>JACCIB010000338.1:0-180911 GCA_018906965.1 Philotrypesis tridentata | reverse complement strand
AAAATTATTGGAGGATATTGAAAGGTATGGTCGGCAATATGAAAGGGTCAAGGAGATCAACGAATATTGGGAGCCTCCACTTCAAAAGATAAAATGAAGCTTCCAGGCGCTGTTTTCATTCCGAAGGAGGGAGAGAAAAAGGTAATTAAATCAATGGCGGTAGAGGATGCTGTATTGCCTAAGCCAGCAAAGAATAAACCTTCTAAAAAGCTAGTGATCAGTAAAACTGAAGTTGCGGAACAGCCTGAATGAGTCTCCCGTAAAGGAACAAGCTAAGATGGAGGTGGCGGTGGATCAGAATGTGAATAATTAAACCAAAATCAGAGTGATCAACGCAGCAACTCCAACAACAGCAGCAGCCGCGGCAGCAATCTTCAAATTAGGGTAATATGGGGAATCAGGATAGTAGAGGTCAAAATGGAGGAAATTTTCAGAGTAGAGGAACTTTTCAGGGTCAGCGAGGGAATTCTCAGCAAGGTCCGAAGAAATGTTACTCTTGTGGGAAGGAAGGCCATTTTGCCAATAGATGTCCTGATACGAAGTGCTTTAAGTGCCAGCAATTGGGTCATAAGGCAAATCAGTGCCCAGCTCGAGAGAATTCAGATATTTTCTGCCAACTGCGCAATAAACCCGGAGTTACGGCCAGAGAATGCCCTGATTGTGACATTTTGAGTCGACTGGGAAATGGCAGAGCGGGGGCTCAGTTCAATTCCCTGCCCTCCGCGAGCATATAGGAATTGGTAATAATGGCGGAAGCAAGGATAGTGGTTTGATAGAGGTAAATAGCAGAAACCATGAATCTTTGATGGCCAATTGGGGTAGTAATTCGTCGAAAAGAACTAAGCAATTAGGTTCTCCATCGATGATAGCGGATCCATTAGTTAATATCACGCAAGATATTACTGTTGGAGGAGAAATGCATGTGGGTAGACCTACTGTCGATAGAGATCAAGAGAAACTTCAGCGTATATTGAGGAGATGTGATGAGTCTTCAATGTGTAGCGGAAGTAGTGGAAATGATGTTGGTAGTAATAGTGGTAATAATGCAGAGAAGAGAAAGAAGAAATTAAGTAAGAAGAAGAGTAGTAATAAAGTGAATGTTACGACTCATGGAGATAGAATGGATTTGTTGCTGCTCAGTGATGCACCGTCGGCAGAGTTGCGTGCTAATTCAAAACTAGTGGGCAGAACTCTCATGAATGTGTCTGCGTTTCAAAAGAAAGCAAATCCAACTGGAGGATGTGGAATTATAGAGGACAATGGTGGAATATTTAAACCTGTGGTTTTTAATAGTGGTAAAAATCTCAATAAAACAACAGGTATGCCACCGGGAAAGTCTTCTTTGGAGGTTGAAAAAGATGTGTCGAAAGGAGCGGTTCCAAAAGACAGACGTAATGTTCGTCGATGGAGGAATAGAAATATGGAGGAGCCAGACTTCGATTCCCGATGGAAGCTACGGGAGTTGGCACTGAATGGAGGACATCTTTCACGGGATTTGGAGTACAATGTTGACAACAGAAATAGATATAATGTGGAGGATTGTCAACATAGTGACTCGGAGCCCTTGATTACTTCCTTTCGTGATGTGGTTAAACGAGTAGATAAATTTGTAGAGGCAGAAGAAAGAACGAATTCGAAGAATTCGAGAAGCAAATCTCATCTAATAACTCAAGGCGCTGTTATAACCGCTACGGAAAACAGAAATTTCCTAATTGTGAATTTTGGAGGGAAAGAGTATGTGGCATTAGTGGATAGCGGAGCAATGGTGTCTTTGATGAAGTCAGAAATAGCGGAAAGATTTGCGGACAAAATAGTCTCTTGTAACAAATTTATTAGTGGGGTGACAGGTCAAGTTACTCCAGTGAGAGGCAGTATAGAAATCATGCTAGATATAGAGAGGAAATCCGGAGTTTTAGATTGTATTGTGATGGATGATCCTGGTCATGATTTCATTCTTGGTGTGGATTTTTGCCGATATTGGGCCTTGGATATTGATTTTAGGAAGAATCTATGGAGGATCAATGGTGGTATTTGGTATTCTTTTGAGGAAAATGGTACTTACGGCAAACCAAAACTGATAGCAGAATGTGCAGGTTTGTCTGAGTTGAAGATGGAAGAGCATGAGAAAATCATTAAAATAGTTAAGAAATATTTGCCTGAGGATCCACCGGTCCGGCTGAATGCTACAAATCTGGCGGAGCACAAAATTGTGTATTTAGGGGATGCTCCTGTTAAGCATAAATTCAGGAGATGGTCTCCTAAAAGGTGGAATGCAGGTATGAAAGAAATAGAGGAAATGTTGCGGATAGGGGTTATAGAGGAATCAAATAGTGATTTTAGTAGCGCTCCAGTGATCATCTTTAAGGAAAACGGCGATGTTCGTTTCTGTATTGATTGCAGGGATGTTAACAAGCTGACAAAAAAGGATGCTTATCCGTTGCCATCGATTGACGGGATTCTGGATAAATTGCGGCACGCTAGGTACATTTCGAAAATTGACCTGAAAAAAGCGTATTTTCAGATTCCAATGGTGGAAAATAGCAAACGTTATACGGCTTTTGCAATGCCGGGTAGTGGTTGTGGCAGTTTACTCGTTTACCTTTTGGGCTTTCGAATGCCCCGGCCACATTTCAACGTTTGGTTGACTCCTTATTTGGACCAGAGTTTGAACCGCATATTTTTGCTTATCTGGATGATGTTATAGTGGTGGCGGATGATTTTGAGGAGCATATTAAATGGTTGGAATTAGTATTGCGGAAAATTGTAGAGGCTGGTTTGACTGTAAACCGGAAGAAATGTGAATTTGGTTGTTCCAGAGTACGATATTTGAGGTATCTTTTGGATAGAGAAGGTCTGAGACCAGATCCAGAGAGAATTGCTCCAATTATGAACTATCCACCTCCCAAGGACAAAACGCAGTTGAAAAGATTCTTGGGGATGATTGGGTGGTATAGTCGATTTCTGGAACATGATGCGGAATTAAAAGTACCATTACTGAAGAATGTCAAGAACCTGAAGGAATGGAATTGGGGAGAGGAGCAACAACAGGCGTTTGAGGAATTGAAGAAAGCATTAACAAATGCTCCTGTGTTGGCTCGCCCGGATTTTTCTAAAACTTTTACAATCCAGTGTGATGCATCAAATTTTGCGGTTGGGGCGGTTTTAACCCAAGAAATGGAGGATGGTGAGCACCCTATAGTATACCTGAGCAGAGTATTGTCGTCGGCAGAGAAGAATTATACAACTACCGAGAAAGAATGCTTGGCTATGGTATGGGCAATTAAAAAATTGAGGCCTTATATAGAGGGTTACCATTTCAAAGTAATAACTGATCACAGTGCTTTGAAATGGTTGCAAAATTTGAAAGATCCTACTGGTAGATTAGCCAGATGGGCCTTGGAACTCCAACAATGGGATTTTGAAATTATCCATAAGAAAGGGGCTTTACACCATGTTCCGGACGCGTTATCTAGAGGTTTTGTTATAGAGGAATTAAAATTAAATATAGAGGATATTAAGGATGATTGGTACTTACAACGTCTCAAAGAAGTACAGGATACTCCAACTAAGTATTCCACATGGAGGGTAGATAATGGATTATTGTATAAATACAGAAATGATCCGTTGTTAGATCCCATAGTGTTTCAAGAGGAAGGTTGGAGATTAGTGGTACCGTGTGATTATAAAAATCAGGTTATGGAGGAAGCGCACAGTAATTTTACGGCGGGTCATTTGGGTTTTGAAAAGACCTACGATAGGATTGCTCGTGAGTATTACTGGCCAGAGATGTGGTACGAGGTCCGTCGATTCATACAAGGATGCGAAATATGTCAGAAATATAAGTCAGTACAATCCGGTCCTATGGGTTTGATGGGAAACCGAATTGTGGAACGTCCTTGGGCGGTAGTAGCGGCAGATCTTATGGAATTTCCGTTAAGTAGAGGTCAAAACAAGTATCTTATTGTTTTCCAGGACTTGTTCACTAGGTGGATAGAGGTGAAACCTATTCGGAAGGCTACGGGTCAAGCAGTAGCTAAAGCGTTTGAGGAATTGGTTTTACTTAGATGGGAAGTCCCCGATTATTTATTGACGGATAACGGGAAGAAATTCATTAATAAAACTGGCGGAATATTATAGAGGATTTTTGGTGAGAATTTAGAGTACTTAATATACGGGATAAATGTAGAGGAAGATTCGGAGTTGTTGAGGAATACGTGCGCGGGCGATAGAGGAGATATTTCGCGCGTTTTCAGCGGATGGCGGTTTCCCCTTTGTTTTACTTAGAAGCAAACGTAAAGGAAATTTCGCGGCCCTTTTCCTATCTAGCACGGAGAAGCAATCTTGGACTTAGTAATTTGGCTGCGTGCCCATGAGTTTATTTCGAGTTTAAATTTGTTTGCCAAATTAACTAAGTGTATTAACAAAATAGAATATAACCGTACTTTATTACCTAATTTCTTTGTGTTCAACAATTTTAACCCGATTGCCACCACATTCCCGCTTTCTACCATTGCAGGTTTCCACGAGGCTGGAAGAAGAAGTCAGCTGCGCGAATTATAAATTATTTTTGTACATAACTGGAATTCCCGTGCGGGCGGGAAAATTCCACGTTACAATTGGCGGATACTTTGGAGGAATATAGGGTGAAACATGTGACCACGCCACCGTACCATCCACAAGCAAATCCTGTGGAGAGGAGTAACAGGACTTTGAAAACCATGATTGCCTCGTATGTGGGGCAGAATCATAGGTTATGGGATCAGCATATAGTGGAGTTAAGGCACGCTTTTAATACTGCGGTGCAGGCAACCACGAAGGTGTCACCAGCATTTTTGAATTATGGGAGACAGCCACAGCTGATTAAATCATGGAGGAAATCTATAGAGGATAGAGGACACGTAGTGGAGTTGGATCCAAAATTGTGGACGGATCGAATGAGAAGACTGGATGCACTACGTGACCTGGTAGGTAAACATATAGAGGAGGCACGGTTAAAACAAGCTGGTCATTACAATCGTGGTAGGAAACCGGCTGAATTTAACGTAGGGGATTTAGTATGGAGGAAATTACACATGCTTTCGAAAGGCGTGGATGGAGTTTCTTCTAATTTGGCGGGTAAATATGACGGTCCATTCAAAATTTTGGAAAAACGATCACCTCTAGTATACATTTTGGAAACAGCGGATAAACGGAAAAATGCAATGGCATATGTTAATGAATTAAAGAAATATATAGCTCCGCGAGGTAGAGGTGTTATTTTTCCAGATGGCGGTATAGCGGATGGAGGCATGTAGAGGTTTTTTTTATTTTCAGCTGGTGGTGGTTGTACTGTTCTGTACTGTGTTGTAAGTAGGGTTTGGTTGTCGTCTGTGACGTTTTGTTTAGGGAGGGGAAGTGTAGAAATTATGGAGGATATAATTTCTATGTTTTTTTTCTGGGTGTGTAGAGGGTTATAGAGGAAATGGCCGGATACACGCCCTCCTGGTCCGACGAGTTGGAGGCAGAGATCCTCCGGGAGCAGGAGCTCGAAGCCATTCGGGAGCAGCGACGCTGAAGCCGTCCCATCTCGGACATGACGGCCACTGCCGAGGTCTGGGCTCGGCGTATGAAGGACTTGAGGCTCTCGGAGGAAGCCGACAAGAGGTGGTCGTTGGGCCCTCCGCCGAGCGTCCCTAAGATTTTAAGGCGGCCCTATTCTGTGAATCCCCAGCCAGAGACGGTTGGGGTGGCCCCGGTACGGATGCTGTACCTCCCTAGAGAGGCCGGGAACGTGCCAAGGGAGAGTAGGGAGGCCGAGGAATCAAGGGAGGCGGTGGCGGAGCTCGACGCTCTTGTCGGGGTGGAGGAAGGGGCCGCTTCGGCGGCTCCTGTAGAGGTAGCTAGTTAGATAATTGATGGAGGAACAACACTAGATAGATAGGTAGAGGAATTGTTTTTTTTTTGGTTTATAGGTGGAGGAGAAAGTAGAGGAAATAGAGGAGATAGAGACGTTGGAGATAACTATCTCCAACGAAAGGGCCAGGAGGACGACGCCGGTACCGGAGGACCCTTACCCCATGTTCCGTGGGGAGAACGGGAAGCGTCGGCGATACAACCCCCGGCGGCAGCTGACTCTGGAGGACTACGAGTCAGCTAGGGAGGAGCCGTCGCGGGGTCGGTCCCCATCGCCACTAGGGGTGCCGAGTCCCGTTCCTCCCCACATGAGGTTCGGGTATACTCCGGTACCCTTTTACAATCCCGTGGAGGCACATGCTCGTTGGAGGGCGGAGAGAAACCGTCCACGCAAATCCCCGGCGTGGACTGGTAATTAGTAGTTCAATTATGGAACAAATAGTGGAAATAGAGGATATGGAGGATTTTTATGTTTTTTTTTTGTTTTTTTAGCTAGTCAGAGTCGTCGTGAGGATAGAGGAGTGGAGGTGGTGGAGTCTCCCCAACCCTCGGCTGTGGGAACTGGGGCTGTGCCCCGGGCTCCAAGAACGCGATCTTAGCGTTGGGGACCCACGGCAGAGGATGCGCCCTCGGGCCGGCCCATGGAGAGCAGACCCATTCTGTCTGGGGCCCTGTTTGGCGGACTCACTGTCATTCCGACCGACCCGGAATTGGACCCCCCCTATGGGTCGTGTTTTAACTGTAGAGGGAGGGGTCACCGCTGGGACAGGTGCCCCAATGACAGAAGAAGGTTCTGTTTCAATTGTGGGAGGGTTAACACTGACCTAGTGGAGTGCCCGCAGGGTCCGCTTCGAGGAAGAGGAGCGGTACGGGCCTCCCCCAAGCTACGAGGAGGCCGCTCAACTGCGGCGACGCGAAGGGAGGCCCAGGAGAGAGGTGGCCAATTCCACCCCAGCCACCTCTACCACTGCAGCGGGTTCTGCGCTTGGAGGCGTCGCCGATGATTATTTATTCCCCATACGGCAATTAGTAAATGCGCCACCCGAGGTTCGGGAATGGTTGTTGGCGGCTTTGGCTCCAGGGCCACGATAGGTCTTAAATAAATCGTTTATTCTGAATATGGTGGTTTTATTATTTGAGTTGTTGGTCAAAATCCATTTGTCTGGCGGCTTTCTTTTGTGGCGGAAATGGAGGAATTTTACTTGTTTCAGGTTTCCTTATTGGAGGTTTCTCGGCTGGTTATAGAGGATTTCTTTTTCAGGTTTTGTAGAGGTTGTAGAGGTTTTGGAGGAAAACTTGGATATTCAGGTATATCCAAGGTTTTGTGGGGGGTATTGCGACGTAGCAATAATTATTGCTGCGTCGTGAACATTATTATACGGCCAGCTGTTTCACTTTCGGCGAGGTGACAGCTCCTGTAGCGGAACCAGCGCTCGGTGGCGCTCGCAGGAGTTGCCTCTGACCGGCCGCGTGCGGAGCGCAGGATGTGAGCTCCCGAGTCGCACCTGCGCGGCGCGCCGGTGCTCGGGAGGGGGCACCGCAGGAAGTTAGTCAGCAGCGCACGCGCGGTCACATGCACGAGGCTGCGTGTGTGTGCATGAGAGCAAGAGAGAGCATGTGGCGCGGGCGATGATAGAGGGGAGAGAGAGAGCGCTCTCGATTATCGACCGCGATCGTGTGAGAGTGAGAGGGCGCCTGCTATCGGGCGATAGATTTGTGACGGATGATGCGATATAGACGCGGAGTACTGTACAGGGGAACTGTACAGTACGACATGGCGATAGAGGTTTTCTTTTCAGCATAGAGGAATATGGCGGAGATTCATTGGAATATTCAGTTGGTATTTTAGGGTCAGTATGCAGTGACGCATAAGGATAGATCCATGGAATTTGAATCTCGCGCGTCTAGTTTTCGTTATGTATAGGGGGAGCCACCGGATGGGGATCAATATTGATTGATTGATTTTTATCAGTAAAGGGGGCGCGAATTACGGAATCAGTTAAGGATATAGAGGGCGATAATTGTTTTCTTTGACAATGAATTAATTAGGATTTGGAAAAGAGGGCGCTGGAGGAAACTCACCGATACAGGAATAGATCGATGATAGTTCGGGAAAACCAATAGGGGATTTTTCTTGGAAAGAGGACCAATGATGTAATTTTGGAGGCCGGGCTTGCGTTTCCGTGAAGAAGGAGGTCGGGTGGGAAAACGCGGCATCCTTCCTCGATCGGAGCGTCGCCCTCGGCCATTCCGTTCCTGGAGTCTCTTTAGACCAGTTCGAGTCGTAATAATTGTAATTCTTTTCCCCTTTGGTGGACATTCTGTGGAGTAGTTTTGGAATTCCCGTGCGGGCGGGAAAATTCCACGTTACAACTTTAACTCTAAAATTGTTATGTTGTTGTATTTTATTGGTTTTTCATGGTAAAGATGTTATTTGTGTAGTTATAAATCAGATGATATGGCGTTTATGGTGGTGTATGGTGTTCCTATGAAGTTTCATTTTGGATGAAATTTTGAATTTTTACTGCGTTTCATATTTTATACATTTTCAAGTTTTAAGTGATTTTATGGGGTACATGGGAGTAACTTTTCTCATAAATTTATAAAGATAATAAAACTCATATCTGCCTTAAAATAATTTTAGGCACATGAGGTCTAGAAATTGAAAAAAATTGTTTAAAGCTAAAGGCTTCAGACGAATGGGACTTTCTTCTGTAAGCCAAAAGATGATGAAAAATGCCCAGGAAAATGCGAAATATAGAATATGAATATCTTATCTTATAGATGGTATGCGACTCTATCACTCGAAAGTATAGTACATAGAATAAAATGACTATCGCTCTACTCGAGTAAAATTGATTTTAGAATACAGGCTCTGCACTGCATATTCTCACACTGGAGATCTGTATCTAGGCAGGCCTCAAAAAAATATAAAAGAGAGAAATATAAATTTCTCTCTGTTGGCGTTTCGTCCCAGCTGTCAGAGTGGACTCCTCAGTAAGGCTCTGACAGCTTCCTTAGACGCCCGCCACTTCGAAGAGAAGCGGCATTTATGTGGTCTCGGCCTGCGTTTTTCTCTTGCAAGAGAAAAAGGCAGGTCGCCACCTAGCGGACACTTATAAGAGCCAGTGTCAAAGTTTAGATGGTATGCGACTCTATCACTCGAAAGTATAGTACATAGAATAAAATGACTCTATCGCTCTACTTGAGTAAATAAATTGGGACGAAACGCCAACAGAGAGAAATTTATATTTCTCTCTTTTATATTTTTTTGAGGCCTACCTGGATACAGATCTCCAGTGTGAGAATATGCAGTGCAGAGCCTGTATTCTAAAATCAATTTTACTCGGTGCATACGTGAATCAAGCTCTACTTACAAAAACTGATTAATATTCTGGCTTAAGGCCTATAGTAAAGTTTATATTTTATTGTAAATATTTACAACAAAATATAAAATAATTTTGAAAAATCAAATATCTCGCTTCCGTTTTTTATGAAAATCGAAGATCTCGTCTCCATTGTATAGCTGAGTTGAAAATATTCGATTTCAGTAATTCATATTTGGAATTATTTAATTATTTTATTCAAAAAAAAACACAGATCCCACGAGTATCGTATAACATTATATGAAAAATCGAATAACTCGCGTCCGTTTTTTATCGATGAAATGGATCAATTTTGAGATTTTGAAAAATTTTTTTTACGAATGTATAGCGCAATAAAAAACATTTAATTTCATCGAACCATATTTGTAATTTTTTGTTCCTTTCATCGAAAAAAACACACTTTCCAAGCACGTACGTACGCTAATTTTCGAAATTTTAGATCATATTCAAAAGCCCATATCTCAAAAACTAATTGGGTTAGGTCAACTTTTTTTACATGATTCGAAGTGCATTGATGAAAGGAATGCACCCATTATCTCAAAATACGTTTTTACGGTATAGTTTTGCCAGGATCGAGGATTCTTTGCAGGTGTGATTTTTACGGTTTTATTCTCTTAATATAATGTAGATATAAACACTCGACCAAATTGTAGCATGTAAAAAGGTAGATAGCCTATGAAAAGGTACAGTCGGATACAATTGAAACTTTAAATAATTGCGATTGACGCCCCGTTCTGCGCATCCCAGCGAACGTTTGGTGACCGATTACGCTGACGCTGTATTTACCGTAGGAGGTTAGGTCACCATTCTTTCGGTAAATGAAGCTTCGCGTGACTGATCACAAACATGCGCAGAACGTGGCGCAAATTCGGTACTATTCAAAGTTTCAATTGTACCCGATTGTTTATGTGATAGAATCGCATGATGTTCTTACATAATATTATCACATGACAAATGTGCCCATAATATGTGGTAATATCATGTGTATATCCAAAATTATTAATAAAGCTATTAAATTGTCGGACACATTTTCATAAGAAAAACATCAATATTGTAAAAAAATTACTAGCTAACAATAGTTATCTTGTCAACTTTACCAACAGATATATAAAAAAACGGATTGACAAAATAAATTCGAATGCACAATATCAACTTTGTAATAATGACACAAATTTCCGAAACATTGTTGCTTTGCCCTATATTAAAGGGTTTCACGAACAGATGCTGTACCGAAAATACACAATCGTATGTGTAACATTATAATTAAAGGAAAATATAAAAGATCTTAAAGCACTTTTTGATCAGCCATTGTTTACGCGAGAGAGCGCGATTAATGTTTGAAAACTCCTTGATAATATCAACAAACACACCAGAGCATTGGAAGCCCTTGATCAACCGGTTGACAAATGGGATACTCTTTTAAGGGGTTATGCCTGAGTTAAAATTCAAAAAAATCAAAAATTTTTTTATTTGATTTTTTTAAGGCAAATTTAATGTAGAATGCGCTGCTAAAGTCCTTTTTGTCCGAAAAAATTCCGTTACAAAGTTATAGGCAAAATACTAAAAAAATACAATTTTTCAAAATTGCGTATTATTGATATTTTGTCTTATAGCACTTTTGATTATTTAAAACAATTGCTTTTTCATAGAAAATGTAAAATTAAATGTGTTTACAAACTCCTTTTGAAAACGCAATTTTATTTAAAAAAAAAATATATTATTTATTGAATCATTACATACTGTAAATAACTAATTTTTATAAAATCGTAGATTTTATTTTTATTTTGAATTTTCAAAAAAAAAATAAATTTAGGATTTAAATTTAGTCTTGTAATTTTTTAATCAAACTTATAAAGGGGTAAAAAAATATTCGTGCAAATTTAAATTACCCCCTGGAAAAAGACACTTTACAGCATATGGAAAAGGAAATCACTGTTTTATCGACTTAGTCGAGTTTGCATTCAGACTGTCAGACATCAGCTGTTTCGTCTGCTGTCTGTAGTTTAGTGTAAGCTGGATGTTGTGCTGTTGTGATAGCTTCTGAGTCTACTAGTCTTCAAATTTAGATAAGTGTTTGGACTATAAACAACATATGATTTGTAAAGAATTTGTTCTTTGTGAGTATATTCTTGATTTTTAGGTGTACGGGCTATAATTATCATGTGTACAAGATGCCTGTGTGATAAATAGTCTCCAACCAGTTCTAAGTCTACTGTGATTGTTAATAATCCTGGAAAGTCATGGGTAAGCAATACCAACAATTATATTCATGTGAAACATACTGACTGTGAATGCGTATCAAAAATTTATATTTCAATTTCAGCTCTCGATACTGGTATATCTACATATACAGCACTCGGGTCTTTATATATGCCTTAATATGTAGGTATCTTATGCCAAAATATAAGAAAAATATGCTAAGCAGTTCATGTAAGTACTACCCGATAAGTATACATAAGCATCTTGATAAACTTTAAATGCATTTTTCTCAGTTTTGCCATTTTTATGATTTTAGGTCCTTTGCCGCAGGATATCTCAGCACCCAGATGATCAATTGACACCAGACAGTATGGAAAATCTTCTTAATATGTTTCTTCACTGCTTGAACGGAGCAGAATTGACTAATACAAGGTAAAAGTCAATGTTGCGTATGTGAAGATATGTAATATTCACTATATTTACTGATATAATCATCTTATGAGTTACTAAATATTTAAAATTTATTTTTTGTAGAAAAGTCTTCCGCTCAAGCAGTGAAGAAACATATTCAGAAGATTTTACATCCTGTCTGGTGTCAATTCATCATCTGGATGCTAAGATATCCTGCGGCAAAGGGAAAAAAGTGCTGAAAATTAATGATTCATACATGTAATTGTTTACAATGTAAGTATAGATATATAATTTTTTTAAAATAGTTAAAAATATGTTTAATACCTATATTTGAAGTAGGAGAAAGATTTTTTTTATACTATTAATAAATAATTTTTTTCAGCCTATTACTTATTAATGTCTTTTTGACAGGTTCAACTCAGGCATAACCCCTTAATTTACGGCATGACTGCTGAGCTGGATAAATCTACTCATCAAGAGTGGGAAAAATCTATGAAGTCGAAAGAAATGCCATTTCTTCAGGAATTTTTGAGTTTTCTAACCACGCGCGCCCAAATACTAGAAGCCACGGAAGTTCAAATTCAGAACCAGTTCAGTAATGCAAAAAATACACCTTCTTCACAGATGAAAAGTGTCTTGAGCTTCGCGCAAAAACCAGAGCACTGAAATTATTGCAGCGCTGAGCACAAAACCTTTAAATGCGAAAAATTCCACAAACTATCTCCCTCCGAGAGACTCGAAGCAGTCAAAAAGATCAAAATGGGTTTCAATTGCTTACGCAAGAGACGCACGTGCGGTCCATGCAAAAATTGTTCGAAAAAACACCATACGTTATTGCACCTTAATCGTCAAAATACGAATAATTCTCAAAGCAACGTCGCGATCAACGCGCGCAAGCCCATTTCATATACGAAAAATTCGCAAAATTACTTACTTGCAACGTATTAAAACAAATGTACCAGTTGTAGCTATCAATCAGATGGAGGCTGCAATCCGCCATAAGATTGAAGCGAAAATCTCTTGAAAGAACGACACGTTCAAAACAAATCTCTGCTTTTTAGTTGTTCCAAATGTATCAGCCCCATTGCCGTCTCAACAAATTAATACGAAAACATTGCAAATTTCAAAAAATTTACCCTTAGCTGATCCTGCTTTTCATAAATCGTCGGAAATAGATGCATTAACCGGTGCTGAATTATTTTAAAACATTCTTTGTACAAAA
This sequence comes from Philotrypesis tridentata, assembly GCA_018906965.1. Taxonomy (NCBI): domain Eukaryota; kingdom Metazoa; phylum Arthropoda; class Insecta; order Hymenoptera; family Pteromalidae; genus Philotrypesis; species Philotrypesis tridentata. The sequence goes on along the minus strand of JACCIB010000338.1, from coordinate 167,801 downwards.
CAAATCACGATTCAAAATAGCGCTCCGATTTTACAAAAGACAAGATTCGGGGGGATCGTAGCAGGAGAAATCGCAAATAACTTGCCTCGCGCGCAATATATCTCGTGCAATCTATCTCTGCAAACGATCAATAATGACATCGTTAGATTTTGGGAACTGGAAGAAATTCCAGACAAAAAATTTCTCTCGAAGGAAGAAGCAGATGCAGAGCAACATTTTTTAGAAAACTTCACTCGCGATGACAGGGGAAGATACGTCGTGCGTTTTCCATTCAATGATAAAATCAGGAAGCTCTGATCTACTTACAATATTGCTCGAAAACAATTCCTTTCTTTAGATTTGTAAGGCATCCCGAGATCAAAATTTCATATATCGAGTCTATGCGATAATAGATTGATTTAGGACACATGAACGAAGTCACAGATCCTAACAAAAACGCTAATTACATGCCTCGTTATGCTGTAATTAAATCAGACAGTACGACTATGAAGTATCGACCGGTATTCAACGGTTCGGCTATACCTGAGTACAACGTGAAAGATAATGACGATGTAAATGCAAAGCCAGAAAAGATCACTTTCAATACAACATTGCTAAAAGGGCCTACAATACAAAATGATATTTTCGACATACTCATTCGTTTCCTCGTGCCTCAATTTGTTTTTGTCGCTGACATCGAAAATATGTACAGACAAATGCTCGTTCATTCAGAAGACCGTAAATTTCAACAAATTTTCTGGTGCGAAAACGAAAATGCGCTCCTTCCTTAGCTATGCGAGCGATACATCAATTCGCTGACGATGAACAACATAATTTTCCGCTAGCTGCTGAAGCAGTGAAACGCGATTTTTATGTTGATGTTTTAATGACTGGCAGCAATACATTTGAAAACGCCGAAAAATGATGCGACTAGCTAAACAAACTTATGAAGTCCGGCGGTTTCAATCTAAGAAAATGGGCATCGAATGATAAACGATTAATTGATCCATTACCAATCGAACAACCAAATGTAGAACTGTTTCGCGATCGCTCTAAAAGTCTCAAGACGCTCGGTATGCACTGGAATGCTCAAGGTGATCAATTTTCTTATGCTGTTCAATCTGATATAAATACTCAACAAAAGATAACTAAACGCTCAGTTTTACCATGCATCGCTCAATTATTCGACCGTATAGGACTTCTAGAACCTATGATGGTCAATACCAGTTCATTACAAACTTTAAATCCTTTTATTGACAATAATCTGTGACGTTGTCGAAACTGCTCGGAGAAGCTTTCCTCCGGTCCAGTGGTCCCGACGACTACGCACTATTATTTATACTTATCCGATCTCGGAGGAGGTCAGCAAGGAACACCTGATTCGGGATTGATCCGGCTGTTCGGGATATTTTAATTAATACACACTCTTTGACGATAACAATTAATTTATTCCTCGGAAATTTGGCATACACGATGACTAGACGCTCTCCGACACTTAATCCGCACGCGCTCGCATTCACTCTATCTCTCTCTTTCTCGCTCGCGCGCTCTCGCTCTATCCAGCTAGCCACGCGCCTCCCGGCCTTTCCTCCGGCTCTCGCTATAGCCGGGGACTCGTTCGACTGCGCGTCGCTCGTTCTCTCTCCACTCTCGCTCTCTCTCTCTCACACACTCTTCGCACTCGTGCACGCGCGCTCGTCTCTCCGTCTACTCGCTTCTGTTCCCCCTCCTTCGGCTCTCGACACCGCCGCGCTCGGCGATGTTCGGGAAATCGCACGCGGACCGGCCGCGGCCGCGTGGCCCAATGTCCGACACAAAGGCGCGAAGTCCCGCGTCTATCTGCCGCACACGCGGGCAACACGATGAGCGCGACCTAAGCGAATCTTTCTTCACGCACAATATCTCGCGCACTATCCCAAGCACACAAATCCCCTCGTCTTCCGTCTATTACTTTCCGTCTCGAATGCACTCGGTTCTTTCTCACTCTCGAGCTCGCGGCTCGTCTCTCTCTCTCTCTCTCTCTCTCTCTCTCTCTCTCTCTCTCTCGCTATCTCAATATTCACTATCTTTCTCTCTCTCGCTCTCAAGATTCACTCTCTTTCTCTCTCTCTCGCTCTCAATATTCTCGGCCGCACGCTCTCGCACACTTCTTCGCTCTCGCACACCACCGCGACGCTTCCGTCCTTTCCCCAATACAAAACCCGGTAAGCGAACTTACAGTGTCTCGCGCTGTCCGACGGGAAGCTCTCGACGATTGCACCGGTGCGTGCTCTGTTGTCCGACCTCTCGGTGACTTCCCCTCTTCGACGTGATGTGCCCCAACCTCGGCCTTCTCGTCCTTTGGGATGGTTCTGTCCTCGTAGTGGTCGATCCTCCGGCACCTCCGGCTCCTCGTCGCTGGTTCTCGCTCGTCCTGGCTCGTCACTGTGTCCTCGTACACCGTTTGCCTCTTCGCCCGCACGCGTCGCGTCGTCTCGCAAGCACGAATCGCACAAAGAATATGGGAAAAAGGTCTCGAAGCTCTTCGCACGTCTGCACACGGTCAAGCTCGGCCTGATACTGCCTTTGTCACCGCGCGCGTCAAGCCCTTCGTCTTCCAGTACTACCGATCAGCCAATCACGTCAATTCCCGAACGCCCCTCTCCTCCGGCCCATCGCTGCTTGTCTTAGACTTACGCGCGCAACCGCTAAGTTCCTCCTAATTTCTCCCCCTCTCCCTAACTAGCCATCGATGTCCGGCGCTCATACGCATTTCGACAATGCTCGCTTCGCCTGTCGCAGCAGGCTTACAATTCCGCGTACCGACTCGGTGCATCTTGCGTACACTGTACACTCTCTCGCACGCGCTGTTGCCACTTCTTGCTCTCTTCGCTTCTCTCTTCTTTCTTCGGCTTGCGTGTTGTCCTCCGGCTCGATCCGTCGTCACTCGAACACACATAAAACAACGGGCATTAATATTTGCAAAAGGCAAATATTAGTTGGCACTGGGGAGCGTCTTTCGCGCACATCAGCGACGAATTCATTCGTCGCAAATCACATTTTACGAGTCAGCCGTAGATTCGAAAGTTCACATCTTCGTTACGACAGTAGACATCCTATTGTATTGCCTAAACATAATCATGTCACTGATCTGATTAGGACACAAGAGCACGTAAGATCTAAACACGCGGAAATACAAAACACCCTATATCAGGTCCGTACACGCTACTGGCCGATAGATGGGAAAAATGTTACGACACGAATCGTGCATTCTTGCGTTCCATGTGCTCGGTTTAGACATTCAATTCCCAAACACATTATGGGTAATCTACCATCAACCAGAGTTACTGTAAGTCGTGCATTTTTGAATACCGGAGTTAATTACTGTGTTCCATTTCTTATTAAAGAGAAAAAATTTCGAAACCGAAACCAGATCAAGGTGTACGTCACGATTTTTGTATGTTTTGCTACCAAGGCAGTACATTTAGAAGTCGTCAGCGACCTCACTACGGATACCTTTTTAGCTTGCTTAAGTTGATTTTTCGCAAGAAGGGAAAAATGCAAAAATCTGTATTCAGATAATGGCACTAACTTTGTCGGTGCAAATAATGAGTTAAATCGACTCTATGAATTTTTGCGATCTGATGAAACCAGTCGCAAAATTATCAATCAACTGGCTAATGAAGCGATAGTTTGGCATTTCATTTCGGCAAGATCTCCTCATTTCCTTCTCACCACGCTTACAGCCGAAATCGAAGCTATACTCAATTCTCGCCTACTTACATTCCTTTTCAACGATCCAAATGATTTAATAGCTTTCACTCCTGCACACTTTCTGATTAACGATGCTATGACAAATATACTGAAAAAAGATTTTTCTGAGACTCCAACAAACAGGCTGTCGAAATGGGAGCAGCTACAAAAGTTGAAGAAGCATTTTTGGCAGCGCTGGCAAAACGAATACCTGAGCGAGTTGAATACTCGTGCTAAGTGTCCATCACTAAAAGCTACCCCAATCAATATTGGCACTATGGTTCTTTTGCAAGAAGACAACACGTCACCGTTGCAATGGCCTCTCAGGCGCATCGTAGTTGAACATCCAGGCGAAGATGGTGTGATACGTGTTGTCACCATAAAAACTACCACTGGAACATTCAAACGGTCTGTTAAGAAGATAACAGTTTTGCCGATCGAAACCAATAGTAGTTAATAGATCGAATTATGTAATTGATCCCAAGCGATCAATGGCGGGCGGCATGTTCCATTGTACTCGCGACTTTAATATTTAAGTTTCATTTTTAAGAAAATAACAACTGTCACTAGATATAGTAATTGAAATTTTCCAGCGAGAAGAAAATAAATAGTACCGTTACATTCCTTTATTACCATCCATAGTAAATTTGTAGACGCACTTATCGGAGATTAGAATTTTATTATGTTGTATGTATTTAAAATTCCTCTGTCTTTCGAGCCTCTTCGGGGTTTCCCGCTGTATACTTTTATTGTTTTATATGTTTATTGTACTCTGGGAATGAATCTCTGTTTCAATGTCTACACCTACACCTCCCTCCCAAAAATATTTTTGTCACTATTAAGTCACTGGAACGAGGAGACAAACTTTGAATTCGTTTGACCGCCGCATTGAATGTTTCGTAAATACTTATGTGAATCTCGACGCGCTGTATAGTGTTCGAATAAAATTACACGTTATTCGGAACTTTGAACTGTGTCTAATTTTGTATTTTATTTTCAACCTTAACTATTCGCTGCGTAAAGAGACTCGGCCCGCAGCATACTCTCTCTACAACAGAGTTGTTCGTCTCTGGAACGTAATAAGTTTTTTGGCTGAAAGATTTCGTTACACGTAAATCCTTTCTTATATTCTCCATAACTTTAGCAAATGTAACGGTCTCGTCTAGTCTTTCGCCGGACAATAATTTGTCGATTACAGTGTTGGTCAAAGAATCCTTGAGAGTTGAATTAATACTCGTTGTTTCAATAATAAGACTTCGTCTTATAATCGACTTGTCTCTCTGTACGTCTGCTAAAATTTTTAGGTAAATCTTGAATATTTCGTCCATCTGTCATGGTTAGCGTTACAGCTTTAGATAAAGCTCCAAATGAAGCTGCAATTTTGTGTTGCTTTTGTTGAATGCGTCATTTTTTATTTCCGGATTGATTGTTGGTGGATCGCTAAACAAACAATTTTCAGGTAAGGGATAAAAGTTGCTCTGTTGTCGTTGCGAAGTCCTTTCTTAATAACGTCTTTCCAACGATTGGCGATTTCTTGATGTAATGCTGAGGCTAAAGTTTACTCCTCATTGTATTTCTTTCCAATAGCTTCCAAAAATTCGTTTGTCGGCTGAATTTGATCTTTTGATTTTGAGGCGCTACGCACATTTCTCGATTGGTCGGTCACGCGACCTGTCTTTCCCCCTTTTCGCTTTTCATCTGCTCTTGTCCCGTTCTGCGGATTTGCTGCGGCTCTGGTCAGAGATATTGGTTTGGCTCTTATCTGTTATTAAAAGAAATAATAACCATATTTTTGTTTGTTAGGTAAACGCTTAATTTTCTAGAGGTTAGAGCCTATAGTGATATTTAGGTTGGAGACAACGCAGCAAACGTTGGAGCACCACGCCGCGCAAACACAGAAGAGCCGACATATTTTTTGTTTTTTTTTTCGCTATATTTAGCGTTAAAATTTGTGCCATAAAGGACATGAAGTGAGGGGACTACCTTGATCATATTGAGGAAGAGGTCGGCAATACAATTAGATATGGTTGAAGTTTTTCCAAATGTCTATGTTGCATACAGATTATTAGTGACACTTCAGATCGAAAAGATCATCTTCGGTGCTTAAAAGAATAAAAAACATGTATAGGTCTACTATGCAATATAAGATCCCGATCAAAGATAACCTCCCAAATAAAAAAATAATTATTTGTTCGAACCCTTGCGGCCCGAATAAGTCAAATTCGGCCCTTATACAATCATAATAAAACTTCTTGTATTTTAAAGTATTCGTTCAGACTTTCATTTTAAGTCATTGAACTCTTAAAAATATTGATTTTTTAATTAAAAAATCCAAGTAGGTAAGCTATGCGGGTTCTAGCGCAGGCGGGTTCTAGCGCAGGCGGGTTCTAGCGCAGGCGGGTTCTAGCGCAGTGCGCATATGCGTCTCCCCTCCCCCCCTCTTAGGCGGTTTCTAGCGCAGGCGGGTTCTGGCGCATCCCCCCTCCCCCATCTCTCTCTAGGCCGGTTCTGGCGCATCCCCCCTCCCCCATCTCTCTCTAGGCGGCTTCTAGCGCAGGCCGGTTCTGGCGCATCCCCCCCCCCCTCCCCCATCACTCTTTAGGCCGGTTCTGGCCCAGGCGGGTTCTGGCCCAGGCCGGTTCTGGCGCATCCCCCCCCTCCCCCATCTCTCTTTAGGCCGGTTCTGGCGCATCCCCCCTCCCCCATCTCTCTTTAGGCCGGTTCTGGCCCAGGCCGGTTCTGGCGCATCCCCCCTCCCCCATCTCTCTCTAGGCCGTTTCTAGCGCAGGCGGCTTCTAGCGCAGGAGGGTTCTAGCGCAGCCGGGTACGAGCGCAGGCCGGTACGAGCGCATCCCCCCACCCCTTTTCCTGTAGGCCGGTACGAGCCCATGCGGTTTCTAGCCCACCATGTATACGAGTCCACTATACACGAGGCATCTCGAGCCCGCTGTATATAGATATACACAACGGTGGCGGCACGAGTCCACTGAATATATACACAGCGGCACGAGCCCACCGTATATAGATATACAGTGCCGGTACGAGCCCACTGTATATAGATATACATACAGTGCCGGTACAAGCCCACTATGTATATAGATATACACAGCGGCGGTGGCACGAGCCCACCGTATACATACACAGCGGTACGAGCCCACTGTATATAGATACACAGTAGCGGCGGCATGAGCCCACCGTGTATAGATATACACAGCGGCGGTGGTACAAGCCCACTGTATATAGATATACACAGCGGCGGTGGCACGAGCACACCGTATATACACAGCAGCGGCGGCACACTGTCGATGTGCGCGCCTGTGTCATTACCGCGCGTCGCCATCTAGCGGTGACAGACCGATACAGCCCGCGTGACGTAGAATACCATGTGTACGAAGACGCGCGAGAGTGGGGATGCCGTGCGTAAGAGCATACATGCGCGCAAGAGTGGGGATGGAACGCTACGCTGCAGACCGGTCATGCGAGCGCAGACTCCTCTCACGATACTATTTGAGGTTATATGCTTATGTACGCATGTGTATGAATATGTGTACGTTGTATATGTTTGTCTATATATGTGTATGTGAGGTTATGCGTATATATGATGTATAGTGTGTATATGATGTCGCCAGTTAGCGTTGTTACACCATACTTCGTCGGTATAATGCATATGACGCGAGAGTAGAGGTAAGCGAATTCTTAAAATATTTCGGCCGAATGTGTGGAGGGGATACATGTGAATTAAAAATAGCAACCACACTTAATGTGAGGTTAAACAGTCATGGCATCTCTATCATTGGAAGCGGTCTTGGAACCTTACATACGTCTACTACGTACTCCGTCTCGAACAATAATGACTTCCTCGAGCGATGATGCTTCTCTTATACTACTTCCCCCACCACTCGAGCCGCCGCACCGCTACCGCGCAACCTCAGTGAACGCTCTCTGCGCATCTGTCTAGCCGCTGCGTTACCCCACCACTCATACCCTACCGAGGACTAGTGCGCAACCTCAGTGAACGCTCTCTGCGCATCAGTCGAGCCGCTGCGTTACCCCACCACTCATACCCTACCGAGGACTAGTGCGCAACCTCAATGGACGCTTTCTGCGCATCTGTCGAGCTGCCGTGTTACCCTCACCACTCCCACAGCGTTGAAAACTATTGCGCAACTACAACGGCCTCTCCTTGCGCATCAGTCGAGCTGCCGCGCTACCCTACCACTCATACCATACCGAGGACTAGTGCGCAACCTCAGTGGACGCTCTCTGCGCATCAGTCGAGCCGCCGCTGTGAGCGTCAACAGGTGGCGATACTATCTATGCAGGACTATACTTGTAATAGACCAATCAGCGAACGTTAAACATGTTCAAACCTGCAAACTTACTAGTAGCGGTGGGGCAGCCAATCCTGCACATTCGCAGCGGATATAGAAGGCAGTCTTTGGATTCTCACCAGTCGTTCACGAGTAAACACTGTTTCTAATGTGCGCAGATGACTTTAGCTGATTAATTTTAATGTAAACCATTAGTAGGCAGCAAGCTTCACATGAATACGCCGCGGAAGTTTGAAATCTTCATAATCTTAGCATCACAAACAAGTATTACGCAGGTACAATCAAAGTATAACGCGAGTATAGTCAAAGTATAAAGCGAGTGTAGTAAATGCAAAACGCGGGTATAAAGCTATTATAATCCAACTATAACGCAAATATACTCAAAGTACACCACCAATATAACCAAAGTATAAAACTAATATAATTAAAGTATAAAGCTACTATAAGCAAAGTATACCGCGAGTATAGACAAACTATAAAACGAGTATGGTCGAAGGATAACGCTAGTATAGTCACAGTATGAAGCAAGTCTATTCAAAGCATAACGCTAGTATAGTCAAATTATGATGCGAGTGTAGCCAAGGCATTAGGCGACTATAGTCAAAGTATAACGCAAGTATAGTCAAAGTATTATGCATATATAACCAAAGCATATAGCTAATATAATCAAAGTATAAAGCTACTATAATAAAAGTATAACGCTAATATAGACAAGTATAAAACGAGTATAGTCAAAGTATAAGGCTAGTATAATCAAAGTATAAAGCTATTATAATAAAAGTATAACGCGAGTATAGATAAAGTATGAAACGAGTATATTGAAAGTATAACGCAAGTACAATCAAAGTATAACACAAGTACAGTCAAACTGTAAAGCTTTCATAATCAAAGTATAACGTATGTACAGTCAAAGTATAACACCAATATAGCAAAAGTATAAAGCTAATACAATCAAAGTATCAAGCTACTATAAGCAAAGTATACCGCGAGTATAGACAAAGTATAAAACGAGTATAGTCAAAGGATAACGCTAGTATAGTCAAAGTATGAAGCAAGTGTAGTCAAAGCATAACGCTAGTATAGTCAAAGTATGAAGCGAGTGCAGTCAAAGCATAATGCTAGAATAGTCAAAGTATGAAGTGAATTATGCAGTCAAAGCATTACGTGACTATAGTCAAAGTATAACGTAAGTATAATCAAAGTATATCGCGAGTACAGTCAAAGCATAAAGCTGCTACAGTGAGAATATAACGCAAGTGTAGTCAAAGTATTATGCAGATATAGTCCAAGCGTATAGCAAATATAAACAAGAATAAAGCTACTATAATAAAAGTATAACGCTTGTATAGACAAGTATAAAATGAGTAGGGTAAAACTATACAGCGAGTATAATCAAAATATAACGCGAGTATAGTCGAAGTATAACGTCAGTATAGTCGAAGCATAAAGCGAGTGTAGTCAAAGTGTAACAACAATATAGCTGAAGTATAAAGCTAATATAATCAAAGTATAAAGCTACTATAATAAAAATATAACGCTAATATAGACAAGTATCAAAGGAGAATAGTCAAAGGATAGGGCCAGTATAATCAAAGTATAAAGCTATTATAATAAAAGTATAACGGGAGTATAGACAAAGTATGAAACGAAAGTACAACGCAAGTATAATCAATGTATAACGCAAGTACAGTCAAACTATAAAGCTTTCAAAATCAAAGTATAACACCAATATAGCGAAAGTATAAAGCTAATACAATTAAAGTATCAAGCTACTATAAGCAAAGTATACCGCGAGTATAGACAAAGTATAAAACGAGTGTCATCAAAGGATAACGCTAGTATAACCAAAGTATGAAGCGAGTGTAGTCAAAGCATAACGCTAGTATAGTCAAAGTATAACGCAAGTATAATCAAAGTATATCACCAGTACAGTCAAAGCAACAAGCTACTATAATCAAGGTATAACGCAAATATAGTCAAAGTATTATGCAGATATAGCCAAAGCATATAGCTAATATAATCAAAGTATAAAGCTACTATAACAAAAGTATAACGCGAGTATAGTCGAAGTATAACGTCAGTATAGTCAAAGCATAAAGCGTGTGTAGTCGAAGTGTAACACCAATATAGCTGAAGTATAAAGCTAATATAATCTAAGTATAACACGTGTGTAGTCAAAGCATAACGCTACTGCAGACAAATCGCATAGCCAAAGTATAGCAGCAATGTAGCCAAAGTATAACGCTAATATAGTCAAGTATAAAGCTATTAATAATCAAAGTATAAACGCGAGTATTGACAAAGTATAAAACGAGTATAGTCAAAGTATAACGCTAGTATAATCAATGTATGAAGCGAGTGTAATCAAAGCATAACGCAAGTATAATCAAAGTATAACGTGAGTATAATCAAAACATAACGCGAGCACAGTCAAAGAGTAAAGCTAATAGAATCAAAGTATAACTCTAGTATAGACAAGTATAAAAAGATTATAGTCGAAGTATAAAGCGAGTGCAGTCAAAGCATAGCGCGACTATAATCAAAGTATAACGCAAGTATAATCGAAGTATAACGCTAGTATAGACAAGTATAAAACGAGTATAGTTAAAGTATAACGTCAGTATAGTCGAAGCATCAAGCGAGTGTAGTCAAAGTGTAACACCAACATATCCAAAGTATAAAGCTACTATTAGCAAAGTATAACGCGAGTATGGTCAAAGCATAAAGCTATTATAATCAAAGTATAACGCACGTATAGTTAAACTATTATGCAAATATAGCTAAAGCATATAGCTAATATAATCAAAGTATAAAGCTACTATAATAATAGACAGATATAAAACGAGTACAGTCAAACTATAAAGCGAGTATAATAAAAGTATAACGCGAGTATAGTCAAAGCTTAATGCGACTGCAGACAAATCATAAAACTAATATAATAACACTATAAAGCGAGTATAGTCAAAGTAAAAGGCGAGTATAATCAAAGTATAACGTTAATATAGTCCAAGCATAAAGTGAGTGCAGTCAAAGTAGAACATCGACATAGCCAAAGTATAGCAGCAATGTAGCCAAAGTATAACGCTAATATAGTCAAAGTATAAAGCTATTATAATCAAAGTATAACTCAAGTATTGACAAAGTATAAAACGAGTATAGTCAAAGTATAACGCTAGTATAATCAATGTATGAAGCGAGTGTAATCAAAGCATAACGCAAGAATAATCAAAGTATAACGTGAGTATAATCAAAACATAACGCGAGCACAGTCAAAGAGTAAAGCTAATAGAATCAAAGTATAACTCTAGTATAGACAAGTATAAAAAGATTATAGTCGAAGTATAAAGCGAGTGCAGTCAAAGCATAGCGCGACTATAATCAAAGTATAACGCAAGTATAATCGAAGTATAACGCTAGTATAGACAAGTATAAAACGAGTATAGTTAAGGGGTTATGACAGTGTTAAAACCTGAAAAAAAAGAAAAATTGTTAGTGTTGAAAAAAATTAATAGATATATAGGTGCTCTAAAAACTATATTTTTGCTTTCAAATACAAGTATTATACATCACTTTTATGCATAAATAATATGCATAAAGTGAGTGTAACATTTAAAAACAATTAAAGGTATTTGCTTACCAAAAATCATGATTTTCATCACTTTTATTTACTTGCCGCATGTTTCTCATGGAACCGTACCATCAATCCTGTTGAATCAAAGTGCCAAATCTTCATTATGAGTCTGGTCTCAGATAAGTGGAACAGATTCCTGAAAAACACAAAATTAATATAATTAATTAAACATATATGACAATATTATAATTATAGTGAATGTTACATATGTAAACATACGTAACATTCACTTTGAACTTATTTTTGCCAATTCTGCTCCACTCAGTTTGTGACCGTACTTATTAGGAAGGTTTTCCACTTTGGTTCATCCGGATTGATGTTATGGTTCCTTCAGAAAGCTGCGGCAAGTACATCAAAAGCATGAAAAAACTAAATTTGAGTAAAGGCATTTAAAGTTTATAATGTAAATCATACAAATGAACTCAGCTATACTTACAGAAAATATCCGGCATACCTTGATTTGCTTTTGGTACTCAAATTGTACATACAATAAGTATATTTGATGGTACGCGCTTGTCCATGCTGTGTGATAATAGCATTTAGAAGCTGAAAATAAAATAAAAATTATCGTTAGCTATTCATAATCAAGTTATGTTTATGAATTACAGTTACATACAATACTTACCATTATTAAATACACTTCAAGTTCTTAAAAGGTATGCAAATAATACTTCAGGCAGTCAATAAGCTCCCCATTTTGCTGGCTTGCACCCGTATACCTAAATGAAAAAAATATACCAACAAAGAAAAAAGCTCATTATGAACACTGTTATTACAAATTAGTTTCCAATACTTATCTGAATAATGTTTGTACTCTGCAGAAGCTCTTGCACTTTTGCAACACCACTATAAGGTTATAAGCATTGCTACAGCAGCTAGCAGACTAACTGCACTGATCTAGTATCCTTGGATGAAAAACAGCTGTTTGGCTGCTTTCTGCTGCTTTACAGAAATTCTACTATACCGATCAAACAGAAATCTTCATTCTCGACTAGACGCTGTGAGGCACACCTATTCGAGTGGCAAATTCAAATTTGTTGAATGCCTTTACTTTAACACATTGAGTTTAGTAACATAAAATCACACATAGAATAATTAATTTTACAGATTTTATTTATTTACGGAAATAATTAAATTAATAACTCTTGAGAAAAAAACGGTTTGTAAAAACGGTTTTTAAGTCATATTTTCAGTAAGATTCTCATGAAATTACTCTGTAAAAGTGGGTTAGAACAATCCTTTCCACAAGTTTGGCTTAATTAAAATATTTTAAAAATCACGATTTTTCAAAAATTTACTTGAAACAGATTTGTTAGTTTTTTGTTAATATCTTCGAGGAAAATTTTTTTAGCCAAAAACGGCTTTCAGGACCATATCTACAGACTATTAACTATGAAAAAGTGAATAAAAAAAAAAATGGGTATTTTCAAAATTTTAAACACTGTCATAACCCCCTTAAAGTATAAGGATAGTATAGTCGAAGTAATAAAGCAAGTGCAGTCAAGCATAACGCGACTATAATCAAAGTATAACGCTAGTATAGTTAAAGTATAAAGCTATTATAATCAAAATATAACGCCAACTATAGTCAAAGTATAATGCAAATATAGCCCAAGTATGTATTTAATTTAATCAAAGTATTAGGCTACTATGATAAAGTATATCGCAAGTGTAGAAAAGGGTAATACTAGTACAGTCAAAGTGTAACGCGAGTATAATCAAAGACTAATGCTAGTATAGTCAAATTATAACGCGAGTATAGCCGACATATACCGCGAGTACAGTCGAAGTACTACGTAAGTATAGCCTAAAGATAACGTAAGTATAGTCATAACGTGAAAGCTCGATACTATAGTTGTATGCTAAACCTATAGAAGTTATATGCAACGTATAAACTCTTATATGTATACTTATAATTTATATGCTTACACATAAACTTATGCATATAGAGTTATAAGCTTTGTATACATACATGCGTATGGTTGTATATAACGTATAAAATTTAGAGTGCATTCGCATTGGACAATAATTTGATTCTGTAATTTAACAGCTCCTATTGTATATAACTGTATATGGGTTAGTTTAAATAATGACAAGCTATACAGATGCATATAAGAGTTTGCGTATGCGTTTATACTTATGCATATAAGTTATACGTATACATAAAAGCATATGTACGCTTTATATCAGTCTACATGGATTAGTTTAGTTGTATAGATGCAAGCTATGCAGATGCATATAACGTACATAGGTTCAGCATATAAATATATGATAGAGATGTATATGATTCAGTTAAAATTTATACATGCAAGCTACGGATTCTTTCAACTAGATTAAAATTTGATTAAATCGCATTATACTCTCTTTAAACTATTTTAAACTTCAGCTAGTTTAAACTTTGATCGAACTCGTTAAGCTATCATTAAACTAGTTTAAACGTTGTTTGCATATAATGCTATATAGGAATTTTTAAATGTATACATGCAAGCTATACGGATGCATTTAAAACTTTACGTACGAGTTTATATGCATGCACACAAGTTATACGTATACATATAAGAGTTTTACGTTACATATAACTTTATATGAATGAGTTCACATATATAACTCTGTATGGATGAGTTTATATGTAGAGATAGGGCTACATGGATGGATTTAATAGTTTATACGTATACATATAAGTTATACATATACAGAAGAGTGTATATGTTGAATACAGCTCTATTAGTCATACTTTACATATATGCATGTATGAGTTTATACGTATACACACATGTTATACGTGTGCATATAGGCGTTTATTTTTTTCTCATAATTATACACAACGTAGCGTTCAAGCCATATGTTTTTAGCTTTATACTTCTCTGTAAGTCTACGCTTAAACTAGATATACTTGAGAATTAGTACTCAACGGAAGTATAGTGAGCTCTTTAAAATGAAGTCAGTTCTTCATCTCGAATGGTACTTAACTGTGTATATTCAAAATGCTTTATAGCCTTTCTCCACCATTCCCGCTTTCCGAAACAAGTACAAACAATTTTTCGGACATCACTATTGGTCGGATTATACTGAACTGTACGGTGATATGTAATGAAGCAGTAGACAGATGTTCCAGAAAGATTAAATTACGGATGCCTTTTGCTGTGATGTATACATCAAATGATAATCAAGGTTCAAGAAGTTGTTGATGAGAATGATTCTTCCAGGCTACTATATCTTATGTATAGCTTCACTATTCATAGAGAGCAGACAACTTGTTGTTTTAAAAGTAGTGAGGACCCCAACCACGCCCTCACCCGTGAGATACAATCGACTTAAAGTTATCCCTCCGTTAAAACGACAAGTTAGCTTATTTAAGCGTTACTAAACTCAATACCATTAGCTTCAAGACAGGTTAGATTGAGTTTGAGCTTGTTCGCAGCATCACTGAATAGGTCGAATAAAGTATCATTCTCATTGAGTGCAGTGGAAACTCGACCTGGGAGGAAAACGTCAGACTCCGTACCCAGAGTCGCTATGACCTTCACTCCATAATTAGTCTTTGCTTTTTTCAGAGATGAGACTATGTAGATCTTTCTCCAGATCAAAGAGCTTCTTCGAAGGCAAGAAGCCTCCAACTGCAATCTTGTTTAGCGCTGCGAAATCCATAGTCTGTAAGGAATTTTCTATGAGGAATCTTCTATGAAGAATCTTCTACGAGGATGATCTTCTGCGTGGATGATCTTTTGCAAGGAATCTTCTGCGAGGAATCTTGTACAAGGAATCTTCTGCGAGGAGAACACCTGGTGATCTTCGAGGAGTACTATACAAGCGTTATACTTTTATTATAGTAGCTTTATTCTTGTTTATATTAGCTATATGCTTTGACTATATCTGCATAATAGTTTAACTATACTTGAGTTATACTTGCACTATAGTAGCTTTATGCTTTGACTGTACTTGCGATATACTTTGACAATACTTGCGTTATACTTTGACTATAGTCGCGTAATGCTTTGACTACATTCACTTCATAATTTGACTATTCTAGCGTTATGCTTTGACTGCACTAGCTTCATACTTTGACTATACTATAGCGTTATGCTTTGACTACACTTGCTTCATACTTTGACTATACTCGTTTTATACTTTGTCTATACTCGCGGTATACTTTGCTTATAGTAGCTTGATACTTTGATTGTATTAGCTTTATACTTTGGCTATATTGGTGTTATACTTTGACTGTACATACGTTATACTTTGATTATGAAAGCTTTACGGTTTGACTGTACTTGTGTTATACTTTGATTGTACTTGCGTTATACTTTCGATATACTAGTTGCATACTTTGTCTATACTCGCGTTATACTTTTATTATAATAGCTTTATACTTTGATTATACTGGCCCTATCCTTTGACTATACTCCTTTGATACTTGTCTATATTAGCGTTATACTTTTATTATAGTAGCTTTATACTTTGATTATATTAGCTTTATACTTCAGCTATATTGGTGTTACACTTTGACTACACTCGCTTTATGCTTCGACTATACTGACGTTATACTTCGATTATACTCGCGTTATATTTTGATTATACTCGCTGTATAGTTTTACCCTACTCATTTTATACTTGTCTATACAAGCGTTATACTTTTATTATAGTAGCTTTATTCTTGTTTATATTAGCTATACGCTTGGACTATATCTGCATAATACTTTGACTACACTTGCGTTATACTCTCACTGTAGCAGCTTTATGCTTTGACTGTACTCGCGATATACTTTGATTATACTTGCGTTATGCTTTGACTATAGTCACGTAATGCTTTGACTGCATTCACTTCATACTTTGACTATTCTAGCGTTATGCTTTGACTGCACTCGCTTCATACTTTGACTATACTAGCGTTATGCTTTGACTACACTTGCTTCATACTTTGACTATACTAGCGTTATCCTTTGACTATACTCGTTTTATTCTTTGTCTATACTCGCGGTATACTTTGCTTATAGTAGCTTGATACTTTGATTGTATTAGCTTTATACTTTTGCTATATTGTTGTTATCCTTTGACTGTACATACGTTATACTTTAATTATGAAAGCTTTACAGTTTGACTGTACTTGTGTTATACTTTGATTGTACTTGCGTTATACTTTCGATATACTCGTTTCATACTTTAACTATACTCGCGTTATACTTTTATTATAATAGCTTTATACTTTGATTATACTAGCCTTATACTTTGACTACACTCGTTTTATACTTGTCTATATTAGCGTTATACTTTTATTATAGTAGCTTTATACTTTGATTATATTAGCTATATGCTTTGGTTATGTATGCATAATACTTTGACTATACTTGCGTTATACTTTGACTATAGTCGCCTAATGCCTTGGCTACACTCGCATCATAATTTGACTATACTAGCGTTATGCTTTGAATAGACTTGCTTCATACTGTGACTATACTAGCGTTATCCTTCAACTATACTCGTTTTATAGTTTGTCTATACTCGCGGTATACTTTGCTTATAGTAGCTTTATACTTTAATTATATTAGTTTTATACTTTGGTTATATTGGTGGTGTACTTTGAGTATATTTGCGTTATAGTTGGATTATAATAGCTTTATACCCGCGTTTTGCATTGACTACACTCGCTTTATACTTTGACTATACTCGCGTTATACTTTGACTATACTCGCGTTATACTTTGACTATACTCGCGTTATACTTTGATTGTACCTGCGTAATACTTGTTTGTGATGCTAAGATTATGAAGATTTCAAACTTCCGCGGCGTATTCATGTGAAGCTTGCTGCCTACTAATGGTTTACATTAAAATTAATCAGCTATAGTCAACTGCGCACGTTAGAATCAGTGTTTACTCGTGAACGACTGGTGAAAATCCAAAGACTGCCTTCTATATCCGCTGCGAATGTACAGGATTGGCTGCCCACCGCTACTAGTAAGTTTGCAGGTTTGAACATGTTTAACGTTCGCTGATTGGTCTATAGCAAGTATAGTCCTGCATAGATAGTATCGCCACCGGTTGACGCTCACAGCGGCGGCTCGACTGATGCCCAGAGAGCGTCCACTGAGGTTGCGCACTAGTCCTCGGTACAGTGAGTGGTAGGTTAGCGCGGCGGCTCGACTGATGCGCAGAGAACGTCCACTGAGGTTGCGCAGTAGCGGTGCGGCGGCTCGAGTGGTGGGGGAAGTAGTATAAGAGAAGCATCATCGCTCCAGGAAGTCATTGTTGATCGAGACTGTGTACGTAGTAGACGTATGTAAGGTTCCAAGACCGCTTCCAATGATAGAGATGCCATGACTGTTTAACCTCACATTAAGTGTGGTTGATATTTTTTAATTCTCATGTATCCCCTCCACACATTCGGCCGACATATTTTAAGATTTCGCTTACCTCTACTCTCGCATTATATGCATTATACCGACGAAGTATGGTGTAACAACGCTAGCTGGCGACATCATATACACACTGTACATCATATATACGCATAACCTATATAGACATACATATACAACTTATACATTTTCATACATGTGCATACATAAGCATATACACATACACATATATAGACATACATATACAACTTACACATTTTCATACATGTGCATACATAAGCATATAACCTCAAAGAGTATCGTGAGAGGAGTCTGCATCCCCACTCTTGCGCGCATGTATACTCTTACACGCGGCATTCCATCCCCACTCTTGCACGTATGTATACTCTTACGCGCAGCATTCCATCTCCACTCTTGCGCGCATGTATACTCTTACGCGTCGGGCTATATCGGTCTGTCACCGCTAGATGGCTGCGGGCTGTAGCGACAACATGCGCTGAGCTCGCATCAACGCTGCGCTCGTGCCAGCCTCGTGTATATGAATATACAGTGGGCTCTTGCCGGTACTGTGTATATCTATATACAGTGGGCTCGTGCCGGTGCTGTGTATATATACGGCGGGCTCGTGTCGGCGCTGCGTATATATACAGTGGGCTCGTGCCTCGTGTATAGTGGGCTCGTACTGGCCTCGTGTATATGTATATACATATATATTGTGGGCTCGTACCCGCATACAGGAAAAGGGGGTGGGGGATGCTCCAGAACCCGCTTAGAACTGGCCTGCGACAGAACCGGCCTAGAGAAAGATGGGGGAGAGGGGATGCGCCAGATCCGGCCTAGAGAGAGATAGGGGGGGGGGGATGGGGGATGCGCTAGAACCACCATGCGCTAGAAGCCGCCTGCGCTAGAAGCCGCCTAGAGGGGGAGGGGGGAGACTCATATGCGCACTGCGCCAGAACCCGCCTGCGCTAGAACCCGCCTAAGAGGGGGGGGGGGAGATTCATATATGCACTGCGCTAGAACCCGCCTGCGCCAGAACCCGCCTGCGATGGGGGAGGGGGGGGGATGCGCCAGAACCGGCCTGCGCCAGAACCGGCCTAGAGAGAGATGGGGGAGGGGGGATGCGCCAGAACCGGCCTGGGCCAGAACCGGCCTGCGCCAGAACCGGCCTGGGCCAGAACCGGCCTGGGCCAGAACCGGCCTGCGCCAGAACCGGCCTGGGCCAGAACCGGCCTGCGCCAGAACCGGCCTAGAGAGAGATGGGGGGGGGGGATGCGCCAGAATCGGCCTGGGCCAGAACCGGCCTAAAGAGAGATGGGGGAGGGTAGAACCGGCCTAAAGAGAGATGGGAGAGGGGGGATGCGCCAGAACCGGCCTGGGCCAGAACCGGCCTAAAGAGAGATGGGGGAGGGGGGGATGTGCTTGAACCGGCCTGAGCCGCATGGGCTCGTAGCCGCCTAGCCCTCAGGTGGGCTCGTAGCCGCATGGGTTCGTAGCCGCCTAGTCGTCAGGTGGGCTCGTAGCCGCATGGGTTCGTAGCCGCCTAGTCCTCAGGTGGGCTCGTAGCCGCATGGGCTCGTAGCCGCCTAGCCCGCAGGTGGGCTCGTAGCCGCATGGGCTCGTACCCGCCTGGGCTCGTACCCGCCTGGGCTCGTACCCGCCTAGCCTACCTACTAAAGTTGAATTTTAGAGTAAGCTCTAAGAATTTTTATTTTGTCTGTATGAATGTTAATAAAAGTTTGGTTTTGTCTGCATAAGTGTTATTAAGAGTTTTTTTTACATTAAGGTTATCAAGAGTTGTAAAATTAATCTTTCATTTTTACATGAAGAAACGACCTTATACTTGCCAGCCTTTTACCTTGAATTTAAATTTACATAATGAAATACATATATAGATAAAACACTTTCAGATTTGACCACATATGGGTTATTGAGAGTTCGAAAATTAACTTTATGTTATTAAGAGTTTGAAATTTATGTTTTAATTTTTACCTAAAGAAACAACCTTATACTTGCCAGCCATTTGCCTTGAAAAGGTTTTTTGTGGAGGGAGGGGGCAGATTTGACTACTTTTAAAAGGTATCTAATATTAAATTACATATATAATACTTTTATTCAACGTAAACTATTCAGACTGGTATTATTACTACTATTACAGCCATTTTCAGTAGTATCCTATCACCTGAAATAAAATTATTTAGTAGAGTGTACGAGCGAGACATTACCGAATATTTATAATTATAATTAAATTCACTTTTATTTTTAAGCACTTTATTTCATCTGAAATTACACATTCAAATTTTCGCGCGATTATGAGGGTTACTTTCGAGACAACTGGTGCCAACCCACTTTGGTGCTATAATTATGTCTAACTTGAAATATCGGTCAACTGATGATTTCTGCTAGCTAATAACCTTCGCGTGGGTACTCCAAGTTTAAGATAAATTATATTATTTAAAACGCACTAAAAGCCGATAAAACTCGTACTATGCGTGTGCAATAGTGTTGAATCTAGAACCTGCAAAAGTTTCAAGTGCAAAAATTCATTTACAAAACAGATGGTTAAGAATATAAACATACTGTCAATGGATCTCACTATATCAGATACGTATACTTCAATTATCTTTAATTAAATTAACTTTAAAATAAAAGAACATAATTCTTTGTTTTAAAATAATTTATATTCGTTGCATGAAAGGAAGCCAAGTGGGCAAGAGCGCGACAAACAAGTCAAGCGGATTTACAGTGAATGCGAAACAACCTCGAGACGCGCGAGAGTCAGGCTGTCTACAAAGCTATCAATATGTGGTTGTCTAATGCGCCGTGTATCTGTCTCCTTAGTGTATCTAGCGTGATATTAGTTTAACTTGCGGAAATCTAGCGGATTCAGGCTATCGATGCGAGATTCAAGCGTGGACTCGAACAATCGGCTGCCTTACTAAGCGTTGAATTGTGATCGCGATTAAGTGTGTCAAATAGGTTAATAAATCAGTGTTAATTGTGGGTAGCTGACTTTTCATTTGCGATATAATAACCGAACCGCCCTCTCTCCTACCGGTGATCCGGGGCCGAGCTAGCCGGAAAAACAGTCGAGCAGGAAAACACCTTCCTCCGCCTCGTCCTCCACGAGTCTTGCACAAAAGAGTCGCGAGACTCTGACTCACGCGGGCTGCGTCTGGCGCCTACCGGGAATCCACGGCAGATTTCGCGAGGACGAGGCCGAAAGTAACGCGAATTCCCCAACACCAGAAACAACATATACTGATTAGTCGTAGACATTGAGCATATAAATCACGCGACGAGAAAATAAAACTTATTTCCCGAAATAATATCTCAGCCAATGCTAAAATTTTCGGTAGCTGGAAGCGCGCAATATTTACGTTCACGAACGACAAGTCTAGCCACGCGATATAAACACAAACCAACGGTCGCGCTCGATCGCTACACGATCTATCTATCCGTACGCTTACCCGCTTACAACGAACACTCGCGATTTCGCGCTTAGTTTTCCCTGCAAAACTCAATTATTCCCTGATCTAGCTAAATTTAACCACTGATGGAAGCCAGTGTAACGGGGATTCTTCACTGCTTAGGTGTAGATTTGTCTACTTAAATTCTCCGTGGGTTTTAAATAAAGGAGATTGGGAGAATCATGCAATTGCTAAATAAAATACACGAAAGATTTGGTAAAACGCTATTGCATATATTATTCTAGATAATTGATTAAACTTTGAACAATGAAAAATATACAAAAGTGCTTTCTTTGCACATGCAAAATATTGAGAGCCGATAATGTTGTACGTGCTGGTGAGAGTGAGAGAGAAAAGCTGGTGCTTGCAAAACCTGTGGAAGATGCTCGCATGGGAATCAACCTAATATGCGGTCTCGCTTCAGTACAAGTGCCTATTGATAGTCACACACTACTCACAACCGTACAATACACAAATACATGCATCCGCGTAATCGCAATTCGTACAATAATCAATATCGCGGAGTATTTGCCGTGCAAAAAGGACGCTAGCTTTTCTTTTCAGGATACGGCTCGCGCGCTCTATGTTCGAATCGAATCTCCCTCTAGTCTAACATGACATCACGAGCTTTTCTCTCTCTCTCTCTCTCTCTCTCTCTCTCTCTCTCTCTCTCTCTCTCTCTCATCAAACAGCGTGTTCATAAATCCATCGACTCTCGATCAGTTCTGCTGCCGCTGGAACAACCTGGAAAGGCTTTACATGCAAACAAATAAACAAGCAAATGCATGAAATAAAATAAGCATGCGCCGTGACGATACTCGTCACAATGGTTATAAAACAAAAAAAAATGGATGGAGATTGCGGACGATCCGGGGATCTGCAGGATCCATACCTAACAGATGATTTTCGTCGACCTGGAGGTCACCCTGATACCTGAACATCGTCTACAGGGACAATTTCGAGTTTTCAGGTATTTTTGCAGTACAACTGGTGCTGATGCTTGCCGATGGTATTTTGTCGACCTGGGTTCACCCTGACACCTGGACACCGTCTACGGGGACAATTTCGAGTTGTTAGGTATTTTTGTAGTACAAGTGGTGTTGATGCTTGCTGACAGTGTTTCGTCCACCTGGGGGTCACCCTGACACCTGGACATCGTCTACAGGGACAATTTCGAGTTTTCAGGTATTTTTTGGGTATAATTGGTGCTGATTTTTGCCGATGGTGTTTCGTCAACCTGGGGGTCACCCTGACACCTGGACATCGTATACAGGGGTAATTTCGAGTTTTCAGGTATTTTAAAAATATATGATTTTGTTATGTGTGATAAAATGTCACTGTGGCGAACTGTCACCTGTGGCAAAATATTCTTGTGGTGTAATGTCACAGTTAAAAAATTATATTTGGAGATTGTGCATACAAAGTTTAGAATTGTGTGAAAAGGGTTGATATCTCAAATTCTGAATTCACAAGTTTTTATTATTTTTTGCAGAATATTTATTTTAGAGTAGAATATATTGATATACTAATTCATAAACGTACACTATACAATATTTTGTATTTTAACCTTATAAGATTTTATTTACATTATTATTATATATTTTATATTGCTCTCTGCGTTTTACAGGGTTCTACTCGTCAGATTGATTCGCATCATAAGAAATTATTTTCATTCAATTTTCAAGAAGCACAAAGTTGGTTTGTAGATATATGTATTGTAGATATAGATTAGAGTATGTTTGCATTTGTTTAAAAAAAAATGCATATTGTATTTTGAAATTGAAAATAAGTTTAAATACAAATTAAAATTATAGTGTATAACATAGTATCTGAATAAATAATAGTAGTACTTGATAAGATTTATTATTAATTGTTTAATGAATCTGTCGATCTCTCCGAGGCAAAGTGTGTAGGAAAAAGGTGAAAAATAAATTTATACAATTTTTCCCATATTCAACGTTTCGGTGAACATTATCACCCTCTTCAGCAAACTGTCAATTTTATTTATTATTGTAAATGAGTTCATAAATTTTAAATATTGACAAAATGAACAAAAATGTTTTCCTTACTTTCCTTCTTCCTCAGCCAGTGTTAGGCGGGGGAAGGAGGAGCGAATATTGCCAGAAACAGTCAATGTTGTTGTTCCGGCTCCTTCAGCTATTGTCTCAATAATGAGAAGACAATAAGTGTATCCGGCGCTTTTATATTATCGAGGAGTCTCGTGACTTTTTGACCGGTGTGTTTATGTATGACGTTACAATTTTCGTTCGCTCGCACATGTATACATCAAAATTGTCCCCAATCCGATTTATTTTTCAAATGGTATATTAAAAATAGTGAATAGTGTTTTATAAATTTTTATTATTAATTAAAGTATTAATTATTAAGAATTATAATTTTTTATATATTTTTCAAATCCACAAAGCCATGCCACAATACACCCCAAGCTTGTGTGATTTTGAAATATGATGTAGTATGAGTAAATAATTTTAAATAATCATAAGAATTATATTGTAGAACACTTTATTTAATTAATTAATACAGTTTTATAAAATTTGTTATTAATAAAATTTTAAGTGACTGTAAATTTTAAGTATTCATATATCAATTTTACAACTCTTGATAATCTTAATGTAACAAAAATTTGAACTCTTGATAACACTTATGCAGATAAAACCAAACTCTCATTAACACTCATACTGAAAAAATAAAAAATTCTAAGAGCTTACTCTAAAATTAAACTTTATTTTTCAAACTTCGACAACTCTTATGTAGCCAAAATTATATGTGCTTTATCCTATACAGTTATTAAATTAAGTAAATTAAAGATCTTGAAATCACTTATTTAGACAAAATGCTAGCAGCTTCACTGCATACTGTTAAGAGGTGTTGATAATAGTCATCAGATCAACAAATAATATATCTTCTTTCCCCTTGTGAATAAGTGATCGAAACACAAACACTGGAAGAATATATGATGCTTATAGACGAAGTTGGAAGACAAATAATTATGTTAGGACGCATGTCTTCTTATACCTCGTAAATGAGTTAATTACCAACACTCGAATCATGATGCTTATACATTAAGCTAAATAATCCGAAACTCTCATGTATGAAAATATGAACGTGTAAAACCATCTTCGCATTATCGTCTCCTTCGATTTTATCTATACCTTCGATTTTACAAAAATTCCCATCTTAATTTTAAGAAAAGAAAGTTATGATATCAATAAATAAATTGGCAAGTTTGTTGTTATAAAAAGTAATCGTTTTGAAATAAATAAATAACCGTTTAAATTGAGGAAGGATTATAAATATGTATGTATATATATACGTGTAACCTACTTTTCCGGGATTGCTGTTTTCCGGGACTGAAAAAACTCGGATTTTCTTTAAAAATAACCATTCCTACCCTCCCCCGCCCTCGGAAGTAGTCGACTATGGGGTGGGGCAGTGTTCCTGTGGGGGTGTTGGGGGGTTATCCCTGTGGGGGAGTGTTTGGGGGGGGGGGGTTATGCCGGGATCCCGGAAAGAGTGTTTACATCTATTTTTTTTCCGGGCAGTCCCGGAAACTGATCAAAATTCCAGAAAAGTGGGTTATATACTAAGATTCGTCCCGGAAACAGGTGTTACATCAATTTATTCATATAAACACTCGACCAAAGCATGTGAAAGGTACATAGCCTGAACGGCAAATGGGGCGTTGCGTGCCCGGTCCCAAACATTCGCATAACGTGGAGCCATTTCGGGATTATTCAAAGTTTCAATTTTTACCGATTGCACATATGATAAAATTGTATGATGTTCTTATATGATATATTATCACACGATAAATGCACTCATAATGTGTCGTAATATCATGTGTTTGTCCAAATTTATCATGTAATATAACAGAATTGTCTCGCATCATGAAAAAGCATAATTTTTAAACTAATTAATGTCTGTTATTTCCTTTTCCTGCTGTTATTTATGGAAGCAACAAGCGAATGTACAATCTACTCTAGTTAGTAATTCGGAAAATAAGTTACTATCTCCTTATTTCATTAAATCTATAGCATATGTCCAGGGGTCTTATTCTCTAATTCTATCAGCTGATACAGGACTTATATCGACGAATAAAAAACTGATACGGAAGCGATACAAATAAAATATACTATCCATTCTACGCAAGTTGGACAAAAATGAGACGTATGCTTTCTAATGAATCCTCATCATCTACCATATACGATAATTGATCGAATTCAAAACGATTGCCACAAAGTTTTCACAATGTTTGTAGATATTCTGCAATATAACACAAATAAACCTGTGAACTATTTGCAGATGTAAATATTCAACTTTATTTTAACTTTGAACTTTTTTAAAAAAATTAAAAATATTAAAATTTTTACATGCACGATTTTTCCCCATATTCGAAGATTGAACTTTATTTTTAACTTCCAAAGGTTTTTTAAAAATGCAAAAAAATTGCACATTTATCAGGACACTTTATATTGGTTGATTACTCAATTGTGTACATTTATTTAGATCTCTTTTCATACGATTTGAAATTTGAACAATGAAAAAGTTATTACATTATTGTGAAATATATATAAAGTTACAATTTTGCGCTTTTGGCTTACTATTCTTATGTATGCACATACCGCACACTCATTAACTTCTCAATAATAATACAGTAATAAAGACCTGCAAAATTCTATAAAAATGATGTTAATTGATTATCTCGATTATTTACAACGCACAAGCACACAAACTCAAAAATGAAACAAAAATTTACCGCGGTTGGTAATAAATGAAAACTTAAATCATTCAATTAAACTGCATACTGCATATAAAGAAAATTATATATCAAAAATAATATTAATTTGTAATTTAGTCTTATAATTATACTCAATTATTATTATGTTCAAATAAGAATTAAATGTAGTTTTCACTTAGTTTTACATTTATCAAGTATCTGCTAATTGAATGCTTGATTGACTTGGAACTTTGAAACAATATATTAATAAACGCTAATGTTGTATTATCACAGCTCAGTAAGTTTGATGTCTTCGTTATTAAAGCCCTGGGATAAAACTCATACTTAAAATATATATTATGAATATTTCATTTTATTTTGTTAAGATTAATATTTTTTTTAAACCGAGACTCGTTTTAGTAAAAAATTGTATGTAAAATGGTGAATGATATTTACTATTAAATTAAAGACAAGATTGAATTGCATTATTAAGTGTTTGTGAAAAAATGTTATATCAAACTTATTTTTATATTTTTTAGACATAACCGCAACACGGGAGAGCCTTGTTTTAATTTATATTTATAAATTTATTTATAATGATGTGCTATAGTAGTTTAGTAATTAAAAAGTAAAAAAAGTTTATTGTATTGTTGCATACAGCATATTGGATGAGTATCATTGCAAAATAGAATTTTTTTAATAATGTAATTCGATCACGTCACATATTAATCTTAAAGAAAATTGAATATCCAAAAATCTTTCTATTTATTTACAAGTCTTTAATCTCACATTTAAGTAAAAATAATATTTTATCCAGGGCAATTTTTTCAATATTCTCTTTGAAGGTTTTCTTAATTAAAAAAGTCCTTTAATAATTTTCATCGCTATCTCCTTGATCTTTAAAAAAATCATCGATAAAGAGATCATCGAACTCATCGTCCGTAGCAAAGAAGGAATCATAATCATCAATCTCATCTAATTCATCAATGTCGTATCCATCTGGAAAGAAATCATACTACAGTGTATGCAATTTTTTCAATGTCTGAACAGCTTGTGAAAATATAAATTAATCTGAATTTATTAGAATAGTATTATAAAAAACTTACGGTAGAAAAATGGCACAGCGATACATTGGTACATTCTTGTAAAATAAGTGTTTCTAAGGATTCTGTTGGTAAATTCAATAAACATTTACCAGTGATTGAATTCTGTTCAAGTTTGAGGTATCGAAGTTTCTTATTTTTAGAGAATAAACAGGACAAGTCATTATCACAGAAACTAGAGCAATGACCAAGACTGAACTCCATAATATTGCTACAATTGTCTGTTAATGATTTTATCCCTGCAGCGGTCTTATTTTCTAATTCTATCAGCTGATACAGGACTTATATCGATGAATAAAAAACTGATACGGAATATATTATCCATTCTACGCAAGTTGGACAAAAATGAGACGTATGCTTTGCACAATATTTAAAAATTATTCTGAATAAAATAAATTTATTATATTGTTGCGCTCCTGCAATCCAGCTTGATAGTCCATGAGATGGTGGTTGACTGGAATATTTTCATTTTCTTGTTGTAATAAATCCTCATCATCTACCATTCTGTAAAAAAAAAAATTATTTTGAATTAAATGAACTGAAAATAATTTAAGTTTAAGTAAATCTGAAGTCGAAAAAAAATTCATTTGTATGCAGAGAGATTTATTTACTAAAAATTATTATATGTTATACTAATCGGAAGACAAACTTGCCATCCTCTTTAAAAAAGTGATGGCCCTTGTTGTGAAGCATTTAATTCAGGATTCTAATTGATCGTTAAGTAAAGTTTGGCTATAGCATATGAAGAAGACAAAAAATAGTAGCACAAAATTTGCTATTCAGTATAGTCTGAAAATGAAAGTAGTTGGTTAAAAAAAAATGAAACTCTAATTAACCTTAGAAGCTTCAAATGGTGCAAGACCAACATTCGACAGAGGCAGATGAAAATAAGAACAAGGAAATTCTGTACTCAAGATATTTCCTCTTCAGCCAAATTTGAATATTTACTTTGAAGACTACATAAAGTCCAAACTTGAATGTTCCTTGAACGGAATATTCAAAGAATGTTGAAGCCCAACATCTTGCCAAAGCTTTTGTACTATCTTCAGTCAGGGTTACTTAGAGGAACCAGTTTCGATAAGGGCACAGCTGAGATTACCTCATCTATGCTAAATGACCATGAACTTTGCAGAATCTGTTGACCACTGACTTGCATTTTTCTACTTCTGACTTGAGTACGACATTTGACTAAATGTAGAGGTGTGACTATGGTGTGAGCGAAGGTGAGGCCAGGGTTTGCACTTTACATGTATAAGGAATAAACTTACCCATGTAATCTTCGAAAATTATGGAGTACAGCACAGGCAGTAATTATTCTACCAACTTTATCTGGAGAATAGAACATCTTTCGGGCCTTGCTAATTACTAGCCATGTTCTGGACAAAATGCCAAAACACTGCTCGACTCTACATCTTGTTGACACATGCTCTTGAGTATAGGCAGCTTCCGGTGAACCTTGCTCCGCATCAACTATTGGTGTCAGAAGTATTGGAGAAGGAGTGTAACCATTGTCACCTGTAACGGATTAAAAAATTATTTTAAATAATAAAAATTATAACATTCAAAGTTTACAACAGTAATTTAAAACTATAATTATATTTACCTAGGAGATAATACCGCCCTTCATTCTGAACAATCTCAAGATTAGCTCGTAGTTGTTCCATGTACAACTTAGTATCACTAAATTGCCAAATGAATGAGTCCGTAGCACTGCCTGGACAGATGCGAATATTCATATACAGAAGTCGTCTATCCTCTGGAGTAAGTGGAAATACTATAAACCTATTAGCTACTCTTAAAATAGCATTGGTGACCCTCTCGATACATCTACTCATAGTCGCCTGGCTGAATGGATGATTAAAATCACTCGCAACGCCTTTTTGGAAACTTCCTTCGCTGTAAAATCTGATGACGCTAAGGATCTGCAAATGAGGTGGAATGGCAGTACTTCTGCATCTTGAGATGTCATCTCGCAGCAGGTCTACTAGCATTAATGCTACCTGTGGAGTAAATCTGCAAACGTATATGCTGAGTATTTGGCTTATGATGTTTGCGATGGTGAAAGTGAATATAAAAAATTAACATAAAGTATCTGTAATGTTAGGTAAAAGGAAAACAGGTTGAGGCAGATAGTTTATAATTTTCAATTAAGTTATTATTTAAGTTAGACTAATTAAATGTAAGTATTTACCTATAGTGTTGTCTAAAATATTCTGGCTCTAACAGAAATGGGTTTGAGGTGTCTCGAAGGTGCTTTTTGATTTGATGTAGCCGATTGATTCGTTCTATGCGTTCCTCTTCAATCATCACTCTAACAGCCGCAGCTCCCATTTCACGTAACAGGTAAGTATTTTTCACAAATATGCCACTTTGTCACTTTCACAATGTCACTCTCTCGCTCACTGCTTTTGAAATACGTATTTATTTTGCGTAATTGTTCTTGAGATCAGTTTAAATATTCTCCCCGTGCCGATTGCTCCAAAATCAAAACAAACATCAGCTTGACCGGTGAGTTAAGCAGGAAGGTTAGGTTAGACGAGTCCATTATGGAATCGTAGCTTTGTAGAGTAGACTCGCCAAACCCCCACGTTTGAAACATAGCGCGCCAGTGCAAAACGTGCGACGGAGCGAGGACAGTATTCACGCAAAGCCGACGACAACATTGTTTAAAGTTTAAACAGTGTTTTTAACCAAAAGTAGTAGAAGAAAGTGTGCCAGTGATGAATACGTAAGTACAAATTATCAAAATTTAAAAAATTTCCTATGCGAGAAAATAAGGGCGACATTTTTTCCACAGGCAAGAAAGAAGACGTGCCCACAACGAGCAGTTGGAAATCATGCTCCAATACATGGAGGAGCATTGCCTGTTTGCGAGGGGCCAGGTGATGAAGCTTGGACCAAAAGGCTACGATAAATTCGTTAAAATGTGGTCTGAGCTGACCAATAAATTGAATGTTATCGGTCCTGTAGTAAAAGACGTAAATGGTTGGAAAACTGTAAGTATCCGAATTTATAAGACCATTCTATTCTTTAATTATTAATTATTTTTTTCTTATTCATTTTACAGACTTGGAAAAACTTACGGCTCAACTGCAAGAAAAAAAAAGCTACATACCTAACACAGATGAGACGTACAGGAAATCTTCAAATCTCTATTCAACCATTGACTCCTTTTGAAGAAAGAGTTTGTGAAATTTTTGGCCAGCATGGACAAGGCCTTGCTGTGATTGCAGAGGTAGGCATATACAGGAGGAGCCGTACCAGCACATACGAAAACAATGGCACCGACGAGGACACGGAAGAAAGGTAAGTACTTACACTAACTATTTTTTGAAATGCCCGCGCTTACTATTTTGAACGCACTTCATAATCCGTGCTTGTCAGCGCCTCTGGGTGGAGAACCATTTCACTAGCGCTCCGGTCAATTTTGCTGAGGTCATGATTCGCGCCGTTCGCGCGTTTCCAAATGATTTTGGCAAAGATTGCAAAGAACCGATCTTTTTTCCGAATTCCTTTTTTTCAATTTTTGCTGGTCATTGCATTTCTCTGCCATTTTCCCTTGGGACTTCGCAGAGTGCGGACGCAATCGACCGTCATCTTCTCACATTCATCAAGAATTCATAAAACCATGTTTCAGCAATCGTGAGTGTATTCTTTACATTTTTTATACATAAATTCTATTTTCCTTCAAAGTAAAAAAGTTTTTTAACAAAGTCAAATTGTCTAGGTTAAGTCATTCTGATTCGAGGCCTTTTCTATCTTCCCCTTTTCAAACTAGTCCAAATAGTAAAGAATTTTTTTTTCAACCCTACAAATTTAAGTTTATTTATTTATTAATTATAATTCAGTGAGAAAAAAAAACGGGATAGGCCATCCAAGCAGCAACTCCGGCTGCTCATGGACTACATTGCTACTAATTCCGACATGGTACCGGGGGTATTAACGGCATCAAATGAATGCCTCTGGAACGACCTTACTGCGAAGCTCAATAAAGTCACTGGAGGAGTTATAAGGGAAATGAGAGCCTGGCTGAATGTAAGTATCCTCGCTTAATAATATTTGTTGTAAACTTTATTTATATTACAATTGCACTTAGCCCTTAGCCATCTATAAATATTTTAATCTATTCATTTCTTTACTTTTTCAGTGTTATAAAGATATGAAAAATCGTGTTCTTCAGAGAAGAAGGTTGCTGTTAAAAAACAGTGACGAAGAAGCTGCTCCGTTGTCGGAAGACAACTTATACTTATTAAAAATACTGGACAATTATGAGGAAGGAAACGAGCAGAAATTGATACGGACAGCAAGCGTCAACCTAGGAAGCACTGGGCTGCTCCAACTGACTGGTACGGATTCCACTCCTATGAAGTCCACACCATCTACGTTAACCAGATCAACTCCAGTTCAACCATCAAACATGAGCCAACACTTCATTTATGGAGAGTCAAACATAAAATCTTGCAGATTACAAGAACCACTTTCAACGATACGTAATCCAATAAATCCAACCTTGGCTACGGTGGTCAAAAATCAAAAGAAGACACCCGTAACATTCAAAGGATTGAAATACCTGCTGAATTTGCCAGAGGTACCACCTGGTAAGGTAGCAGCTGTTGTTGATTTGACTGAAGAGGACAATAACAAAAAAACTTGTAAGTATAATAAGAAATTTACAGTGAATTATTCAATTATTTACTTATTTATTATTTCTAGTTTCAAAAAATGCCATGAGTGCTGTCAATAATCAAAACCAACTCATCGAAAACTGTGTTCAGAAGCTCGTGGAATGTTTCCAGAACCAGAATCGTATTTTGAAGAATGGATTTGAAAGTGTCGTGCAGAGTATTTGCAGTATGTGCTGTAAAGAAAATGAAATAAAAGAAGAAATCAAAGATGAAACCCAAATGATCATCGAATCAGGGATCTTGGACGAAGACACAGTGCCATTTTCCCAATCAGAGATATTTGAAGAAGAGCCCAAACCTACTACTGAAGACAAACCAGAGGATGACGATGAAGTAAAATTAAATACATTAACATTTAACTAATAATTAAGAAATAATCTATTTGTAAAATAATGAATAATATAATTTTTCAGATGGATCTTCATTTTGATGGTTTTTAAACAATTTTGTCCGTTTTCCGGTTTTTTTGTAGTTTTTTACTATTAATAGTTTTTCTATGCTTATATGCTAAATGGCTTTTTTTATACTTAACAATTTTGAATGCATTTTTTTATATACTGCATTTTGCAGGTTTGAAAGTAATTTGGATTTTTTTTATATTTTGTATTTACAATTTATACTGTCCGCTCTTTTATTTTTATCACAAAACATTGTAATGAGCATACTTCATAAAACAGTATTGTGAATGTACAAGGTTGTTTATTATAGTCTAAGAAATCGTTTCCTATTAGTTTGGCATAAGCTCAATCTCAAGTTAAGTCTTACGAGTATTCGTATCCATAAACACGTAAAACATTCATTCAGAAAAACTTGTTAACCATCATCATTACATGTGTAAGAAAAGATAAATCGTACCTAATGCAACCGTGCTTGCAATTTATATACTTATTTATACGTAAAACGTTATTGACACGTAAAACGTTAAAAAAAACCTGTTAAGCATTATTACATGTGTAAGAAAAGTCAAGTCGTATGTAATGCAACCGTGCTTGCAATTTTGATATTTATTTATACGTAAAACGTTATTGACACGTAAAACGTTAAAAAAACCTGTTAAGCATTATTACATGTGTAAGAAAAGTCAAGTCGAACGTAATGCAACCGTGCTTGCAATTTTGATATTT
Source organism: Philotrypesis tridentata (assembly GCA_018906965.1). Classification (NCBI taxonomy): domain Eukaryota; kingdom Metazoa; phylum Arthropoda; class Insecta; order Hymenoptera; family Pteromalidae; genus Philotrypesis; species Philotrypesis tridentata. The sequence goes on along the minus strand of JACCIB010000338.1, from coordinate 134,657 downwards.
ATTTATACGTAAAACGTTATTGACACGTAAAACGTTAAAAAAACCTGTTAAGCATCGTCATTACATGTGTAAGAATAGACAAGTCAAGACAATTCATTATCTTTTTACTGTTGATAAGATGCTATGAAGTATAGTGTTCATATATAGTGCAACAGGTAGTTCATATTTAAATCTTGTTGGTCATTTTGGATAAGTGTTATCGTACGCGAGGCAAATACTTAATATTTTAATTTTTTTCTTTTTACCTTTAGATATAAATTATTTTATTTTCACAATTCATAATGATTGTCTTAGTTTGAAGTTATCGAGCACAAACATGGGTATACTAAGTCGATTAGTTACTTGTTGTCGTATAACCACTGAAATTTCCTCGATGCTTTTTAATCTGCCGAAACGTATGATGCGCTTCCAACAATTTATGTACTTACATACTTTTTAAGTAGATATAAGTTAATGGCGAAAAGCGATGGCATTTGCCACTTTATTGATCTCACACAGCGTTGCTATCTGGCCTTCCTGTATGTTTTTGTGTTATGGTTAAGTAATGATAGAAACAAACGAAACATACACAATTGTGCGAATAATCCACAATGCTTGAAACAAGTATCAAGCTCCGAAAACCAGTTGTTAAAAAAACCAGAAATGTAAAAAAATAAATTGAATTTTTAATTATTTATTTTTGATTGTATTATTTTACAAGTGCTACAAATTATCACAAGCATTGTAATACAAGGGTGAAACCGAGTCTCTCTCTCTCTGCTCTTTCTACGTGTATGTTATACGTATGTGAAAAGGGTTAAGCTAGCCTCAGGGCTGTGAAGGTACTTGTGATGCGGGCCTCGCGACGTCCTGTGTCCAATATACTGGCGGCGGAGCCGCGCGCACAGGTGCCACCCCTCGGGCCTCGCGCACCCCCTCCCTTTCTTTCGTCGTGTGGTTCTCGCTGTTTTTTTCCAAACTGCCGCGCCGAGAGAGAGAGAGATAGAGAGCCACTACCGACACATTTTTATTCATTATATTTTATTTATTATATTTTACTGGTTTCTGTTTTTGGTTCGTAAGGTTTATAAAAAAAATTACGAAAACTATAAAATATATTTTCAATAAACACGCTTATTATCCAACAGAAAAATAACAGCTCGATTTTTAAAATATGTAATTTTTCGGAATAATTCATTTAATTACACACAAATGGATCAATGTAGACTTCTTTTATATTACATTATTATATATATATTACATTACAGATTTATTTTACAAAAGTGTTACAAATTATTACAAGCATTGTAATACATTTACATGCATTGCACACATTTATATCTTTAGGCGGCATTTTTTCCACCTAAAGATATGACGACGATACACCGCTTAAAAGGGTTTATCGAGCGTTTAACAGCCCGATTGAAATTTACAGTCCGCATATCGTTTATAAATCTACTAGGCCGTCCTAAAAACATCTGTGAATTCATGCCGATAAAAGTTTTATCGTGCCCGATAGAATTAGAGAATAAGACCCCAGGACGATCATCTACAGTGAAACATGAGATTTAAATATTCTGTTCATATAAAAAATCGATTCCAGATTTTTTTTAATAAAACAGGAACAAATTCTAGCATGTAGAACGCAATTTTTTTATGGAAAAACTTGCCGTCCCGTCCTATCATACATAACGATGGATATCATCTTTAAATTACGCATGGTTAACCAAAGTACATCGTTGCAAATTTTTACTTAACTTAATTTAGTAATAATTGATAGCTCAATTTTTGAATATTTGTATGCATGTTTGACAATAATAAGTTATTATTAACAAAAGATTACAGGAAGTTGATTAAAAATACATGAAACTGTCATTATATATTAAAACATATTATGAAATTAATTTCTATTTCTAAAGTTGGGAAATAAATGAAGCTGAAATATATAATATGAATATATTTACAGTTTATAAATTTAGTTTTAAATGTACACTTAATTAAGAAATAAAATTCCAACTATCATTTGAGGCTATGTTGACAATTTAACAGGAATATTTTGAATAGTACCGATTATAGGATCATAGAAAGATAAGTTGACTGCATTAAATAGTTTATAATATAGCTAACTACACTGACATTTGGTAATTCATCGATTATCTATGATAGGACGGGACGGCAAGTTTTTCCATAAAAAAATTGCGTTCTACATGCTAGAATTTGTTCCTGTTTTATTAAAAAAAATCTGGAATCGATTTTTTATATGAACAGAATATTTAAATCTCATGTTTCACTGTAGATGATCGTCCTGGACATACGCTATAGATTTAATGAAATAAGGAGATAGTAACTTATTTTCCGAATTACTAACTAGAGTAGATTGTACATTCGCTTGTTGCTTCCATAAATAACAGCAGGAAAAGGAAATAATAGACATTAATTAGTTTAAAAATTATGCTTTTTCATGATGCGAGACAATTCTGTTATATTACATGATAAATTTGGACAAACACATGATATTACGACACATTATGAGTACATTTATCGTGTGATAATATATCATATAAGAACATCATACGATTTTATCATATGTGCAATCGGTAAAAATTGAAACTTTGAATAATCCCGAAATGGCTCCACGTTATGCGAATGTTTGGGACCGGGCACGCAACGCCCCATTTGCCGTTCAGGCTATGTACCTTTCACATGCTTTGGTCGAGTGTTTATATGAATAAATTGATGTAACACCTGTTTCCGGGACGAATCTTAGTATATAACCCACTTTTCTGGAATTTTGATCAGTTTCCGGGACTGCCCGGAAAAAAAATAGATGTAAACACTCTTTCCGGGATCCCGGCATAACCCCCCCCCAAACACTCCCCCACAGGGATAACCCCCCAACACCCCCACAGGAACACTGCCCCACCCCATAGTCGACTACTTCCGAGGGCGGGGGAGGGTAGGAATGGTTATTTTTAAAGAAAATCCGAGTTTTTTCAGTCCCGGAAAACAGCAATCCCGGAAAAGTAGGTTACACGTATATATATACATACATATTTATAATCCTTCCTCAATTTAAACGGTTATTTATTTATTTCAAAACGATTACTTTTTATAACAACAAACTTGCCAATTTATTTATTGATATCATAACTTTCTTTTCTTAAAATTAAGATGGGAATTTTTGTAAAATCGAAGGTATAGATAAAATCGAAGGAGACGATAATGCGAAGATGGTTTTACACGTTCATATTTTCATACATGAGAGTTTCGGATTATTTAGCTTAATGTATAAGCATCATGATTCGAGTGTTGGTAATTAACTCATTTACGAGGTAAAAGAAGACATGCGTCCTAACATAATTATTTGTCTTCCAACTTCGTCTATAAGCATCATATATTCTTCCAGTGTTTGTGTTTCGATCACTTATTCACAAGGGGAAAGAAGATATATTATTTGTTGATCTGATGACTATTATCAACACCTCTTAACAGTATGCAGTGAAGCTGCTAGCATTTTGTCTAAATAAGTGATTTCAAGATCTTTAATTTACTTAATTTAATAACTGTATAGGATAAAGCACATATAATTTTGGCTACATAAGAGTTGTCGAAGTTTGAAAAATAAAGTTTAATTTTAGAGTAAGCTCTTAGAATTTTTTATTTTTTCAGTATGAGTGTTAATGAGAGTTTGGTTTTATCTGCATAAGTGTTATCAAGAGTTCAAATTTTTGTTACATTAAGATTATCAAGAGTTGTAAAATTGAGTTTTAATTTTTACACGAAGAAACGACCTTATACTTGCCAGCCTTTTACCTTGAAAAGGTTTGTTTGGGGGGGGGGGGCAGATTTCACTACTTTTGAAAGGTACATAATACTTAAATTACAAAAAATAGTTAAAATCAACTAAATCATTTATAAATTTATAAAATTAATGTGAATATACTCATGTATTATTGCAAATAATAATTACTTTTTCGACACCATCTGTAGAGCAAATAGTTATTTTTGGATCATTATTATTCAAATAGAAAAATCTATCTTTTCCACACCACCCTTGAGGTAAATAGAATAAATAGAATAGCGCGTTTTTGTTTCCTTTATTGACACTAAATTTTATGTAAAGTTCTATAATTATTTGTCTCGTAAATATAAATCAGAAGTCTGTACGTATAAAATTATTTCTAATTAATTAATTGATAATTGCTTTCTTGAAAGCATTTGTACGTTGTGTATATTATTAACACATAGAACATGAGTGATGTAACATTTTAATATTTATACGAGTTTACATCATATTCTTCACAAACGTTTAATCTATATATTATTACATTATGAATAATATTGGTAAAAAAAGAAGTATATGCAAGTTACTTTTCAACATCCCTATGATTCTTTATGATAGACGTACTACCATTTTTAATGCAAACCACCTAATTCGGTAAACGTTTAAGAAAATTAGAATCGAATTTAAACGTTATAAAAACTTGTAAAAGATAGTGTCAATAAAGTTGTGGTATCCCCTGTAGGCCTAATCCACAAAATTGACACTAAACTTCATTCTATTTAACATAATTATTTACGTAATACAGATAATATGAAAAAATAAAGATCATTCAATGAAAAATAAATTTACACACACACACACACACACACACACACACACACACACACACACACGGATATTTGTAATAAATATCAATTAATTTAATGATTTAAACAATTTCTTCTAAAAAAAATAAATATGCATCTTTCGCGCCGCGAGGCCATGCTCTTTGTTTAATAACCTGATCATTTATTTCAAACCACTGGTTAGTTTGACGAACAATATTAGTATAATGTCCTATTTCAATAGAAGTACCATGATGAAATATACAATTAATTACTTTATATTTTTTTTTATTTATTTGAAGTGCACATTTTGGTATATCTTTTATTTTAAATTTAATTTTTTTTAATTTCATGTTATCAACAATAAATAATTGTAGCTGAATAATAAGAATTGTATTTTTTATTTGTACAGTAGTTTTTTGCAATCTTTTACTTTTACAATGTTTACTGCAACAGCCTTCGATATCGTTCCAATTGTCAATGTTATGATCAAAAATTTCTTGCAGTGTAAACGTATGTGTAATTTCCGGTAAAGAAAGTGATAAAATGTAATTCGCATTTGTAATTGAATTCCTTTCATCGCAACTTGGACACCTTGTTACAATATGAATTTCATGTTTGATAATATTCTGTAAAAATACTGAAGCATTGCAAAGATGTAAAAGGAATTCAGCAGCATCTTGCTGTTCATAGGAGGAATACCGTTCATTCACACAGTCTCTCAATACTTTCATATCAACAGGAGTCTTCGCAATGTATTGGTTGAATAAATGTTTTAGGAAATCATTACCTTTGCTCTGCAACAAAATTCTTCTTACACATGACGAATGAAACAGACTCTGTATACAGGCATTTAAATAACAAGATGCATTATTCTCATTTGGTAAGCCGCGAATAACCCAATTACATTCCGATATATTATTCATTTGTGCTTCTAAAATGTGTTTTGACAATGTCCAGCGTCTATCTTGAACAACACTTGGTCTGCTAAATATACAATCCTTTTGAACCGTTAATTGTTGAAGATCTGGGCGATATTTCTTCCTTAACGTGTTATATTGCAAAATTGCAGATGAATCTGCTTTAATGCTTGTTGGATCAAAATTAATCAGATGAAGGACTTCCAATTTTGTTACTCGTGATAAAGCGACGTAAGTTTGTCCAGGAGAAAATATAGTATTACCAACATCGACAATCGCATTTTGTAAACTTAACCCTTGACTTTTGTGAATGGTTATTCCGTAACTATTACAGATCGGAAATTGTTGACGCGTGATGTATATATTGTTCATAATAACAAATTTATATTCTAGCTTAGATATTCAATGTTCCCTACCATTTTGTAATTTAATAGAAACGCTAGTGATTTCGTTGCCATTGCCTCTAGCTACAGAAAGTACTGTACCTATAGTTCTATTTACTAGACCAATAGAGACATCAATATTTCTTAGAATCATAATTTTTGAATTTATTTTTATTTTAATGTGACGCTCGATTCCACAAGCGTTGTCGACGTCTCCGTCTAATATTTTTAAAATTTTCTTTTGCAAATTCTTCGGACATTTAAAAGAATCAATAGCTACAAGATTAATATCTTCAGAATCAATCCTACTGAGCATAGCATCATTTAACATATTGCACATATTCCTCGTTGGTAACAGACACACTGTGTTTATAGGTAATTTTTCATAAATTGCACATAATTGCTGCATTATCTCAGTACAAGTACTACCGGAAAATGGTAGTATTCGTTTTTGCAGTAAATTAATGTCAGCATCCGTCAGAAAACCTAATCTTACCCTAGAAAGAATGTCACTGTATTGATTGTCATTTTTTTGTCTCATATTAATTGTCAACTCTTCATATTCAAATAGAGTCCATAGATTAAATGAACTTATAGCGCCAATGTATTTTTCAACATCTTTCTTTGTTAATTCAATAAAAGCAAAATTTTCACGAACTGGAGGTAGTTGAAGTAAATCGCCAAATACTATGATATGAATTTTTCCGAACCAACCATCATTGCAATCGGAAGTATCAAATATTTCTGTAAGTCGCAAATGGATATACATTAATGTTATATTAGAAACCATGGAAATTTCATCAATAATAATTAAGTCAACATTTTCTAAGCTTTGTCGTACTTGTTTTAAGGCTGCAGCTGATAATTCCTTGTATTTTGCTGTGCCACCATGTTCTACTGGTAAATGAAATAATCTGTGAATTGTTAAACCAGAAATATTGAACGCCGCTATTCCTGTAGGTGCTGTAACAGCAGTTTCTTTTTTTCGCATAATTTTATTCCAAGCAACAATGGTTTCAATTAAGAAACTTTTTCCCGTACCACCTGGGCCACTTACGAAAATTCGTAAAATTTGATTATTAGATTGTAATACACAAATAATTTTTTTGAAAATGTTTGATTGATCTTGATTAAACTTTGAAATAGAATTTTCTATATCCTGCTCATTCATGACTACTTTTTCAGCCATATCTTTAAAATCTTTCATAGCATTCTCAATCTCGATCGGAACACAGCCGTCTGGTAAGTTATCAAAGTTAGATTTTTCACCTTCTTGTGTTTCTTGCAGCAACTGATTTTCAATAAGTTCATTCATATTCTTCATAGCTTCTTGGATTATTTCACATTTATCATGATATTTCATTGCATCTATCAATTCGTCTTGCCTTTTTTTAAAAGCCATTGTATAGGATACTTCTCCATTTTTTAATTCATTAGTATCTCTCCATGGTTGAAATAATAATAATAATGAATAATAATAATCTTCTGGCTGATTAATTGGATCATAATGCCAGTGTTGAATAAGATAAGGATTTTTTCGTTTTTTGCAAAAAGAACCCCCTGGCATCTCATAATATTCTACTTTTCTCACTGGCCTCTTTTTTATTATATCAAACCACCTCGCAAAATCGTATAAACATAAAAAGACTAACTTTTCAGGGCGATTTGGATAATGACAGTCAATAAAAGAATCATAAAATATATCTGTTAATTCTGGGGGTAATTTTTTAATTTCTTTAAATGATTTTAGTTTCCTACTACGAATCATTCTGACATCTAACCGCCTAGTGACCGTATCTTTATCTGTTGCATGAAGGGGATGACCTAGCAATGTGTCAGCTGCTTCTATCGCTCCACACTCCCTGTGGTTCAAAGCTCTCATAGATAGAGACCAAAGACGACTGCACAAAGACTTATTCGATTCAATGTCAGAAAAGTCTAAAGTACTTTTTTCTCCTTTAGTTTCATAATAAGAAACATATTTGGTCAACATGTATGAAGATTCACAGATATACTGTGCATCATTATTACCTTCCCAAAGTATCAATAAGGCAGGCATATAATCATTAATATATTGTTCTTCAGCTGATCGAGGTAAATCATAAAATCTGCTCTTATTTCTTAATTTTTTTTTGTTTGCAATGGCTAACGAAACTTCCCTTAGCACTAATTTAGACGTTATTGGACGAGGAAATCCAAAACGGCAAATACTCTTGATCCCTGTTTTCGTTTTCTTCTTTCGCATGCAGTAACTATTGTGGGTATGACTCTGATAAGTTGTAACACGTCTGTGAAGTTCCGGTGATATACGTCGATCGGGTATTCGACACGTTATATTTTGTAAAATAAATTCTTGAACCTCTTTATTTGAAGCTGTACCATAGATGGGAGCATTTTGAATCCAAAATAAACAGTGATAATGCGGTAATCCTCTACTCTGATATTCACAAACATAATAATAATGCGCTACTTTTCCAATCGGATTTGCTGTAGAAAGTATGTATCGTAGCATTGCTTCAAATTTGTTCCTAATATACCTGGAAGCTGACACAGGATCAGCAGTTATTAATTCGCTAACAGACCTCTTATCATGTTCCCAACCGTTTGCTTCACGTATGTATTCAGCTAATGCAGACCACATCCACTCACCAGGACTTAAAGTAATAAAAAATGTAGCAGGACCATACTCATTCATCATGCATTGTAGTTCATTTCTAACCTTTTTCCAATATGCTTCGGTACCTCGCAATCGTGCGAAAATAGTTCCTAAATTGGATTCTAATTGATCTTGATTCAATTGTTCTAAAAGTTCCTTTACAGTATATTTATAACGCGGATTAATAACATTCAATTTGTGAAAGATTCCAGCACTGATCTGTCTTATATTATTATTGAACAACAAATAAAATAGGTACTGAATATTTAGTCTAAATTGTGGGTGTTTTGACATTAATCTGGATTTAATATAATCATAATCTCTTAAATTTGTAGATCTTTTTTCATGCTGCCCATACATTCCATAAGGATATAAATCTGGAAAGCATTTTAAATCTAAATCTTGGGCACGGACATCTAAAGAAGTGGCATATATTTGTAGCATCTGATATAACTTTGAGTCGCTTTCATTTATTCTTTTCGCATGTAATGGATAAATAGAATACTGTTCATAATATGGATCTGATTGAGATTTTTGTGTCACTAATGCAGGTACTTGTGGATTCTCCTTAATAATATTAATTTTATCCACATTGTTATTATCTTGCATATTATTGTTTTCACGATCATTTTTATTATCTACTGTTGTGTCTTCGTACTGAATATCCATATTTAAAAGAATATCTTGAAGTTGTCCAGAATCAGATGGTAATTGTATATTAAAATATAAAGGATTCCAAATTTTTAACCAACATAAAGCATTCCAAACCTTTTTAACATCAACGTAGTCTTCCCAAATAATTTTCCCTTTTGTCGGATGACTTCGGACTAAAATAAACATTTCATGATCAGTATTTATAGGATCGGTATCACAACAAATTTTTTTCAATGTTTCTTCTAAAGGTAATGGTAAATGAAAAGTTCTACCTATAACTTTATCAACTTTGCAATAATTAGGTATATTTTTTTTCATCACCGTACCCATTTTAATAACTGTTTGGAAAGCTTTAGCTCGTTGTATCAATATTTTTTCATATATATTTAAACTTTTAATTTCATGAGGAATTTCCTTCACGTAAAGTTCATTTAAAATACACGTAGACGGCAATGTATATTTTTTAAAGTTAGTAATACAGTTTTTACAAATAAAACCGTTATTAAATTCTTGAGAATCGTGATAAAACTCTTTTAATTTTTTCCAATATTTGAATCTTTCATCAATTTTTAAATCGAGTAGTTCTTCTACAAAACCCATTTTATCTGTACGATTATCAACAGGTTCCATATTACGCTTACACAAAAGTCTTTCACAAGAAATACAAGGAATTATGGGTGGATCCATATCTATTTTTGTATATTCTTGTATTCCTTTGTAAAGTTTGTCCTTTATTTCAGCTTCATTTAAACATATTTCTTTATTTCCGACATGAAAAGACATTTGTAATTCTGCTGTATTTAAGACTATTTCTTTCAATACTTCAATATCAGTATTGTTTAATGCATTTTCAATTTTTTCAATTTCTTTATATAGAGCAACTATGTTATATAACAATCGTTTAATAGTGCGGAGTTTGGGATAATGAACAGATAAAATATTTAGTTTTAAAAGTTTTGATGAACATAAAAAAGGTTTATTATAACAAATAATTGGATGACCTTTTTTTTCTGGATTTGGAAATTGAGCAGAACAAATATCAATATTTTTTAGATAAGTGTAAGCATTTATATAAGTGCAAGAATTTAAATCTTCAAATAAATTTTTAAGTTCAGTTAATATATCAGGATCAATTTTTTTGCAATAATCATTACATTGCCAAACTTTACTTTTGGTCTTTGATTCAATTGTTGGTAAAATATTTGTAGTTCTTCCTTGTTCGTCCAAAATAATATGTGTTTTTAAGTTATCGTTAATTTGTGCATATGCAAAATCATACGTAGATTCTCCAAAATATCCTTCTGAAGAAGAAGTATGCTTAGGCACACCACATAAAGCAGTAAGTGCATACGCACAACTTTCAGCATCTATAATGGGTTCGCAACCTAATCTAGTTAAAGAAACTTCAATTTTATCTTTGCAGTTCTGCAATTCTTTTTTTACATTTACAATACATCGATTTCGAGCATAAATAGCCGATGTTACTATTTTATCTGCTTCTATTCTTCGATCTACTCCAGCTATATTATCTAACTCATACATAACTCTTTTTATATACTGTTCTTTTGTTTGTATTAAATTTTTTGTAGATTGCTTAATCATTATTAATTTGTATTTATTTTTTATTTGTTTCGCTGCACTAATTTTTGATTTACCAGTTCTTTGATTTAATTGTGATTCACCTTGCTTCGTAAATTCCGAATATTTTTTAATAATAGCAGATCTTTCTTTCTTATTCAATTGATAACGTACTTTCTTTTTAGTTAATATTTTTTCTCTGTTTTTTTGATATATATTTTCGTTTTGCAGCTGTCTTTTTAGCTACATATCTTCAATTTGGACGAGAAAACCTGTGAAACCTCATCCTACCCATATCAGATATTTCATTATTTAAAACTTTGGACTCTTTGTTTTCAATTTTATTTGTTTTCGATTCATCATCTTTTGTTACTTGATAACGTAGTCTTCTTTTGTTTAAAATTTGTCTTTATTTTTTTGATAATATTCTCGTTTTAGTTCTTTATTTCTGGATAATGTTTCGATCTCTAGCTTTCTTTTTAGCTACATCATCAATTTGATGAAGAACCTGTGAACCTCCTTCCTTACCCATAATAGATATTTCATTCTTGAAAATTGGGCCTTCTTTGTTTTCAATTTCTTTATTGTTTGGATTCATCATCAGCTTTCTTTTTAGCTACATCATCAATTTGATGAAGAATCTGTGAAACCTCATCCTTACCCATAATAAATATTTCATTATTGAAAACTTTGGGCTCTTTGTTTTCAATTTTATTTGTTTTCGATTCATCATCTGTAGTTGATTGAAAACGTACTTTTCTTTTGTTTAAAATTTTTTCTTTATTTTTTTGATAATATTCTCGTTTTCTAACCTTTTCTGTAGCTATTTTATCATTAATTTGACCAATTTGTGAAACGTCATCCTTACTCATGGCAGACGTACCATTATTTGAAACTTGTAGCTTTTTATTTTTAATTCTATTTTTTTCCGATTCATACGTTTCATGTAATTTTTTATAATCTAGCTTAAAATGAATGTTACACTTGGAATCAGGATCGTTGATTGATTCATATACAGATAAATTTTTAGATTCCAATTTCATAGAAAGGCTTATGGGCTTGCTTTTTTTCATTTTATTCTGAATATAATTGTGGTCAACAATTTGATCATTGTAGAGATGTTTGTTTACATTTATTGTTGTTGAAACTTCAATAGAAGACTGGTTTACTTCTTCTAAAAAAATTAAGTACACATCTTTAGAATGTAATGGCCACATACTTCGTTTTACTTCTAAATCATTTACGCATAGCCATTCATTTTTTTCACGTAACATATTAGTATAATGACCAGAGTTCATACTATTACCATGATGGAATATAGCATTTCTAACCTTAAAATGTTTGCCATTAATTAATAAAAGTTCCTCTGGTACATCTTTTAACCTTAAATTAGTATTTTTGGAAATCTGACCGTAGTCATTAAATTTAAATATTTGTAACTGTAAAATCACAATTTGATTATCTGTTAGTAAATCATACTTTTGACATTTGAGCTTTTGACATTCATTACAAATAATGTCGGTATCATTCCAATTTCCTATATTATAATTAATAATATCCTGCAAACTTAAAATATCGTCATTACTTGGCACTGCTAAAGGAAAAATATAATTAAGCGTTGTATTCGAAGAACTTATTACATTACAGTAAGAACACTTTAAAGTAATATGTAATTTATGTTTGAATAGATCTCGTAAAATTATTGATTTATTACATAAATCCATAACAAATTCAGCAACATCCTGTTGAACTGATTGACTATATTTGTTATCGGTAGCTGTTCGTAGAGCATGTATATTAATTCTATGATGTTCAATGTAATTTTTAAATAAAAGATCTATTCCACTTAAATTAAGAGTAGTGATAAATTGTGATCTGATAGGTCCACAGTGCAATATACTTTGCACCGATGCATTTGCATAACACGATACCTTATCATAATTTGGTAAGCCGACAATATGTGAAATATCACATAACTTATTCAACAAATCTTTTTTAAGCGGTATTTCTTTATCTTTTTGATTATTAATGGAAGATTTCGATAATGGTATTTTAGATTGTGGGTCTTCTTTAGAAAAATATTGAAAACTTAGTTTCTTATTGTTGTTATCAAAAGCTACCGGAAAGACTTTAATTTGTTCACTTTCAAACATTTGATATAAATGATATCGTAATCTAAAACTATCATAAATTATTTTTGAAGGATCTTTTTGGTATAGTAATGACGTGGCAAATGCAATTGCATAAACTCCGCAATCTTTAGAATTTGGTTGATTTTGAACCTTAGGATAATAAATAGAAATTTCATCAAAGTAAGGAAACAACTTTCTTAAAAACTTTTCATTGCACTCATGCAATGATTTTTTATTTAATGAATCATATATATAAATAGATTTCGAGTCATAAAAACAACAAATCCAATGACCATTTATACATTTATTGCACAAATCATCGCAACTATGCAATATTTGAATATGTTGTACATTTCGTGGAATTGATTTGATACGTACAGAATTTGGATCGTGCATAATATTTTGAAGATACAACGTTGACTGCGGTTTGAAAATAGTATCAGCAGTAATCATGCAATGGAATTTATCTATGTGTACGTCTTTCAGACGAGAACCATCAGTTATTATTGACATATCATTTTTATCAAGAATAAATAAATTTTTTCGTTTCTCCATAATAGTAATAATAGTAATAATAATAATAATAAAAATAATATAAATCAATTATAGTAAAAAATTACAATAATATATTAAGTTATTATGACGTATGTAGATTGTTTTAGGGGCGCACGAAGCTGCCAATGTAGGGGCGCACGAAGCTGCCAATTTAGGGGCGCACGAAGCTGCCAATTTAGGGGCGCACGAAGCAGCCAATTTAGGGGCGCTAGAAGCTGCCAATTTAGGGGCGCACGAAGCAGCCAATTTTTTTCTGAAAAAAAAGTATTAGCTATAAATATTTACTGCGGTAATACAATATGAAGTATAATAAAAATAAGATTTAAAACTGCTTACCTACTAACAGATGTCATGCAAAATCAAAGCTTGGAGAGCTTCAATTAGAAGCTTTAAATTCTTGCTTTATCCTATATTATAAAAAAATTAGTAAAGTTCCATTTTATGTTTTGTAAAGAATCATTACGTGGTAACTATACTTCTATAACTTTAAATTAAAATACAGTAAAAAAAATCCTACTAGAACAGAATTCTGGAGAAAAACATAGAAATACATGGAAACAGAAATTGATGGACTCATCGTATATGGGTGCTTTGCAGAAAAATGGCATATTTCGCCGTCTAAATCGAAGAAAAAAAGTTTCGTTTAAGGGGACAACTGATAGTGGTTTTTTTATCACTTAAGGTATAACAAAACATAGTTTATTCGGAAACAGCTACAACAATTATTAAAATTTTTTCCATAACATTAACATAGGGAAATTTCTGGATTGGCTTCGGTTGTGACAGGCTTCATGTCTAATAAAGCCCTGCAGTATTTTGATTAGCAACGTTCTGTTTGGCGACATGTTACGGTAGTGACATTTTGGCTACATTTACTGCAACCATTAATGCACACTTAATAAAGTGACTTAAATTCATAACCTCACTTTTTAAGTAAATTTAGTAGAAGATTTTGGTGTGATTGCGAATTCGATAAAGTTTAAATACAGCAGTGTAGGGGGTGGCGACATGCCATATGCCACTTTTCTGCAAATCACCCAAATCTATTCCATTGCACACTTCACGACAGTCAGGTCTTCCGATTTCATCCAGCTACACGTTCTTTACGTGACGTCAACCCGTCGGTTGTTTGATATATCCCCATAACTTGGTACCAACCCACTTTCGTGCTACAATTAAGCCTAACCTGCAGTATTGTTCTATCTACTGCTCATTTCTGCTAGTTAATAACCTTCAAATAGGTACAGCAAGTTTATTATAAATTATATTATTTAAAACTCGCTAAAAACCCATAAAACTCATACTACGTATGTGCAATAGTGTTCAATCTGGAAACTGCAAAAAATTTCAAGTAAAAAAATGCACTTTCAGAAAAGATAGCATAATGGATAAAAATATCAACAGATCTAAGTCTGTCAGATAAGTATATTTGAATTACGTTTAAATAAATTAACTTTATGATCAAGAACATGATTCTTTGTGTTTAAAATAAATTATTCTTTCTCTGTTACAGGTGATCTGATGAACTTAGTGTAAAAAAAAGCAACGTGTAAAGATCAGATTTTACTAAACCAGTCTTGTTAATCATTGTAAGTACAAAATTTATTAAAGGGGTTTCAACTGATTAAATAAAATAAAATAATTCATATAAAATAAATTACTCATAAAGTAACTTCATATTTTGCATTAGGTTATATATTTTTTAACTAAAATCTTTCATAATCTATAATATATATATGTGTGTGTAGTGTATGTATGTGTGTGTGGGTATATATATACACCCACACATACATTAACACATATACTAGAAAAAAATTGTGTGCTTGTTAAGAAATAGAATAATTAGCTATTGCAAAATGAATTAATTATTCAATAATGCATTTATGTATGTAGAAATAAATAGTAAACTCATCCCAAAACCAGCTTTTGCTTGATGAAAGCTGTTATCAATACGAAGAATTTGAGACGTTACAATCAAAATTTGCCTAAGAGTTGGCTTCTCGTTGTAAGTCAAATCCATTAATGTAATACACAAGCAATAATGTTACTGGTAATATATTTTTAAGTCATACATTTTTTAATTATAATCTTTGATAATCTCTTATATTAATTTATATATTCCTCTATTATATAGTGAAGTTACAATATGAATTAATTATTTAAATATGCATTTATATCTGTAAAAATAGACAGAAAACTCATCCCATAACCTTTTTTTGCTTGATTTAAGCTGTTGTCGATTGAAAGATTTTGTGATCTTAAAATACAAATTTGCCTTTGTCGAAGTCCAGATAAATGCAATTATTTATAAAATGCAAGTTATTAATAAACAAGTGATATATGGTATATATAAAAATGCTAAAAGGTGCCTAAAAAAGCTACCTAATTGAATTTTCTCAAAAAGCTTCTATATGGAAATGGAATCTTTTTCAATTATTACTTGTGTATATGTATGATAAAAAAACTACACAATATAAAAATAATTATTTAAATATAACTTCCTTCCATATGATTTTAAATCTGAAAATTTTTTTATGTTCTTTATATTAAATAAGGAGTTTATAAAAGAATTTTATGCAAAATCGAAAAATTTTTGCACGACTGGTAAACTTATCTCTGTTGGTAACTACCATATTTTTTGTGGGAAACCGCATTTTACGAATAAGTAAAAATAGTTTGTTATTTGAGTAATATTAAATGATGTCTGTTCTAGTAAAATTTTTCTAATTATTTTTTAAAAAAGAACCAGTCTAAAATTCAAAATATTTGATCTACAGTATAATTTAACTATTTATATTTCAAAATTTTAAATCATAATAAAATTTAATTTTTTTATATCGAATAATTAAATTAAATATGCATACTTACCTTTATCGTTAATAACAGGCGACTAGGTTTTTAGCTTTAAATATGCAACGTTTTAAACTATAAAATTAAATTTTGTTTACATTAAAGCAAATTCAAAATAATTGTCTAATTATTAATTTATTATTGGTCTCCAGAAAAATGATCTACGTATACGAAAATAAATTTCAGAGAACTCCTTCAAGCTTCCTTCAGAAAAACATCACAAATAAGTGCTCGAACTATTATGTGCTTTCGTACCAAAACAAAGGCGGTCACGAATAAACGGGGTATGCACTACTACTATATCAATTACTTATACAGGTAATATACAAGTGATGATGTATTCATTTGCTCTATAAGCCTTTGAAGACAACAGTCGTATTATTTCACCTTATTTCTCCTTCTCTGATTTTGTAGAGAAAAATAAACGTAAGTTAATTTTAAATAAAGGAAAACGGTAATTTTTAGTAATTATTTATTATTTATATTATTTTTTTATTAAATACCTGATTTTTTGTATTTATGATTTGATTTATATATACATATTTTATAGACACATCTATTGTACATACATACATGCAGGTGTGCATATTAACATAATATTAATTAAATCATAATTATAATAAGGTAATGCATAAAATAAACTATTGGTACACGACAAATGATTTTATTACAATGTACGTGCGTGGGTGTATGTGTGTGTGTAAATGTATATATACATAAACTATCTGTAATATTTTCAAAAATTTTTGTTCATATCGAAAAATTATTGGAAATTGGTTTAGATTATGTCTTAGGATATCATAAACTTTATCATATTTTTTCCATTATACAGAAAACAATTAAATTGAATTATAGATCATCAAAGTTCATAAATAAATTACAAATATTTTCATTAATTTATAGCTCCTCAGGAAAACATTTTTGAATATAGATCTATATACATAGTTTTTTAGAAGAAATTAATTTACTCATCTTTTCAATAAAAATTATTTCAATGTCATATACTTATGTGTGTGTGTGTGTGTGTGTGTGTGTGTGTGTGTATATATATATATATATATATAAAGTTTTCAAAGTTCAAATATTTAGTGATGAATTATTAAATGGATATATTTCTTATTCTTGTCAATTGAGTCCTTCTGTTATTTTTTTATCTATAATAAAAGAAACAATTTAAACCTAGTCCCGAAATACCTATTATATATTAATTATATATAAATAATTCAAATTTATTTGCACACGTGTTCTGAACTACAATACAATTTGTCAGTAAATCATCCAGATTTCCAGATATATATATATATATATATATATATATGTGTGTGTGTGTGTGTGTGTGTGTATTGCAAACATTAATTTTGAAAAACATTGAAATTCAATTTTAATTTTCAGAATTAACTATGCCAAACAACATGGATATTGATGTACATGGTATAAAAACATTTTATTTTATTTAATTTATGTACTATATAATTAAAGACCTATCCACGTAGCAAGTCGAAGAAGTCTTCGACTCCAAATCCTTGCATATGAGTCTTGTTCCAATAATATTATTGCATGTGTATGTATGTGAAGCCAACTCTTCATATGCAAATTTTGATTGTAAGATCTCAAAATCTTTGTATTGACAAAAGTTTGAATCTAGCAAAAAAAGGTTACGGGATGAGTTTTCTGTCTATTTCTAGAGAAATAGATAGAATAATACATATTTAAATTTACATAATTAATTCATATTGTAATAGCTAATTTCTCTATTTTACAATAAGCGCATAATTTTTTCTGGTATTTACTATATTATAGGGGAATATATAAATGACGATGGTAGATTATCAAAGATTAAAGCAATATATTACCAGTAATATTATTGCTTATGTAATTACATTCATTGATTTGACTTACAACGGGAAGCCAACTCATAGGCAAATTTTGATTGTAACGTATCAAATTCTTTGTGTTGATAACAGCTTTCATCAAGCAAAAGCTGGTTTTGGAATGAGTTTACTATATATTTCTAAATACATAAATGCATTCTCGAATAATTAATTTATCTTGTTATAGCTAATCTATTTCATAACAAACGCACAATTATTTTCTGGTGTACACTTTATAATATGAAAATAATGTATATATATGCAGAATATTATCAAAGATTTTAGTTATAAAATCTATGACTTAATAATGCAAAACATTACAAGTAATAGTATTACACATACAATTATATTAATGAATTTGAGGTACAACAAGAAGTCAATTCTTCAGAGTATAGATTTTAATTTTTGCTGTACGTATTTTGGTACTTCATTTGGCTTTAATCAGAAGACGTGTCTTATTTTTATGATTTGGCACCATAAAGCTTTGCAAACCATTAAATAATTTCAAATCTATGTTTAATTATTTAAAATTCTATAATGTTTTAATCTAATTAAACACCTATGAGCATCACCTAATATTATATTTTATTGTACTTTCAATAATAAACAATGCTGGTTTAGTAAAACCTGATCTTCATACATTGGTTTTTTTACGCTAAGTTGATCAGATTACCTGTAACAGAAAGAGTAATTTATTTTAAAACAAAGTATCATGTTCTATGATCTTAAAGGTAATTTATTTAAACATAATTCAAATATACTTATCTGACAGAGGGATCCGTGGACAGTATTTGATCTTTATACAATCTTTTCTGCAAATGCATTTTTGCACTTAAAACTTATTGGAGGCTTTAGATTGAACACTATTGCACACACGTAGGATGAATTTTACGAGTTTTTAGCGCGTTTTAAATAATATAATATATCATAAACTTGGAGTATCCATGCAGAGGTTATCAGCTCTAGCAGAAACCAGTAGTAGACTAATTATGCTTCATAGCTTCGCTATATAGTAGGGATCCCTATATCCCCATGACTTGGTGCCAACCCACTTTCGTGCTGCAATTATGTCTAACCTGCAGTATTATTCTACTACTCATTTCTGCTAGCTGATAACCTTTGAAAGGGTACAGCAAGTTTATTATAAATTATATTATTTAAAACGCTAAAAACCTGTAAAACCCATACTGCGCATGTGTAATAGTGTTCAATCTAAAAATTGCAAAAACTTTCAAATAAAAAAATGCACTTTCAGAAAAGATAGCATAATAGAATTAAAATATCAACAGATCTAAGTCTGTCAGATAAGTATATTTGAATTACTTTTAAATAAATTAACTTTATGATCATAGAACATGATTCTTTGTGTTTAAAATAAATTATTTTTTCTCTATTACAGGTGATCTAATGAAATTGGCGTAAAAAAAGCAATGTATGAAGATCAGCTTTAACTAAACCAACCTTGTTTATCATTGTAAGTAAAAAATCTATTAAAGGGGTTTCATCTGATTAAATAAAATAAATAATTCATATAAAATACATTACTCATAAAGTAACTACATGTATTATTTTCCTGATAGAATTAATTAAACTATTAATCAAATATAATATTAGGTGATGCGTGTTGGTATAAAAAAGAATATCACAGGGTTTTAATTAATTAAAATAGATCTTAAATTTTTTAGTGGTTTGCACGGCTTCGTGCCTCATAAAAATGATGATATATGATGATCTGATTAAAGCCAAAGTGCACAAACGCAGCTAAAATTAATTAATATCTACTCTGTGAAGAGTTGGCTTCTTCTTGTAAGTCAAATCAAATACAATATAATTGTACATGTAATACTTTTACTGGTAATATTTTTGCATTAGGTCATATGTATTTTAATTAAAATCTTTGATAATCTGCATATATATATTCTCCTATTATATATATAGTATATACCAGAAAAAAATTGTGCGCTTGTAATAAAATAGAATAATTAGCTGTATAATAAATTAATTATTCAAGAATACATTTATTTACATAGTAATAGATAATAAATTCATCCCAAAACCAGCTTTTGCTTGATGAAAGCTGTTGTCAATACAAAGAATTTGAGATATTACAATCAAAATTTGCCTACGAGTTGGCTTCTCGTTATAAGTCAAATCCATTAATGTAATTATGCATGCAATATTATTAATGGGCTTTAGTTCATACATTTTTTCATTAAAATCTTTAATAATTTTGTTGACCATTTTCTGTTGCGGCAATCAATTTGGTAGAATACTCCCTTAAATATAAACAATTTTTTGCAACTGTTCTGGTTCGTCACTTAATTTTGAAGGATACTCCTTTAATACATAATAACAATGTCTGCATATATGCATAAAAGAATATGGATTATTTATTTTTGATTGAATAAAGTACATACGGTATAAAGTACATAAATAACTAACTTGCTAAACTTACAAAAATAAATGTACGCTACCCATTAACATTAATGAAAATTATAATATATGTATTTTGTCCTTTAGCAGGAAATGGAGTTGGTGAAGCCGCCAAAAACAATGAATTAACCCAAAATGGGAATCCTCATCGCAGCCACGGTACTTGATAAATAATATATTTAAGATAAGAAAGAAAGCATCTTTTATATATATTTATTTATCTTTTATAGGCAAAAGAGGTACGAGAGCTGGATGGAATGTCAGAAGAAACATCCGAAGGCTGAATCCATATCAGAAAAATTTAAAGAATTTGGCGGACTTCATCAATTTCATGGCCAGATCAAACGTGGAGGATACTCGTTCTGATCTAGCTAAAGAAAGAGCCCATCGTGAGTATCAGGTGGAGGAGGAGGCTCCACTAACTGATCCAAATGGAGACGCACCACAACCACCAATAAATAATGAAAATACTAAATAATAAAAATAAAAAAAAATAAAATAAAACTTGAAAAAATGTCTATTATTTACTTATAGCCAATTAAAGATATTTTCTAAAGTTAATTACCATCGAAGCACAATCAAAATGCAAATCACAATAAATAAGATGATATGCAGACGTTCTTCAATAACAATCACTAGATTGTCACAGGTATTTTTTTCTTCTTAAATAAATTAAAAGTTTCAACCTCCCAATGGAAAATAGAAAATATCTGAAATATAAAAGAAAACATTTAAACAAAGAATCAGTTCACAAATTATTTATTTGTATTTTATATTTATAAAAATAAAACTAAATACTTATCTAATTGTAAACCATTTGTTTATGATTGTATTTTTGATTGTGTACATTGTATGTATACAAAAAACACAGTTTTAAAATAACACTGTTTTTATAAAATATATATTTAGGTTAAATTTTACTATATTTACACTGATTTTTATAATTACTAATAAATAGAATTTCTTGCTGATATTTATTAATAAACTCTGTTATTGTAATATAAAATATATATTTAGGTTAAATTTTACTATATTTACACTGATTTTTATAATTACTAATAAATAGAATTTCTTGCTGATATATTAATAAACTCTGTTATTCTAATCGTTGTCTCACTCTGTGATGTAATCGTCGTCTGCACCACAAACTGTATAAAAGTATATATCTGTATAGCCCAGACTGATGTAGCGCTGACGTCACACACGATGACGTATGGCGGAAAACATTTTCTCCGGGAGAACAATTTCTCCGGGAGAACAATTTCTCCGGGAGAACAATTTCTCCGGGAGAACAATTTCTCCGGGAGAACAATTTTTGTATAGGAGAATTCATGATCCCGAACTTTCACTTCACAATAACTTCTGATAGAAGCATTTTCACAAAGTATGACCCTGATGTCGTTTTGTTAGTTTTGTCGCAAGCTTCCATTTGAGTGCTCATATGCAAGAAACAAAGCTGTTAATGCGAAGATAACTGTATGTCGAGTTTTCAATAGTGCTAATTCAAAGTATATATAGGGTCTGGCTTGCGCCCGACGGCGGCGTACGTACTGACGTACCTTATACTTGCCATCGTGGCGCTACCGCGCCCCTTGATACTTATGAACTCAGTGCTTCGTGCAAGTGTGTTGCTTTAATTTTTTTAAATTATAGTTTGAATGTTTTATTCGTGGGTCCAATATGGGATATTAATAATGCTTTTGGGGTGCCTGTCTATTAAGTTAACTAGTTGCTTGTTTTGTTATTTGACAGACTCCTATGCTAAACTACTCTGTGGTACGTTAAACTATTTATATTGAGTTTGGGGTATGTGAAAAAGGCATTGGAAGTGCAAACTGTGAATCTTTCAACGTCTTTTATCTTGGTACACTGTGTTGAATTACGTTCAATGTTTTCTATTATTATTTACATTCTGTATTATAGCTGACAACCTAATTTACTTTCATCGTTAAATATTTATTCATCACAGCCATAAAATTTATATATACTGAATTTACTGCTAAACCATAATATCAAAGAAAGTATAAAATATATATATAATATCAACTTCCATTTGGTCCCATTAAAAATGGAATAAATATCTGCAAAAAATACATGTTTACAAAGACCAGAGCTTATATATAGTAACTACTGTATTAAGGTACTAAAAAATGTATGTAAAATATCTATAGATTTTAATCACTACTATAATAATGACTTCATATAGAAATGAGAGCGACGAATATAATTGAAATAAGTAAGCTACATTTTGAATATTTCGGTCTTCGCCTGATTTAAAATCTGTTATAGCTATAAAAGCTTGTTTTAATATACTAAAACAATACAATTGAGTTTATCTAAGAACTTATAGTTTTGATTTTTATAGTTATGCACCTGACAATTTCGACCCTAAAGCCATGAAATCGATGGAGTAAGTATATAATATACACATGCTGATTATTGTATAAAACATTACTGTTGCATCAAGCAAAAATATTCTCTATTATATAAACTGAATAGTCTCTAAAATCCTACAAAATAAAACACTTTCACTAGCTATTCATAAGAATCCCTTTCGACGAACAGCCTGAGAGTCTACCTCCCAGGAGACGATAGGAAAAGTTATGAACTATTCATATACACTTAAACAATTTAGAAACTTTCATGCATGAGCGATGCATATTCTTGTCACTTCACTAGCTTCTCACAATACAAGACAATTTTTTCCTTATATAAACTGAATATTCTCTGAACTAAGAAAATAAAACACTTTTACTATCTATTCATAAGAATTCTTTTCGTCGTACAGCCTCAGAGTCTATCTCCCAGGAGACTATAGGAAAAGTTAACATAAGCACTTCCACAATTGTAGAAACTTTCTTGCGTGGAAGATTGAATATAATCGTAACACTCAACCAACTTGTCACATCACAAGAAAATTATATAAACAGGAAATTCTGTATAAATTTTCTTTGATTCTTGAACGATGAAAATACAACACTTTTACTAGCTTCTCATCAGGATCCCTTTCGACATACAGCCTGAGAGTCTACCTCCCAGGAGACGATAGGAAAAGTTATGAATTATTCATATAAACTTAAACAACTTCATGTCACTTCACTAGCTTCTCACAATACAAGACAATTTTTTCCTTATACTGAACATTCTCTATGTTGAAACTTTCTTCGATTCTTGAACCAAGAAAATAAAACACACTAGCTATTTGTAAGGATCCCTTTCGACGTATAGCCTGAGAGTCTATCTCCCAGGAGACGATAGGAAAATTTAATAATTGTTCATAAGCACTTCCACAATTGTAGAAACTTTCTTGCGTGGAAGATTGAATATAATAATAAAAAACTTACACTTCTGCTAGACAGGTATAAACTGAAGAAAATATACTTTTTTCACAATGCTGCAGATCTCAATATCAGACCTTCTTCAATAAAAATTCTCTTGTCACAATTACTTCTTTTATATATAAACTGACAGCTTCATAACCTCATAATCAGAAAAATAACAGAGAATATTTAAACAAAGAATCAGTTCACAAATTCTTTATTTATATTGAATAACTATAAAAAATAAAACTAATTACTTATCTAATTATATAAACTATTAGTTGATGATTGCTTCTGATTGCATAGAAAATCGACTTTGCTAAACACTTTTGCAACTTTTGCAACATACAATTGAAGGAGGCTGAATCCCTACCAGCAAAGCCTGAAGAATTTAGCTGAATTCATCAATTTTATGGCCAGGTCCAATGTAGAAGAGACACGCTCGGACCTGGCCAAGCAAAGAACACAAGAAGTGTTTCACGGAGAAGATGCTCCAGAAGGAGAGGATCCTCCACAAGGAGTGAATCCACACAATTAATGTATAATTTTTAAAAAATATACAGTATAAAATCTAAAAACTTGTGTATATTATTTATACTTACAAGTTACTTGCGCTTATGACAGCTATTCTTCTAGAAGTCCAAAGAACTTGATAATTTGTAATGAACAGATGGACTGCAAATTTTGTAGAAACTTTCTCCGATAATTCAGCGATGAAAATACAACAGTTTCACTAGCTTGTCACACGGATTCCTTTCAATATACGTATACAGCCTGAGAGTTGTAACCTCTCACGAAACATCAGAAAAAATTTAATAATATTGAATAGCTATGTCAACAACCGTAGAAACTTTCGTAGACACATTCTTAACACTACACTAACTTGTCACATCACAAGAAAATTCTTTTCTATAATCTCTTATGTATTTCCTATTAATAATAATCAAATCTTGTGGCGTAGGTAGCATAATCTTTGAATCAAAATAAGAACACGCTTACTCTGTACCAGTTATTATTCTAAACTTAATAATGAATTATCCGTTAATAAAATACTTTTCACTTCACCATCTTGTCACAGGAATTCCTTTAGTATATAACCCTACAGTTGCGTAACCTCCCAATAGAAATAGGAAAACATTGACTGTAAATTCTGTAAAAATTTTCTTCGATACTTAAACGATGAAAATACAGCACTTTCACTAGTTTGTCACATGAAAAAATAGAAACTTTCTTGCATGAAAAATCATTAAATACTTTACACTTCACTAGCTTGTCCCATTACTAGAAAATTTTTTCCTTGTATCCTGATAGTTGTATGCCTTCCAATCTAATAAAACCTGAAAAATAAAAGAGAACATTTTAACAAAGAATCAGTTCACAAATCCTTTATTTGTATTGTATATATATAAATCAAAATAAAACTAAATACTTATCTAATTATGAACTATTAGTTTATGATTGCTTTTCGATTGTGTACAAAAGAATTTAACACTGTTTCAAAATATATATTTAGGTTAAATTTATATTACATTTAACACTGATTTATAATTATTAACAAACGCGCCCCTTGATAAAATTGCTTGCTTATCTATCTATACCTTAGCACTGTGTTATTGTAATCGTCGTCTGCACCACATATCTATACACAAGTATATATCTATAGCGCTGACGTCACACATGATGACGTATGGCGGAAAACAATTTATCAGGTTGAACAATTTTTTTGACGAGAATTCATGAGCCGGAACTTTCAATTCAGAATAACATTTAATAGAAGCCATTTCACAAAATATGACCCTGATGTGATTTTATTACTTTCGTCTCAAGTTTTCGTTTGAGTGGTTCTATGTGACAAATAATGCTGTCAAAGTGAAAAAAACCGTAAGTCAACTTTCGAACAATGCCTATGAGATGTATAATAGGGTCTGGCTAGCGCCCGACGGCGGCGTGCGTACTGAACGTACCTTATACTTGCCATCGTGGCGCTACCGCGCCCCTTGATGTAATTCTTCTCTTTGCATTTTCTTGTTGAATCTGCCTGGGAATTTTTCTGTTTGATTGATGTATTCCAATCCATAAACCTAGAATCAAATTAAAAATATACAAAAAGTAACAATTCTTAATACATAAAATTATTATTAATTCGTGTTACTTATCTGAAAATATTTCTTCTACTTCTTCTAAAGCTATGTGAGCTGGTGGCTTGTTATACCTTAACCTGCATCACTACTGTACATATACATACTACTATGTCTATGGTACTGTAAAGTACATAGACAAGTTGCGACGGTAGACAAACATTACTGTAGGGTAATCTCAGTAGCGCAGACGACACTCTTAAGGCCCTAGCTACATATGAATGTATTGTTATGATTGCAGTTTGGGTGCTTTGCCTTTGGTTCTTTGAGGGTTGAAGAACCAAATTTTCTGTCCAGGGGTGCAGTCGACGTTGCGAGCCCGTTGGTCGTACCAAGATTTTGTTCTTTCAGATTGAAGGGATATTTTGTCTCGAGCCAGGTGTTGTAGTGAGTGAAGTTTCTTTTGTAGTTGGTGTACATAATTTTCATCCTCTTCAACCAAGATTCCTGTTGGTGGACACCCTCGAATTAAGTCCAAAGGAATTCGGAGGTCGAAGCCGGTGTACATTTCTGCTGGTGTAGCTCCGGTTGTTGCGTGTTTTGAGGATCTGTAAGCTAACAAAAAGAGAGATACCCAACGGTCCCAATCTTTTTGAGTGTCGTGTACATGTTTTGTGAGGTATTGTAAAAGTGTCTGATGTTGACGTTCTACCTGACCATTTGCTTGAGGATGTAGAGGTGAAGTTCTAGTTTTCTTAATTCCTAGTAAATCTGCTAATTCTTTCACTAAGCGAGAATCAAAATTTGTACCTTGATCTGTGTTAATTTCTAACGGGACTTCATAACGACAAATAATTTCATTAACGAAAATTTCCGCAATTGTTTTAGTACTCAGATTCGAGAGAGGAAAAGCCTCTACCCACTTAGTAAAACTATCCGTCACTACTAAAAGGTATTTATTCCCTAAAGAAGAAAGGGGAAAGGGACCTAGGATATCCATTTGAAGCCTCTCAAATGGAATACCTGAATTGTAAACCTTCATTTGACTAATTCCCTTATCAGAAGGACCTTTTTTTGCAACACAAATTTTACAAGACCTATACCAATTTTCTACATCTGATTTACAAGACGCCCAATAAAATCTTTTTCGAATTTTTTCTAAAGTTTTATTAACTCCAAAATGACCACCGAAAGGTGAGTCATGAGCTTCCTCTAAAATTTCTTTGATTTTACTTTTAGGAACAACTAATTGGCGAATCTTGTAATTGAGATTAGTAGAAATCCATTCTCTAAAAAGAATTCCATCAACTAACACTAATGAGTCCCATTGTGAACAATAGACTTTAACGAAAGTGTCTAAAGGTGAAATATCCTGCCAGTCTGGTTTTGTGTTTAATTCTTTCATGCGAAGAATGAAAGAAATACACTCATCAGCTTGTTGAAATGTCTTCCAGTCTGAGGGTAAATTTTCTTCAAAAATAATTCGGGCAACTGTCTTTTTATTTTCAGAAAATTTATCCTCTACTTTTGAACAATATTTACACAAAGAATCTTCACAAGGACGACGTGAAAGAGAATCGGCATTCTTATGTAAACTACCTTTACGATGAACAATCCTATAATCATATTGATCTAATTTACCTAACCATCGAGCTAATTGACCGTCTAATTCTTTAAAAGATAATAACCAAGTTAAAGAAGAATGATCTGTGCGAATAAGAAATGGATTACCAATAAGATAGCGATGAAAATTTCTTAACGACTCTATTATAGCAAGAAGTTCTCGACGAGTCACACAATAATTTCTTTCTGACTTAGAGAGAACTCTACTATAGTAGCCTATCGCTCGTTCTTTACCATCCTGCACCTGTGAAAGGACTGAACCAATTCCATGGTTAGAAGCGTCAGTATCTAAAATGAATTCAGACTCAAGAGATGAAAATGCTAAATTGGGAGGAGAAATGAGTTTTTCTTTTAATTTAAAAAAAGCATTTTGACATTCTTCTGACCAAATGAATTTAGCTGAGTTCTCAGTGAGTTTATAAAGAGGTTTAGTTATATCTGCAAAACCTTTAATTAAAGTTCTATAATAACCACAAAAGCCCACAAAACTAAGAACATCTTTTTTCTTTTGAGGAATAGGCCAATTTTTAACACAGTCGATCTTCTTAGGATCAGCAGTTTTCCCCTTCTCAGAAACAATATAGCCTAGATATTCAACCTGTCTCCTAAAGAAAACACATTTCTTCTTGTTAAGACGTAAACCTGCTTGTTGAAAACGAATGAAAACCTTTCTTAAATTAGAAATCATGTCATCAAAAGATTTACCTAAAACCATAACATCATCTAAATAGACTAGACAGAAATCTGAAAGGTAATCTCTAAGTAATTTTTCCATTAATCGTTGGAAAGTGGCAGGAGCATTGCACAAACCAAAAGGCATTACCTTAAACTGCCATAGACCTTTTCCAATAGAAAACGCTGTATATTTCCTATCCTCTTTCCGAATTTTGACTTGCCAATAACCACTTTTTAAATCTAAAGTACTGAACCATGAAAATCCTGTTAATTTGTTCAAAGTGTCATCAATTCTAGGTAATGGGTAAGAATCTGTAATGGTGATTGCATTTAACTTTTGGAAATTGATGCAGAAACGAGTAGAACCATCCTTCTTCTTTTTTGGAACAACAGGAAAACAATAAGAACTATCCGACTCTTCAATAACACCCTGAGAAAGCATTTCAGAAATACAATTGTCAAGTTCTTGTTCCTGATGAATAGGTGGTCTACGAATAGGTAATTTAATGGGATGATCATGAAGTAATTGAATTTTGTGTTCTACGATATTGCTATGTCCAGAAATATCATGATCTTCAAAAAGGTCTTTAAAATCCAGTAATAAACTCGAAAATTTGTCACGTTGATTATGGTCTAACTCATCAATATTCTTTTCGAAAACATTCTGAATAATTTCTGGTAAATTCTCAAATGAATTATCTATCCTAGCCACTTGAACTGGATTTACAACATTGGTGATTAAATTTGGAGTACGAATTAAATTAGTAATAGAATCTGTTAAGCCAGTTAAATGAAGAAAATCACCTCCAAGAATACAATCGTCAACCATATCTATTACATAAATATCTAAAAGAGCTGAATAAATTCCTAATTCAATAACTGCAGAGATCAAGAATTGTACTGGAACTATTTCTCCTGTCGGATAACGAAGTAAATTCGAATTAATGGGAATTCTTGTGTCATTAAATCATTGTATCAACAAATTTTGAATTTAAAATGGTAATATCTGAACCGGAATCTAATTTGAAATTACAATATTTTTTATTAACTAAACCATCAAAGTAAAAATGTTTTAAATTCTCATTAATTCTTCTACTACAAATATTGGATGGAGTCTGTCTAAACTTTGTCGAACTCGCTCCAGAAATTCCAACACAATCTAGTTTCCCTGTTTATTTGTAGGGCAAGATGTTCTCAAATGGCCCTTCTTTCCGCATTGCCAACATTCAACATTTTTTAAATAATCTGTAGATGAACGAGGTTTGAATGGAGGGTTGGATGAATTAACCCCGGTATTTTGAGTGGAATTACTCATAGGATGTTGAGATTTCTTATTAAAATCAAAAATAGCTTTTATTTCCATGGCACGAGTAAGAGCTATTTTTAATGATTTTATCCTTTCTAATTGGAGAGTTTGTCTGATAGAATTATTAAAGATACCTGTAATGAACTGAGAACAAGCAAATTTATCTTGAATCTCAAGAGAACATTCGGGAGAAACTAATGCTGCTAGTCGTTCTAAGTCAGAAGCAAACGTTTGAAAATCTTCACTAAACTGTTGACGACGAGTTTGAAATTGTGCATAGTATGTTGCTTCCATATGTTTATCTCCAAATCTTAATTCTAACCTAGAGATCAAATTCTCAAAATTAGAAGAAGAAATATCAGATTCAGTTAAAATAGACTTTGCTTTTCCTTTCAAACTAGAAATAAGAGCAACCATTTTAGTTTCTGAAGACCAATTGTTAATTCTAGCCATAACCTGAAATTGAATTAAATATTCTCGAAGAGGTGTTGATCCATCGTAATCGTCTAACTTATGATTATAACCCAGATTGTTAGTGAAAGTGTTTGTGTTTGTGTTAGGATTGGACGAAGAACTTAGCTCTCGTAACTGCTGACGAAGAGATTCGTTATCCGTGAGTAGAGTTCTGTTGACGAGCAGTAATCGGGAGTTGTCGGCAGTTGATGGTGAAGAGCCAGGTCCGGGAAATAATTCGCGACGAGTAGATGAAGAAGACGTGAGTCGATCGATTTCGGCTAATGCTTTTCTGTGGAGAGAATTAAGCCTAGAAATTTCTGCGGTTGACTCAGTAAGAAGAGAAGAATACTTAGCTTCGATCTTCTTGACTTCTTCTTCACGGAGGTGACGTTCTTGAAGAAGCTCTGATTCACGAATGCAGAGTTCTTTTGATATGCGGGTAACCTCCAATGTGCACTCTTCAAGTGTAGATTCGGCAAGCCGGAGTTGATGTCGAAGTTGGGTATTTTCATCAGCGAGTGAAGGTTGTTCCACCGTTGGTGATGTGTGAGTAGGTGGCGGAAGCGTATCAGCTTGCGAAGTCTCAGAAACTGTGATGAGGGGCGGGGAAGGTGGCGGTGTACGGGTTAAGGTCATCGTGCCCGATCTTAACTAAATTCACTGTGTAATACGTTCACTTGCGGACGAGCCCCCAAAATGTTATGATCGGGTTGGGATAATAATTACTGACACTCTTATTTATAGAAAAGATAGACAAGAACGACTTTATTAGTTAAGCTTAGACATGCAAATCAAATAGCTATCAGCGTTAGACTGATACACGAAAACAATAAAAACCGCGAAGTTGCAGCGGTTGCTATGCGCGATTCGAACATCTCGAATCGCGCTGGTCATAACAGTATGCTTGCATTTGCGTTCTAACCTGCCAACTTTTTTGGTTGCATACGATGATCGCACCTTCTGTATAAGAGTAAAGAAGATATGCAGAAGACTTGAGGAGCCCAATTATCTGTATACATATGTGGCTGGCATATATAACACTTGCAACACACACCTCATACCCTCATAGCGACATAAAGTAAAAATGACCTATATTTCCAGTTTTGATAGTACTGTTGGTATATGGTCGTGGAACAGCATTCCGTTGTTCCGAACGCATATACGTTGCCTGTTTCAATGCGTGAACGCGTTGGGTCTTCGAATCGAGTATATGCATACGTATAATTGTAAATGAGTGCCTAAGTACAATTGTAAGTAAGTTTGATGTGTTTAAGATAACATTTTTTATTAATCGATATTTGGACTTCTTTTCATTTTTCTATACTCATAAAACTGGTTTGTATCATTTTACAGAGGTCCATATTGAAAGAAGACGTGATGCTTTCCGCCAGAAAAAAAATTATACAAGAACAGAAACACCTTAAATTAGTTAAAAATTATTCTCAAATTTTTTCATAATGAACCAGTATAATTTGTATACTACTCGTAAAGTCAGGACATCAGAATTTCGCTAAACACCCTAAATTACTCTGAAATAATTTGCGAGCATTCTTTGACTAATCTAAGATATTTTGATTCTTGTAAAATTTTTATAAAATTCAACAGTTTTCTAGAAAAAAATCTGCGAACATAAAAACCAAACATTTTTATATGGGCTAAGATTTTATTGAAAAAAAAAAAAATTCGGGTTGACAGTGCCACGTATTCTGTCAATATGGACCTCGCTACCAGGATACGAACCACTTTATATATATATATATATGTCAGATCAAGCGCAAAGATGAACTTGACCATAACTTTAAATATTTATTACTAAGTGAGTCCTGCTTCTACACTTGCTCCGCAAGTGTCAGACGGTCACTCTTGACTCAATTTCCGTTCATCTGTTTGAATTATTATATTTGATATTTGTTTATAATTCTTACCTTGGTGCTGCTGTAGGATAAAGAGGTTTTAATTTATATTCCTTTCCTTGGGATGGGAACTTGGATCAAACGAGTAGAATAAATGATTTCTTGGTCTATTGTTTTCTCAAACACTTCAGAGTGATCCTTATTTGCTCTGATATTCGATTGAATCCAAATGATCTAATAATTGTGTATGTGCTGATAAATTGAATGATATGCTAACACTTTACTGCAATTCTACTGTTTAAACTATATGATAATGATTCAATTCTAAACTGCTATACTGCTCTGGCCCAATGCTCGAGAGAGACTGACTCATTTACTAAATTCATTGTCACCGATCGCCTCCTTCGGCCAACAATTAGCGCTGACGGCAGAGATTGTAACCTCCGCCTGCGCGTCCCTTGCCGTCTATAACTCAGTATACTCGAAGCATATCGCACTGCGGCTCATGTTGCACATTCCTTAGGCCAAGTGTCGACACCAAGGAAGTGCACCGCCAGCTTGCGCGCAACACGCTTTTCGTACAACATGCTATGTTTCGAATATTCGAGAACAATCGAAATTGCTCCAGAATACTCGGAACATAACAACCTCCCCTCTTTGAAGACGTTTGTTGTCCTCAACAAACCATTGCCTATACTAACAATAAAAATACATGCTATCATTGAATCATCAAACAAAACCTCACAAATATTAAAAACACACATTAGTGAAAATGGTGTGGACATGAAAATATTAATATTAATTTAGAGAAAGAAACCCTGTTATTTAACCATATTATTTTCAAAAACAATAAGGAAAATAACCAAAATCTATAATAGTTGAAATAGCAAAGAAACCATGATTTAATGATTGCATTTATTTCTACCTACCTACAATACCTATCTGAATGTTAATGCTAACAATAAATATTATTGTCATTCATGTTAGTGAACTTAATATTATATTCGTCTTCTTCTTCTGCTTTCCAATCTGCCAATCTAACTGAAGACACATCGGATACTAGTTTTGAGTCAATACAATAGGGTCAATAAATAAATTGGGTCCAACAACTCATTTATATATGGAAAGTATAAAAATATATATGTATTAAAAAAACTTATTTTTTTGGTCCAATAAGTAATATAAGTTGGTCCATTAAAAAAACAAAAAATTGAATAATATATGATAAAATTTGGTCCATTAGAAACTGACGGTAGACTCCAATTCCCAGCTACTTTCTGTCTCCCACTCATCCTGTTTATAAGCAGGAATTGGCCCATCATCCGACGATACAGGCAAAGCTCTGGCCTCGTCTTGCATTCCTTCCTCAGACTGATCTTGATTCTGCAATGCCTGAGCGTCTGAAATGTCTCGCAGTATCTGATCCAAAATCGGTTCAGCCAGACCAGCCGCCTCAGAATCTAACTTTTGGTCCATTAGATTCATTTCATCCAAAGCCTGTGCCATCTTTTTTTCTTCCTCGATGTCGATTAACGTGGCAATCGGCACTCGTGCACTGCACCTCCCTTCATGGTCTTTGCGGTCTTGATTTCGTACCCACGTACCACATGGCTTATGTTGGCGCAATGCCAAAGGGTTCTGGATGTTGCACACCGTATAGTGGTCCTCCTCATTTCTAACATCATACCATAGCCCACAAACTCTGTGTTGTTTTCTAAGTGGCCCATTCCGTGGCATATGACGCCTTGGCTCCCACTTTGGGCTATAGCCAGCACTGCAATGGTCCATTGCATAAGCTGCCTGCTCTCTGTAAAAGTATTGAATGAAAGCTTGACGCCTCCATGTCTCTACTTTCACATTAGCAGTGTCCATAAAAGTAATATGATCCAATGGACCATATTTGGCAAACTCTTTGATGAGCTCCTCATTTGTTTGTTTAGCCATACTCTCTTCTAATCTCCTACTAGCTTCTTCCACCTCTTTCCTACTCAAACTCGTCCTAATAGAAACACTCAGTTCACCTTCACTCTCTGTAATGACTCTGTTCTCAGATTGACTAACTTCACTAACATCTATTCCAATGTTCCTCACAGTTCTATTTTGTTCACCTTCATCAGTGCCACTAACTTCTACATCTGAAACGCCTGTCGTTTTCTCCATTCTAATTCCACTATACCTCGGATCTTTCAAAGGCGGTTTTTCCTTTTCACTACTATAAATCCCTGTTGACGATAACGCTGTTGTACTCAATCTCCCTCTCGACGAATTCACTTTCATTGATATATCTGTGCCCTCACTATCACTATCCCTCAAATCACTAGACTTTGATAATGCTGACTTTGACGAAACCCTTTCACTCTGCGACCTCTTCACTGATCTTGTCGATTTCGGTAAAGCTCCCTGTTTAATATACTCTGCAACTTTAGATGTCACCTGTGCCTTATTTCTAGTTCTCTGAGCTATAACACTATGATCTAATTCTGGTGCCATTTTACTAGTTTTCGCTCCCACAGGTCTACCTCTCGATCTCTTCACTTCTTCAACTTCAGACTGTACTCTACTCCTATTAAAAATTTTGCTCTTCACCGATGATATAATACTCTGTGCCTTATCAATATCAGACTTATCTTTTTCTTCAATTATCATCATCTTAATACCCGGTAAATTCTTATTGATCTGTTCTTCACTAATCTCTGGTGGATTCCTCGAAAGAGCATCTGCATTCTTATTCAACTTTCCTGGCTTATATTTAAAAGTATATTCATATCCCGTAAATCTAAACATCCATCTCATAAGCCTTTGTCCTGGATCTTTCCTCGTATGCATCCAATTCAACGGTTCATGATCACAAACCAACGTAAACTTTTTACACAACAAATATGGTCTAAACTGATGTAACGCATATAACACTGCTAAACACTCTTTTTCAGTTGTTGAATAATTTTTCTCAGCTTTAGTCAATGTTCTCGATAAAAACTGAATAGGATGCTCAAATCCATCCTTCTCTTGGCTCAAAACTTCCCCAATCGCTATATCTGAAGCATCAGTTGTTAAAATAAACTGTTTCTCAAAATCTGGAAACTGCAAAATAGGCGGATTTATTAAACACTCCTTCAAAGTTTGAAAACTCTTCTCACAATCTTCTGTCCATTCAAATTTTACACCATCTTTCACCAAATTCCTCATTGGTCTTTCAATCACTGCAAAATCTTTGATATATTTCCTATAATAACCAAACATAGCCAAAATTTCTCGCACACTTTTAGCACTTTTCGGTGTTGCCAACTTTGTAATTGCCTCCACTTTCTGCGGATTCGGTTCTATCCCTCTCGCACTAATGATATGACCTAAAAACGCAACTTCTGTCGTGAGAAACTCCACCTTATCAGGTTGTAATACCAATTTCGCCTCTCTCAACCTCTCCATCAATTTCCTAATTCTCAATTCATGCTCAGACAAATCTCTGCTGTAAACAGTTATATCATCCAAATATACCAACATTTCTATATTCTGCAAACCTCTTAAAACCTTCTCCATCAACCTCTGAAACGTTGCAGTCGCGTTTTTTAAACCTTCTGGCATGCGTGTATACTCGTAATGTCCATTAATTGTTGAAAAAGCTGTTTTGTAACAATCTTCTGGTGCCATAGGAATCTGCTGAAAACCACTCGCCAAATCAAAAATTGAAAAATAAATTGCTCCTCCTAATTGATCCATAATATCAGCAATACTTGGTAACGGATAAGCATCTCTAATAGTCTTTTTATTTAATTCTCTAAAATCAATAACCATACGCCACCTCGGTTTACCATGACTATCTGGTTTTTTCGGCACAATCCAAATCGGAGAATTACACGGCGAATTCGATTCTCTTATAATCTTATCCTTCAACTTCTTTTCAACACTCCCTTTCACCACTTGTTTATGCTTCGGCGGATGTCTATATTGTTTAGTATTGATTGGAACATTATCCTTCAAAAATATATAATGTTAAATCATATCCGTACAAGGCAATTTATCTCCTGGCAATAAAAACTTATCCAAATAATCTTCCGATATACCATCAACTATCTGTAATTCTTCTTTATTCAAGTGCTGTCGTCTAACCACTTCCTTAACCCTTTGTAACCTCTCCACATTATCTACAATTCTTTTACCTTCAAACTCACTATCCGGTTCCTCTAAGAAATTAGCTTCTGTATCTAATGGTATCAACTCCCTAGGATTCACCTCTATATTCACGTCTTTTTCATCTGTATTTATAGCCAAAATCTTGCAAGTATCATTTTCATTAATTACTACTCCTTCTCCCAAAAACACATTCTCATTACCAACATCTATCCTAGAAACATAACCTTCTTTCAAATCACTGTGTATTAAATTAATCTGTATAACCTGCCTCGTTCTCGCTTTGATACTATAAACCATTTTATCTGAATTAATCATCTGATTACCAATCCTTTCATCTGCGTTATTCACACTCACCAACTCCTTCAATAACAACCTTTGATCTCCATTTTGTACCTGTAACCATTGTCTATTATAATTCACTTCCTATTCATTCTCCATTAAAAATGGTATTGGATTCATCACATCTCCTGCCACCATCAACGTATTACTATAATATGAAATCACAGCTTCTTCTTGTCTCAAATAACTCCTCCCCAAAATACCATCATTTGAAATTGGAAACTCATCTAACACCACATTAAACTTCACAATTGAATTTCTAATCTTCAAATAAACTGAACCCAATGTATAAATAATTTGACTCGTGATTCCTCCTAAACCAATGACATCATCTGTATCAATAGGCATATCTTTATCTGAAACTGTCAATTTAATCAAATTCACACCAGCTCCACAATCAACCATAAACGTTACCCAAGGTCTTACTGTCCGAATTGGTACATGAATTCTCACAGCAGTTACTCTATCCTTTTCCTTAAAATATTTTCCAAATCTTGTCTTGTAGGCTGAACCATATGACTCTGCTGATTGCGCCCCGTTAAAATAGACATAACTGGTGCTTGTTGTTTCCCTTTCTGTTGCATTAAACACTCTATTTGTTGCTGATAATTTTTCACATCTAAATTCCTCGCCTGTTCTTGTTGTTGCTGTTGCTTCTGCTCCAATGCTTTTGGTGATAGGCTCGCCACTCTGTCTTGACGAGCCTCCTAGTAGTTTAAATGACCAGAATTACCTTCTCCTCCCTGACCTTGATTTCTCCAATTCTGTTGTAATCTGCTGTCATTTTCTCTTTGATCTGGATATCTCTGTACATAATTATTAAAATTACCAGTTTGAGGATTAAACAACCTCCTGTTGTATCCACTATTACCTTCACTATTCCAAGAATTCCAATCTCTGTTACCTTGATTTGCACCACCTCTATAATTATTATATCCACCTCTACCCCTAAAATTATTATCATTGTTACTTCTATAATTACTATAACTACCTCTATAATCGTTATAATTACCTCTATAATTATTACCACCATTAACTTGATTATTATTTCCTCCATATGAAATATTGAAATTTCCTCTAAAGCATTATTACCATATTGACCTTCATTCTGCCAATTACCCCCACTATTTTGTTGCTCTTCTGCTGCCTTAGCCTCCAAATATCCAACATAATTCATCCCAGATTCATGCATTGGTTCATTATGATTCCTATTAAACTGCTGATGAAAATTTCTATCATTATTGTGATAATTATCATGACCTCTACCTCTATAAGGTCTCGTATCTGGAATTATTTTCGCTTCCATTCTAGCTTCAAGCCTCACCGCTTCTGCATATGCTGCTGTTAAAGTAGCTGGCTTCGATGCATCCACCTTATCTGATAATCCTGGATGTAATCCTCTAATAAAATTATCAATTGCTACCTTCTGTGTAGGCTCCATCATATTTTCATTGTAATCATCACCATATAATTTTCTCAAAACACTTCTCGCTCCACTCAACAACACATTCAATTCATCATAAAAATCACCAACTGTGTCTTGCTGTCTCATTCTAATACTCTGTATTTTACTATTATAATAACTAAAATCCCTTCCTGGACCAAATCTCTGCTACAGATGCCTTATCAACTCATCCACATTTCTGAATTCTTTATTGTTTAAACTCTTCTTCGCTGGTCCTGTTATCCGTTGTAACACTCCTCTCATAAACTGTGGCCTCGTAGAATCTGTCACTAATTCATTAGCATTCCTCAAATCCTGAATATAATTCCTCAAACTTGTATGTTTTCCATCAAAACTAGGTATTCCACTCATCACATTCATTAGTGTGAAAGAGTTCCTCAATCCATTGATTAACGCCGTACTCGTAGCATCCAAACCCGTTGTATCACGTGCTCCTGTACCCGTCATCTTGACCAATTTAATAAACTATACACTGATAAATAAAAATTCCTAAAACACCCTAAACAATGCTTCAAAAAAAAACACTACCAATTCAAATAAAATTCATCAATATATAAATACTTTCTTAAATATTCTACTTTAAACAATACCAAAAATACTCAAAACAACAAATATTCAATTGCAAAAAACTCTATTATTATCCAAAAAAAAACACAATTTACTAAATTAAATAACTCAAAAAAAAACTTCAATAATCTATAATTATTACACTCAAATCAATTTCCCAAAAAAACAATAGAAATCCTACAATTCTAAAATTTATTACCTAAATAACTCCCTAATTAACAATAAAAATATTTCAAACAATATTATATTATCACACATAAATATTAATTATTATTATTATTATTATTATTATTAGTATACCCTTTGTATACTAAATATTCAAAATTAAATCATAAAATGTATGAAAATCATAAAAATATATCAATATTATACATATAAAATAATTATCTATTATTCAAAAATATTATTATTAATTATTATAATAAAATATTAATTTTCCCTATGCTAAAACACTCAAAATTCTCTAAGTTCTATTTTCAAATTCAAATCGTCACGCTCAAAATGACTAAACACTAGTGCCAACTCACTCCTAGTATCTTTTTCTCCCTATACTTTAACTCCCTGCACCAGTATACATATATTGGTGTCTTTCAGTACCAGACTTGGCTAACCTCTCGCGCGCGTACAAGCCAATTTTGTTTAGACTTTAAATTGTTAAATAAGCACGTAGGATCTCGAAACCTGTACTAAAAATAAACTCCAGTGTCTCCTCTACAAGTGTACAGTGCTCAAAACTACCCAAAATTCCATAAATTCTGAGAAAAAGTGCAACTCCAAAATCAACACTACGGACTCTCATTCAACTACTACAAAGCTATCAGATAAGTATTGAAAATCAATTTAAACTAAAAATTCTTCCAATATCTATTGCCAAATAAAGTATCGATACTTTGTGACCTGTTATTCTTTTTATCTTTCAGAAAACACAAGAGACGAGAAACAGAAACGAGCATATACTATGGAAAGCTCGTGTACACCAACAAAAATTCAAAACCATGTAAGTAAATAACCCCCAAATATTTATTGATCACTTCTCTCACTAACTACCATTATTATCTGCAACAAAATCTATTCAAAATCACTTCAAACGACCAAATTCTCCTATCACACAACAAGTGCGATGCATAAATATACGCCTCTCAATCAATCTTCTCTAACACAAACAATTCTATTCACAATTTTCATAAACACAACTATTTATACTACTCCTAAACCTTCCTAAAAATAAAACACTCAAAAGAAACACTACTTCCTTTAAAAAAAACTTCAACTCTCGATGCTAATCTCTCACTATCGTCAATTTCAAATCTCGTCTCCTTCAAATAATCATACAAATTTCACAAAAACAAACTAAACTCTTTTCCCTCTATTCAAACAAATTATATAATAAATTGATATCCTTTTCATTCACTAAAAAAAACGCCGTCAATTTATCAATTTCAAACTCGCAACACTAAAGTCCTCAATTGCAAAACCTCGCTTTTTCACAAAAATATTTTCCTAACACACATATCACTTTAAATTAATCAAATCAATATTAAATTATCACTTATTCTATCAATTTCTCCTTTTTACTCACAAAAAATCTCTCACTATCGTCACTTGCCTAACTATCAACTTGCTCGTCTCACACCTATTCTATTCAAAAATAACTCAATGAATCAAACACTTTTCCTACTTAATTCAATATATTTTCCACTACTTTTTCCTATCTATTCACTCTAATCACACTTGTTGATCCTCGACTAACCTCAACCTGTCAAAAATCTATCTCTGTCTCTGTATCACTTGGACACTTTCAATACACTCTAACACTTTTATCAATTATTACAAACAATAGCTCTTCAATCAATAAAATCTTTACTGTATCTCACTCTTTTTTTGAATAATTCAACTAATAATTTCTTCTATTAACGTCTTCATTTACACTTTAATCAATTAACACCCGCAGGCTATGCTTCGCATATACAATAATTGTATTCTTTTTTTAAAAATAATTCAATCATTTATCCCCCTCTCGCATATTCCTACTCTCCTTTTAAACTCGTTGCAACATTGTGGATTGCAAAATCAACAACTTAGCATATACTGAGTTCACAAAATTTCCTGCTCGCCTCTGATACAAAATGCTGAATTTGCATTTCGACACCTCAGTAAAACTCAAATTCAATTTTCAATATATCAGCAAGTGTCGAAATACTAAATTCTGTTTCGACACCACCTGATATTTTGCAATTGCTCCAAATTCACTATTACACACTAGCGCAACCCTCACAAAAATTAAAAAAAACAAATTTTCACTATACAACTCTTTTCTAAATCTTTTCTTCCACACAAAAAATGAACAACAAAAAATTTCAAGAATATATTCATTACACCTCTATTTGATTTGATTAATTTTCAGACAACCAAAAAAGGACTCAACTTTCACAGAAAAATCAAATATGGGCCCCCCTCGTACATGGATTCACGCACATGGATATAATAACTGATTCTCAATACAGTTTCTATCTCATCTGATACTAGTCAATTAATTAATAAATAAAAGTATTATATATGTATTCATTTAATATAATTCAAAATCAAACCTATAATTCAAAGTCTATATTTTTTTGTAAATCATAATTTCAAATAAACAATATTCAGTAAAAACAACATCACCTGTATTCTAATTTATTTTCCCTGAAATTCTTCCTATCTTTTTAATAATATTACACTCAATCAAACAAACATATATGAAAACTTCAAAATATATATTTATTTGAATTTCCACAAAACTACTTCTTGAATAAAAACAAATTTTATACTAACTCATGGGCCCCCCAGGACATCTACACATTCACTTTATTCATAAACTTATATTTTCAAAAGAACTATCTCCATGAGCCTAGCAGA
Organism: Philotrypesis tridentata; assembly: GCA_018906965.1. Classification (NCBI taxonomy): domain Eukaryota; kingdom Metazoa; phylum Arthropoda; class Insecta; order Hymenoptera; family Pteromalidae; genus Philotrypesis; species Philotrypesis tridentata. Next base: position 93,330 of record JACCIB010000338.1, on the reverse strand, counting down.
ACTTAGACTCAATTCATTTTTGCTGTAAGCTGTAAGTATATCAAGGGGCGCGGTAGCGCCACGATGGCAAGTATAAGGTACGTGAGTACGTACGCCGCCGTCGGGCGCTAGCCAGACCCTATACACATCTCATAGGCATTGTTGGAAACTCGACTTACGGTTTTCTTCACTTTGACAGTATTATTTGTCACATAGAAATACTCAAACGAAAGCTTGAGACGAAACTAACAAAATCACATCGGGTCACCTTTTCTGAAAATGCTTCTATCAACAGATATTGTAAAGTGAAAGTTCGAGCCCCTCGATTCTCATCAAGAGAGAAGAATGAAAACTGAACAATTCTTCCGGTTACGTCAGCCCTACGTATTTCCGTAATAATATATAGCACACCATGCATCAATATAGATCTACTTGTACATGCTGAGCAGATGCAGACGATGTTTCATGGTGAAACATTGTTTATGTTTATAATAATCAACGTAAATATTTTAATTAATAATTTCACATATTATTATAAAATATTGTGATAGTGCGAAATATATCATAAGTTTAATATTTTAAAACAGTGTCATTTAAAAACAGTGAGAAATAAGTCAATTTCGTTCATAATGATCGACATGATTAATAATGTACAATTAGATTAGATAAGTATTTAGTGTTATGATTGTGATTTATTAATATACAATATAAATCAAGGTTTCGTGAACTGATACTTTGTTAAATGTTTTCTTTTCTTTTTCAGATACTTTTGGGAGGTTATATTGTCATTGAAAAAAGATTGAATTATAAATATTTATGATTTGCAGTATTTATTATGCTGTGAAGTAAGAATATTTATTAAGTTAGCAGAATATCTGGTGCAAGCGGAAGATTTTTATTTTGATAATAAGTAATTCATCTACTAGTGTGAAGGATTGTTTTTTATGGAGGATCGTCTCCTTATGGAGGACTATCCACCTCTTGCTGTGAATTATAGACTTTTTCTCTATCCAGATCGGATGGAATGTACCATAAAAACGTGTTAAAAAGTGAACTTATTATATGTTGTATACAGAAAGTGATTGTGTTATTTTAAACGAGAATAATATCATGAAAAGTATTATCCAACCAATTATTATATGAAGTTGAAAAAAGTGCTAAAAAGTAAATGTCTAAAATTAAAATTATAATATTGAAACTTTTGAAAAACCAAATACAGCTGCCGAGGTAAACTGTTAAACTTTCATTCATAAATAGCATAATCTTTTTTTGCTACTTACAAAGAATAGTGATAGTGTCTTTTTATATTCAAAATGTTGATATGTTCACAAGATTAAATTGAAAGATAGTTCAAGTTTAATAGATTACAGCGTAACTCAGCATAGTGATTAGTGATATAAATTCTAAATTAAAGCTATGTGTGAGGATTGTTTCGAATGTAATCCATCACTAAATGATTTTTAGTGTTGTATTGGTGATAATTTGTGTATTAAATTATTTGAACAGGTTATGCCGTTTAATCTGTATATTATAATAATAATACCTGTAAACTTTGTGAAAATAAGGAAAAATGTGAGACTCGTGGTTTGAAGCCCAGCTATCTTAAGGGGTTATGCCTGAGTTAAACCTGAAAAAAATAAATTATCAGTTAACAGGTCAAAAAAAATGTTGTACAAGTAATATCAAATAAAAACTTTTTCGTGATTAAACTGTACATATTAGTTGTAATTTTCCATGTGTTTAAAAACTTATATATCTATACTTACTATGTGTGAAGAACCATGTGTGAAGAACTAAATTTCAGTATATTTTATCCTTTGCCGTAAGGTTTCTCATGATCCAGGTGATGAATTCAAACCAAACTGGATGGCAATTCTCCTAAATGTCTTTTTCCTCAGCTTGAACGGAAGGGATTACTGAAAAATAAAAATTTTAAATATTTAGAAACACATAAGTTCATAATATTCATAATTATAGTGAATTATGCATATGTTCACATGCGTAACATTCTTTAAACTTACCTTAGCCAATTTCCCTCCGTTCAAGCAGTGAAGAAGGGCTTCCTGGAGTTCTCTAAAAAATTTCAGCTTGATCGGTCCCATAGTTGTTGAGAAATCCTGCGGCAACTGACCTAAAATCACAAAAATTCAAAACTTGAGAAAACTGCATTTAAAGTTTATACATGAAACTTATTTCCATTTATCGGGTAGTACTTACAGAAACTGCTTGGCATATTTTTTTGTGTTTTGGCATAAAATATCCCTGTATTAAGGGATATATTAAGACCCGGGTGCCACACATATTGATATACTAGTATCAAAAGCTGAAATTGAAATATAAATTTTTATACGAATTCACAGTCAGTATGTTCCATATGAATATAATTGTTGGTATTGCTTACCCATGACTTTCTAGGATTGTTCATAGTTACAGCCAACTTCCACAAAATCTAACCTTGCATCGAACACAGAAGTACCTTATCGTTCACATGCCATTGACAGCTTATATACCTAAAAATAAAGAACACACTCACAAAGAACAAGTTCGTCACAAATAATGTGTTATTTAGAGTCCAATACTTATCTAAATTTAAACACCACTGACACTCAGAAGTTTTCACTTCAGATCAAAATTCACAACATCAAGCTTGCACTAGACTGCAGATCAAGCAGACGAAAGAGCTGTCAGATAGCAAACTTAACTAGGTTGGTAAAACAGTGATTGGCTTTTCCATATGCTGTATGGTACCATGTTTTTAGGTGGTAATTTATAAAAATATTTTAGTTTGCACGCATGCTTATTATTTTATTAAAAAGATTAAATTAATGAAACAGATAAATTTATTTTATTTTTAACATTCACAATAAAAAAATTTATGCTTTTATCAGAATGAGCTATTTACTATATGCAATAATTCATAAATAAATAATTTGTGTTATTTTTAATAAAACTGTCTTTTATCAAAAGGAGTTTGTATGCACATTTAACGTTAAATTTTCTATAAAAATGTAATGGCTTTGAATAAACAAAAGCGCTATAGAATAAAATATGAAAAATACTTAATTTTGACAAATTATATATTTTTAGTATTTTGCCTATAATTTTGTAACGAAATTTTTTCGGGCAAAAGGAGTTTCAACAGTATATTCTACAGTAAATTTGCTATTAAAAAATCAAATAAAAAAAAATTTGATTTTTTTGAATTTTAACTCAGGCATAACCCCTTAGTACTTAGACGGACATTCAGTTGAAATAATAAGGAAAAATGTGAGACTCATGGTTTGAAGCCCAGCTATCTTAATACTTAGACGGACATTTAGTTGAAAAAATAAGGAAAATTGTGAGACTCGTGGTCTGAAGCCCAGCTATCAATATACTTAGACGGACATTTAGTTGAAAAAATATGTATGCAGAAAGTGATTGTGTTATTTTAAACGAGAATAAACTTATGAAAAGTATTATCCAAACAATTATTATGTGAACTTGAAAAAAGTGCTAAAAAGTAAATGTCTAAAATTATATACAATACATGAAAGATTCATGAACTGATTCTTTGTTAAAATATATCCTTTTATTTTTCAGGTTTTTTTACTATTAGATTATATAAAGAAATAACTATTCTGTGATGTGGCAGCTAGTAAAGTGTTAAGAATTCATCTTTCAAGACAGTTTACGTTGTTGAAGTGAATATGTAACTTTTTCTATCGTCTCCTGGGTTCACCTTTCAAGCAAGTTTCTACACTCTTGAAGTGGATGTGTAATATTTTCTATTGTCTCCTGGGAGGAGGACTCTCAGGCTATTCGTCGAAAGGGATCCTGATGAGAAGCTAGTGAAAGTGTTGTATTTTCATTATCCAAGAATCAAAGAAAATTTATACAGTATTTCCAGTTTATATAATTTTCTTGTGATGTGACAAGTTGGTTAAGTGTTAGGATTATATTCGAAGCTAGTGAAGTGTCAAGAATATGCATCGCTCATGCATGAAAGTTTCTAAGTTGTTTAAGTGTATATGAATAATTCATAACTTTTCTTATCGTTTCCGCGGAGGTAGACTGTCAGGCTATTCGTCGAAAGGGATCCTGATGTGAAGCTAGTGAAAGTGTTTTATTTTCATCATCCAAGAATCAATGAAAATTTATACAGAATTTCCTGTTTATATAATTTTCTTGTGATGTGACAAGTTGGTTGAGTGTTACGATTATATTCAATCTTCCACGCAAGAAAGTTTCTACAATTGTGGAAGTGCTTATGTTAACTTTTCCTATAGTCTCCTGGAAGATAGACTCTGAGGCTGTACGTCGAAAAGAATTCTTATGAATAGATAGTAAAAGTGTTTTATTTTCTTAGTTCAGAGAATATTCAGTTTATATAAGGAAAAAATTATTTTCTATTGTGAGAAGCTAGTGAAGTGTCAAGAATATGCATCGCTCATGCATGAAAGTTTCTAAGTTGTTTAAGTGTATATGAATAGTTCATAACTTTTCCTATCGTCTCCTGCGAGGTAGACTCTCAGGCTGTTCGTCGAAAGGGATTCTTATGAATAGCTAGTGAAAGTGTTTTATTTTGTTGGATTTTAGAGACTATTCAGTTTATATAATAGAGAATATTCTTGCTTGATGCAACAGTAATGTTTTATACAATAATCAGCATGTGTATATTATATACTTACTCCATCGATTTCATGGCTTTAGGGTCGAAATTGTCAGGTGCATAACTATAAAAATCAAAACCATAAGTTCTTAGATAAACTCAATTGTATTGTTTTAGTATATTAAAACAAGCTTTTATAGCTATAACAGATTTTGAATCAGGCGAAGACCGAAATATTCAAAATGTAGCTTACTTATTTCAATTATATTCTTCGCTCTCATTTCTATATGAAGTCATTATTATAGTAGTGATTAAAATCTATGGATATTTTACATACATTTTTTAGTACCTTAATACAGTAGTTACTATATATAAGCTCTGGTCTTTGTAAACATGTATTTGTTGCAGATATTTATTCCATTTTTAATGGGACCAAATGGAAGTTGATATTATATATATATTTTGTACTTTCTTTGATATTATGGTTTAGCAGTAAATTCAGTATATATAAATTTTATGGCTGTGATGAATAAATATTTAACGATGAAAGTAAATTAGGTTGTCAGCTATAATACAGAGTGTAAATAATAATAGAAAACATTGAACGTAATTCAACACAGTGTACCAAGATAAAAGACGTTGAAAGATTCACAGTTTGCACTTCCAATGCCTTTTTCACATACCCCAAACTCAATATAAATAGTTTAACGTACCACAGAGTAGTTTAGCATAGGAGTCTGTCAAATAACAAAACAAGCAAATAGTTAACTTAATAGACAGGCACCCCAAAAGCATTACTAATATCCCATATTGGACCCACGAATAAAACTTTCAAACTATAATTTAAAAAAATTAAAGCAACGCACTTGCACGAAGCACTGAGTTCATAAGTATTCCTCTATTCGTACACAAAAAACTTGGTCGGCAAAAGTCATTATCAATTCCATAGGCAATAAAACAAATAATTAAGCCAACACACAAACTAAATTCAATGTGCACAATTATTGAGACCCACTATTTACACATCAAAACTTAGTCGAACCCAGGAAGAGCAATCTGAAAGAGACGGCCTTTGCTCCAAAAGACGAACTCAATCAGATAGGTCTGACATAAACATAAACCAATAAGTCCATTCAAATCCAGGGAAACAGAGCCAAACAACACAAAACACTTTAACATAAATTAAATTATTATTATTATTATTATTATCATGTGAATTATTATTAAATTATATTGTGTAGGAAAAAAAGTGAAAATAACTATACCATTTTTTGCTTGTTCACGACAAATCACACTTGAAATCCACAAATTCACATAATAATTATTGAAAAACACCATATGTTTATTAAAACACTCTACAACACTGTTGTACTTCTCACTACAAAAAACTTTAGCGAAAACTTGTGCACTAGCTTCGGCATGCCATTCCAGGGGAGACGTCAAAATCTTCTTAAGACGTAACACACAAATTTCGAAGCAGCATTGACCCAGTGACCTGAAAACAAAAAGACAAAATTCTTTTAACAAAGCACCGGTGCTTTAAATCAAAAAAAGTCTCAATAATTTAAATAAAAAAAAATAACTTATCTGACTCCAAACAGCAATGATCGACCAAGGGAAAGCACAAGTTTCCCAACACCACAGTGTACAAGTCCCAAAAGAAATCACTCCTCGGAGTAGCTGACCATCCATAGTTGCTCCTGAGTACGAGTTTCGATCCCGTAGCAACAATTTTAAAATACTTTAGCAGCGACAATGTTAATCACGCGAGAGGTTAAACACTGACGGTATAACAGACGTAACGTCGATAACCCCAGGACTACAGAGCGACTTACCGACGCCACAGACTGAGCACGCGCGCACACTTTTAGAACTAGGGCGCTAGTGACAAATACTAGTACCACTGCCGCGGCCATCTTCAGTGAGCATATGCACATTAATTTTTAAATTTATAACTTATTAGTTGATGTTAACTATTCTCTGTAATTTAGGTATTACATACTTTTTAAAAGTAGTGAAATCTCCCCCCCCCCCAAAAAAAAACCTTTTCAAGGTAAAAGGCTGGCAAGTATAAGGTCGTTTCTTCATGTAAAACTTGAAGATTAATTTTGCAGCTCTTTATATCTCAATGTCACAAAAATTCTAAGTGTTTTCTCTATCTATACAGTTATTTCATTATATTAATCAAAGTTAATTTTTAAACTCTCGATATCCCTTATGTGGTGAAAATTCAGAGTGCTTATTCTAAAAGTCTATTTTCATTATGTAAATTAAAGTCAAACTTTCAATAATAATGTAAATAATATTCTAGCAGGTTTATTGTGTACGTTTATTACTTTTCCCTTAGTAAAGACTAATAAGAAATGTGATTATAATGCAATGATTAAAAAGGTATTTCTAATTAGTTCAACAAATAATTATATTAATATATGTGTCTTCTTTTACCTCGTAAATGAGAGAATCACAGACACTGAAAGAACATGATGCCTATACATGAATAACTTGAAATTTTCATCTATCTATATCAACATGAATGCGTAAACATCTTTGCTTGAATGATCTGTTGGACAGACTACCATTTCTTTAGTGTTTCTTCTCTATACCTTGGATTTTACATAAATTTCAATTTTAATATAGCAAAAGAAAGTTATGATATGAATAAAGAATTTGGCAAGTTTTTGTTATAAGAAGCAATTGGGTTGATATAAATAAATAATTGTTTAAATCGGAGAAGAATTATAAATATATATGTATTCATCATTATAAACACTCGACCAAATTGTGACATGTGAAAAGGTGGATAGCCTGTGAAAAAAACTGTCGGTAGAATTGTCGGAATAACTGCGATTGCCGCCACGTCCTGCGCATTCCAGCTGACGTTTAATGACTGATCACTCTTACGCCGTATTTAGTGTGGGAGGTTAGGTCACCGTACTTCCGGTAAATAGAGCGTTCCGTGACCGGTCACAAATATGCGCAAAGCATAGCACTAATTCGATATTATTCAAAGTTCAATAGTATCCGAGTGTACATATAGGAATGATGTTCTTACATGACATTATCACATGAAAAATGTGCCCATAATATATTACAGGATTGTTTCGCATTATGAAAACTTTTTCGATTATTTATGGAAGCAACGAGCGGATGTACAATCTACTCTACTTAGTAATTCAGTAAATTGCTATCCTTATTTCATGAAAAATCTATGTCCAAGACGATCATTTGCAATTAAATATAAGATTTAGTTCATACAAAAAATCGATCCCACATTTAAAAAAAACAGTAACAAATTCTAGCATGTAGAACGCAATTTTTTTTATGGAAAAACTTGCCGTCCCGTCCTATCATAGATAATCGATGAACTACTAAATGTCAGTGTAATCAACAATCTCATAAAATTTTTAATATACTTATAATATATGTTTATATATAATATTTATGTATAATATAATATTATGTTAAACTGTGAGAACGATAGCCTCAAATAAAAATTGTAGTTCAATTTTTTTTATTAAGTATGGATGTAAAACTAAAATATAAGCATAAATGTTAATTTAATATTTTTTAGCTTGATTGATTTCCGAACTTTAATCATAGAAATTTATTTTATAACATTTTTGTAATACATAATAATAATTATTTTTATTGAACATCTTGTAACCATTTGATAATAATAACATACTTTTGTGAAACATACATACAAATACAAATAACCAAAAATTGTGTTTACAATGATTACAAGATGAAGTTTGAATTCTTCAAAAATTGGTTAAGAATAGTAGTAAATACATATAGAATGAAAAATCCGATACGAGATTTTCTAACAGTGTTTTGTTAACAACAAATTACTTTGGATAACCATGCACAATTTTAAGATAGTACCCATCGGTATCTATTATAGGACGGGACGGCAAGTTTTTCCATAAAAAAAATTGCGTTCTACATGCTAGAATTTGTTACTGTTTTTTTTAAATGTGGGAACTAATTTTTGTATGAATTAAATCTTATATTTAATTGCAAATGATCGTCTTGGACATAGATTTTTCATGAAATAAGGATAGCAATTTACTGAATTACTGTGTAGAGTAGATTGTACATCCGCTCGTTGCTTCCATAAATAATCGAAAAAGTTTGCATAATGCGAAACAATCCTGTAATATATTATGGGCACATTTTTCATGTGATAATGTCATGTAAGAACATCATTCCTATATGTACACTCGGATACTATTGAACTTTGAATAATATCGAATTAGTGCAATGCTTTGCGCATGTTTGTGACCGGTCACGGAACGCTCTATTTACCGGAAGTAAGGTGACCTAACCTCCCACACTAAATACGGCGTAAGAGTGATCAGTCATTAAACGTCAGCTGGAAATGCGCAGGATGTGGCGACAATCGCAGTTATTCCGACAATTCTACCGACAGTGTCTTTTCACAGGCCATCCACCTTTTCACATGTCACAATTTGGTCGAGTGTTTATAATGATGAATACATATATATTTATAATCCTTCTCCGATTTAAACAATTATTTATTTATATCAACCCAATTGCTTCTTATAACAAAAACTTGCCAATTTCTTTATTGATATCATAACTTTCCTTTGCTATATTAAAATTGAAATTTATGTAAAATCCAAGGTATAGAGAAGAAACACTAAAGAAATGGTAGTCTGTCCAACAGATCCTTCAAGCAAAGATGTTTACGCATTCATATTGATATAGATAGATGAAAATTTCAAGTTATTCAGCTTCATGTATAAGCATCATGTTCTTTCAGTGTCTGTGATTCTCTCATTTACGAGGTAAAAGAAGACACATATATTAACATAATTATTTGTTGAACTAATTAGAAATACCTTTTTAATCATTGCATTATAATAACATTTCTTATCAACCTTTACTAAGGGAAAAGTTATAAACGTACACAATAAACCTACTAGAATATTATTTACATTATTATTGAAAGTTTGACTTTAATTTACATAATGAAAATAGACTTTTAGAATAAGCACTCTGAATTTTCACCACATAAGGGATATCGATCTATACTACACAGGCCAAGATGGCGGCCTCCTTCTCCTAGCCACGCGCACGTTCCTTCACCCACCACTATATCTATATGCGGCACCTTGCATTCTCACGCGCTGACGCACCGACGCGCACCGCTCGAGCGGCCATTTTCGAATTTTCAATTTAGCGTCTCTTTCCGCGCACTTAACTATTTTTCCTACTTTAATGTTAAAACAAACGGAAAATCAATTCATGAGAAGAAGCAGTTATCTCGGTGGGACCTCCAATTTTTGTCAGATCAAGCGTAAAGATGAACTTGACCATAACTTTAAATATTTATTACTGAGTGAGTCCTGCTTCTACACTTGCTCCGCAAGTGTCAGGCGGTCACTCTTGACTCATGAACTCAATTTCCGTTCATCTGTTTGAATTATTATATTTGATATTTGTTTATAATTCTTACCTTGATGCTGCTGTAGGATAAAGAGGTTTTAATTTATATTCCTTTCCTTGGGATGGGAACTTGGATCAAACGAGTAGACTAAATGATTTCTTGGTCTATTGTTTTCTCAAACACTTGAGAGTGATCTTTATTTGCTCTGATATTCGATTGAATCCAAATGATCTAACAATTGTGTATGTGCTGATAAATTGAATGATATGCTAACACTTTACTGCAATTCTACTGTTTAAACTATATGATAATTATTCAATTCTAAACTGCTATACTGCTCTGGCCCAATGCTCGAGAGAGACTGACTCATTTACTAAATGCATTGTCACCGATCGCCTCCTTCGGCCGATAATTAGCGCTGACGGCAGAGATTGTAACCTCCTACCGCGCGTCCCTTGCCCTCTATACTCAGTATACTCGATGCATATCGCACTGCGGCTCACGTTGCACATTCCTTAGGCCAAGTATCGACACCAAGGAAGTGCACCGCCAGTTTGCGCGCAACACGCTTTTCGTACAACATGCTATGTTTCGAATATTCGAGAACAATCGAAATTTCTCCAGAATACTCGGAACATAAGAATATATATATATTGTGACGGGGATCCCGTCGAGGGCTGCTCGCCTGGCACCACCCAGTCAAGATGTAAAAATTTTATACTCGATGGTGCTTTCAGAGTAGCAAGCGAGCAGTCAGCTGTTAAAGCCACAGGACAGCACGACGCCGAGAGCAGCCTGCCGCCGAGCAGCAGCAGCACGAGGCGAGAGCGAGAGAGTGGGGGAAACACAATGGCGCAGCGCTGAAGCAACGAGAGCGAGAGAGACAAGAGATACGGGGCATGCGAGCCACGAGGCGTACGCGCTCGAGCGGCGGCCGCCATGTTGGCGAGCTATTGACTGAAGCATGAGTGCGAGTGAGAGAGCAATAGACGCCGCGAACCGGCGTAGCTGCCGGACGCGCGAGTATAGTCAGTATCGAGTACCACGAGGACCGAGACACAACGAGTGAGCAAGCAAGGCGAATCTTCCAAGGCGACTATCAGAGCGACCCGAGTATTTCCCCCCGTGTGCATTTTTCCGAGCAATCATTAGTTTCTTTCGCGAGCGCTTCCACAGGGTACGAGGCAACACCAGTACGCGAGGACGTAGAGCAAAAGGAATCGAGACAGGTAGGAGTATTGCGAAATACCTCCCCGCCGCGAGTCCCTAACCTAGAGCCAGCCCGCGTTATAGACGGTGAGCTCGCCCGAGGACGAGCACGCGTCCGCGAGTAGATAAACTTTTGATTTGATTTTTGTAATAAATTACCAAGTGTTATATTTTATAAGTCGCGAGTATTTATTTTGCATATTTATCTCCCTGCACCTCTCCTCCACGACCTAGAGTATAAGGAGCTCTCAAGCCGGCATCATAAAAGTACCAGATCGCGAGTTCGGGCGTCCAATAATAATTATAAAATACGAGCTCGCGGTAACCTGCATAGGTGTCATTACGTAGTGCTACGCCTCCCCAGGGACGGTTAAAGCACAACGTCACAATATATATATATATATATATATATATATATATAAATATAAATAGATGAAGATCTCGATTTAAAAAATATTTTTTTTTGTTAATTGCACTTTTGATGTAATTATTATTACTATTTTGAACCTATCAGCTACAATGTTAAATATTAATTAACAAGTAAAAAGTTGAGGTAAAGACCTTTCATTCGAGCTATTATGTATTGCAAACCCATACTTCAATCAAAATTGACAAAACTCGAATACCTTGCGAGCTTTTCTCTACTCTGTACAACATAATAAATGAGAAAAACTTTATTGGGAGGTGTACTTCCTTTTTAATAATCGACCTGTTTTATCCCAAAATATCCTGTTCAAAAAAAGATTTCGCCAAATGGCACAATTGTGTGCCTAAACTATACAGATATGAACACATCTATACATTTTTTTCAATAAAATATTGCTTTACCGCCGTTACTATTTGTAGTACAAGAAATTTAAAAATCGTTCTATTTTTGCTATCCATACTTTTTTGCAAATGAACATAACAATCAGTTTGCGAACAACCCTTGAATAGAATTAGATATGGAAATTTAGAATTTGAAACTAAAATCAAAAAAAGAGATGCACGTATAGTCCACGTGACTAGTATGTATTTCAAATATGAAATGATTGTATAAGCACATTTCGAAATTATGCTGTATTATTATTATTATTATTATTATGATTATTATGATTATTGTTGTTGTTATTATTATTATTATTATTATTATTATTATTATTATTATTATTATTATTATTATTATGCTAGAGTCGAGGGACTCAATCCTCGCCGTGGTCGTAAAAGCCACATACTAGAATTGGGTTCTTGCAATTAAAAAATTTTGAATGATTGTTACTCTTTTGAAATTTAAAGAATTTAGTTGAGAAGTTTTATTAATTATTCATAAAAAAATTAATCAAATAACGAAAATGATCCTCCACATAAAAATGTTTTCTTCTTGCACTTTCATATTCAATGCGCAAAAACCTTTTATGCCACTCTAACCTAAAAACCGCAACATCGTTTTTTTCAGATTATGGCAGCATAAAATATCATATGTAACTGGTACGTAAAGGGTTTTTTTTCAAAACTCGTTGCAGCCCTCGCCTTTGGCTCCTGCTGTAACTTCTCATTTCGAAAATGAACCCTTTCCGTACACGTTGTATAATATACTATTTCGTGCACGTATTGCAGAACGCATTTTTTTGTGTCTATTTATTAACCGAATCATTTAATTATTTATTTATTTAATCAGAACAAAATTGGTTAGAAATGGAAACTTTTTCAGAATCGACATTAAAAAACAAGTGGAAATCATTAGTTAAATGATTTAACTCTGAACGCAAGTTAGAAGATATCTGGATATCTTGCGACACCACAGAGGAGTTATATGAATCTGTGTGGCCACACTACCAACCATTAAAATTTTTACGAGGTAAACAAGAATCTTTAAAAACATTAGGAAATTCATCCGACTCCTTTACCGAAGAGGACTATATTGAATACCCTGAAGAGGAAGTGGAGGAGGAAAAGGCGGAAGAGCAGGACGAGGAAGAGGAGGAAAAGGAGTCTCTTAACAAAAATACCTTAAATCATCGAGCTTCCTCAATGTCTATCCCATGTAATAGTAGACCACCTGCAAAGCGTAAAAACGAGAATAGCGAAAAAATCCAGAATAAAAAAGTATTGGATGCAATCGATGAGAAGTATAGTATACTCGAAAATATTATTTCTTAACAGATATTTATTTTTAAAATTTTGAACAATTATTACTATTTTAAAATTAAACGACATAGTCTGCAATGTTATTTTAGAAAACATTTAATTAAATATATATGCTTAAGACTTTAAAGATGAATTTACTAAATGTCTTTTTCTCGATTTCTTACAAAAAGATACGTGTTCTGCTTTCATGCAGATCTTTTCAGCTATTATATTATAGGTTATGCATGAGCAAAGATAGAATCATTTGGCCGAAGTGTATGATAGATGTCTTGTGAAAGTCACTAAATTGAAAAGCTTGTATTCATCCTTTTTTTCATTTTTTTGAGCCATTTAAAAATTTGACGTAGTTGAAGACGGATGTCTGTATGGCTCTCGACCAGTCTAAGCGCATGCGCACAACACGAGCTAATCGCACGAAGTCTTCAGCGGCTTCAAAACATCAGGTCATATCTATTTATTACTGGGACATGCAAGTTTTTCGCGTTTTTTGGCCCTAATAACAGTAGTTACAGTGAAAGTTTTTTACCAGCGGGCTGAAAAGTAAAAATATGAATTAATAATTTTAGAAGATCGTGGTTGTTGCACAAAACAATCATCATTTTAATTTCTGTCGTTAATGTACGAACATCAATACATATCTTACAAAAAATGTGCTTTTCACTAAGGGCGAGAAAGACTTTGCGCTCGGATGTTTGCAAGACTCGGGCTAAAAATACCTTCCTCTCAGCCTAGGAAAATAATATACAATGACATATTAATATTTTATTAAAGCATATTATGTAACAAATCAATTTTAGATTGTGTTATCATCAGCTTCCATGTAGTGAAGAGGGAAAAAAAGTTCAAACCTTCTCAAGATCCAATGAGTAAATACGGTACAGCAATAATGCAATTATTAAATTAACATATTTTCGCAAAATTAACCCTTTAATGCCTGACTTGACTAAAATTCATCGCTAGTGTTGGCCTCATATTTTAACGATGCTCTGACTGTACAATCAGGTTTAAAGGTTAGATTTACGTCATAAATTGGTTTTAATTATTAAAAAACAATAATTACAAGAAATCTAAGCCTCGCGACAAGTACTTTGATATACATGATAAACTTTGTTACACTTCAATTGAATAAGAAGAAAAAGTTTGGCACTATTTTGTTTGAATCTGTAAATTCTCTATGGTTTTAGTGTTAAATCTGAAAACTACAGAAAAAAGTGCCAAACTTTTGTGTGTATTCAAGTATTTGTCATCGATCGCGAGGCTAAGATTTCTTAAAATTATTATTTTTTAATAATTATAGCCAATTTATGAAGTAAAACTAACTTTTATATGGTACCTTACGTCCAATACATCCTTAAATCAAAAAAGGAATTTAATACATTTGCAAAGCATTTTTACTAAAGTTTTCGAATCCGCTATTCTCAAATCTGAGATCTGATTGACGCAAAAACCAATTTAAACAATAGTCTTTTAATGTTTTTTTATTTTAAAAAATATAAACTTTAATAAACGATTTTTTATAAACGTTATTTTCACTTTGATTAAATTTTCAAATAGTACTTCAAACTTTCCTATAGTAGTTGAGATATGAGTGGTTCAATAATTGATTTCGATAATATATGTGTCGGTTATATATATGTGACATCATTCGCATAAAGCATTATATGTACTCTCGTCGAGACTCGTCGAGAATGCATTAATTTGGCAAAATCATAAGTACAAAATAAATAATAAAAAGAAAAATTAGTTTTGTTAGTTCAGATTGTGTCAATGTGATAATAAAAATAATATGAAACTAATAATAATAATAATAATAACAATAATGTGAAACTTACTTTTAGTGAATCTTGATCTGATCTCGGATTCGAAAACAGCGGACCGAAACCGTTAGAAAACATGCTTTGAATTAAATTTCTTTTATGATCTAATATATTATATAGTGACGAAATTTTGTCAAGTCAGACATTAAAGGGTTAAATACGATTTAAATAATAATTAAATTTTAATTGTATTACAGGGTTTATAAAACAGGAATTGTATCCTAATAATTCACAAAACTGGCCTAGAGTACAGCAAAATACATCTGTGGGTCCTTACGCTAGTCCGAATACCTGTGATCGACAGGAAACGATTGGATATCGTCATGGATTTGGTTTCCAAGAAGCCGCTGACACTCCCCTTATGAAAAAAATCTGTAAAATCATCTGTAGAGGTGCATGCCCAGAATTGTATTGGTTAACGTGTAAATATATCTGCATGATATTATGTAGAAATTTGTGTAGACTTTCTTAAACACAAACCTATAGATAAATATACATAATTTTATACAGATTAATGTACAAGAAAATTTATAAGGAAACGTACACAAATTTATTACACAATAGAATGTTACTTTTCTGCATAGATTCATAAAGATTCTGTATAAAACAATTTACAAATATTTATGTAGCGATTTCGGACACAATTTCGGAGAGAATAAATGTTTTTCTACATAAACATGTGTAATCATTCATGTACAAAATTATTATTAGAAGTATAAAAATTTTACCATTGCGTTGTGAGGCGTCTTATACAGGAAAATGTACAGAGAATTTTGACTTGTCATATGTAAAAATCTGTGTAAAAACTGCAGATTTTTCTCTCGCCATGAAAAATAAAATTGTACACAAACATGTGCATGGATTTTCGACAGCTTTCTACAGGTTTCTATACAAACGCACAAAATGTTTCATTATCTCAGTAGCCGGCTTATGCATGAAAATATTTAAATAAAATTGATAAATCTTCTGCAGCTATAATTTTAAAAACTGCAGATTTTTCTAATCCGTGACAAATAAACAATTTACACAAAAATATGCATATGTTTTGGACTGTTAATCTACACATTTCTATGCAGAAATACATGATTTTATCATTCCCTCATTAGGCATGTTATGCACAAACATATGCAAAGAATTTAGACCGATCTTCAACAGGTTGCGATGCAAAATCTGCAGATTTTTCTATATCCCTGAAAAAGAAACATTTACAGAGAAATATATATAGCGTTCCAACTGATACTCTGCAGGTTTTTATATAAAATCATAAAATTTTGCATTCCTCCAGCAGACTATTGTACATGGGAATGTGCAAAGAATTTTGAACGGTATCCTGCAGGTCTCTGTACAAAATTATTATACACGGAAAAGTGCAATAAACCTTTATCAAAATTAAGTGCAGATATTTATGCAAAGATCTCTGCACAATTCTCTGCAGGGCTCTACAGAGCAATCTGCGGGGTTCCCTGTAGCAGATCCAAATTCTCTGCAGAAGCAATTACAATGCAGAAATCTGTGCAGTAAGTTCTGCAGAAATTTTCTGCACAAGTTACTGTAGAAGCATTGAAGAGAATCCTCTGCAGAGAATTTGGATCACCTGCAGGAAACTCTGCAGATTGCTCTGCAGAGCTGTGCAGATAGTTCTGCAGAAATCTCTGCATAAATATTTGCACATTATTTTGATAAGGGAATTTTGACCGATGCTCTGCAGGTTTCGTTGCAACTTCTGCAGATTTTTCTCTACCCGTCAAAAATAAAGATTTACAGAGAAATATACACAGGTTTTTGAATGTTACTCTACAGGTCTCTGCACAAAATTACAAAATTTTTATTGTCCCAGTAGGTGTATTATACACGGAAATGTGCAAAGGATTTTGAACGATATCCTGCAAGTTTCATTGTAAAAACTGCAAATTTTTCTCAATCCGTGAAAAATAAAGATTTACAGAGAAATATACACAGGCTTTTGACTGTTACTCTACAGGTCTCTGCACAAAATTACAAAATTTTTATTCTCCCAGTAGGTTATTATACACGGAAATGTGCAAAGGATTTTGAACGATATCCTGCAAGTTTCATTGTAAAAACTGCAAATTTTTCCCAATCCGTGAAAAATAATGATTTACAGAGAAATATATACAGACTTTTGACTGTTACTCTACAGGTCTCTGCACAAAATTACAAATATTTATTCTCTCAGTAGGTTATTATACACGGATATGTGCAAAGGATTTTGAACGATATCCTGCAAATTTCCTTGTAAAAACTGCAGATTTTTCTCAATCCGTGAAAAATAAAGATTTACAGAGAAATATATACAGGTTTTTGACTATTACTCTACAGGTCTCTGCACAAAATTACAAAATTTTTATTCTCCCAGTAGGTTATTATACACGGAAATGTGCAAAGGATTTTGAACGATATCCTGCAAATTTCCTTGTAAAAACTGCAGATTTTTCTCAATCCGTGAAAAATAAAGATTTACAGAGAAATATACACAGACTTTTGACTGTTACTCTACAGGTCTCTGCACAAAATTACAAATATTTATTCTCCCAGTAGGTTATTATACACGGAAATGTGCAAAGGATTTTGAACGATATCCTGCAAATTTCCTTGTAAAAACTGCAGATTTTTCTCAATCCGTGAAAAATAAAGATTTACAGAGAAATATACACAGGCTTTTGACTGTTACTCTACAGGTCTCTGCACAAAATTACAAAATTTTTATTCTCCCAGTAGGTTATTATACACGGAAATGTGCAAAGGATTTTGAACGATATCCTTCATTGTAAAAACTGCAGATTTTTCCCAATCCGTGAAAAATAATGATTTACAGAGAAATATACACAGACTTTTGACTGTTACTCTACAGGTCTCTGCACAAAATTACAAATATTTATTCTCTCAGTAGGTTATTATACACGGAAATGTGCAAAGGATTTTGAACGATATCCTGCAAGTTTCCTTGTAAAAACTGCAGATCTTTCTCAATCCGTGAAAAATAAAGATTTACAGAGAAATATACACAGGTTTTTGACTGTTACTCTACAGGTCTCTGCACCAAATAACAAAATTTTTATTCCCCCAGTAGGTGTATTATTATACATGGAAATGTGCAAAGAATTTTGAACGATATCCTGCAGGTTTCGTTGCAAAAACTGCAGATTTTTCTCTACCCGTGAAAAATGAAGATTTACAAAGAAATATGTATAGATTTTCGACTGCTACGCTGCAAGTCTCTGCACAAAATAACAAAATTTTTATTCCCCCAGTAGGTGTATTATTATACATGGAAATGTGCAAGGAATTTTGAACGATATCCTGCAGGTTTCGTTGCAAAAACTGCAGATTTTTCTCTACCCGTGAAAAATGAAGATTTACAAAGAAATATGTATAGATTTTCGACTGCTACGCTGCAAGTCTCTGTAGAAAATGAAAAAATTTCTATTCCCCCATTTAGCGTATTATACACGGAAAAGTGCACTGAATTTAGACCGATGCTCTGCAGGTTTCTTTGCAAATACTGCAATTTTTTCTCAGTCCGTGAAAAATAAAGATTTACAGAGAAATCTACATAGATTTTTGACTTTTACTTTACAGGGTTCTATGCAAAGATATAAAATTTTTTCATTCCCGCAGTAGATGTTTTATGCACAAAAATTTGTATAGAATTTTGATTGGTCGTCTGTAGGTTTCTGTGCAAAAACTGCAGATTTTATTCTTGTCTTGAAATCGAACGTGTGTAGAAAAATGTGCATAGAGTTTCTATTGTTACTCTACATTTTTCTGTACAAAAAAACGAAATTTTATATTCCTCTGTAAGCTTTTTATGCTCGAAAATATGCAAAGAATTTTTATGGATCTTCTGCTGATTTGGTTGCAAAAACTGTAGATTGTTCTGTATCCATAAAAAAGGATTTGCCACTGATACGCTCAAGGTTTTTACACATAATTATATATAACTAACATAATTATTTTTTAGTCCCATAGTAGTTTAGTACATAATAGGCTTACTATTATGCATGAAAATATGCAGATGATGTGAATAAATCTTCTGTAGATTTAGTTCCAAAAAGTGAACGTTTTTATAATCGGTGACAAATAATAATTTACACAAAAATCTGCATATGTTTTAGACTGTTAATCTACAGGTTTCTATGCAAACATTCAAAATTTAATATTCCCTCAGTAGGTTTATTATGTGCGAAAATGTGCGGAGTATTTTGATTAGTTATCTGTACATTTCAGTGTAAAATTATTAGTTTTTTCTGTAATCATAAAAATGAAGTTGTGTAGAAAAATGTGCATAGATTTTCGACTCACAGTCTATAGGTTTCTACGCAATAGTAAAAAATTTTATAATTCTCTCAGTAGGCGTGTTACACATGAAAATCTGCAGAGAATTTTGACTGATAGTCTGCGAGTTTCAGTGCAAAAATTGCTGATTTTTCTCACGGCATGGAAAAAAAAATTCTATTGATAAAGATGTCCCTTGTCAAAATAATGTGCAGATATTTATGCAGAGATTTCTGCAGAACTCTCTGCACAGCTCTGCAGATCAATCTGCAGGGTTCCCTGCAGGTGGCCAAAATTCTCTCAGAGGAACAATGTCAATGCTTCTGCAGTAATTTGTGTAGAATTTCTGCAGAGCTTACTGCACAGATTACTGCACAGATTTCTGCATTGTAATTGCTTTTGCAGAGAACTTGGACCTCCTACAGAGAACCCTGCAGGTTTCTCTGTAGAGCCCTGCAGAGTATTCTGCACATATTTCCGCATAAATATCTGCAAATTATATTGATAAGGGAATTACTGTACATGACGGCGAACAAAAAATTTTCCGCAGAAAACGAAAAATTTGTTTTGTTATCTGTCAGTTTTTATAAAAATTATTTTCTGTAATACTGTAGGCTCTTGTGTTCTAAAAACTCTCAAAAATTTAACTTAATGTGCATAGTTTTAAAAGTTTTGCAACGTACTTGGTCAAATGTAAAACATTTTTGTATACACAAGCTATACTTGGCAATGACTTACTGTACAGAATCCTTACAGTAATTTCTAGCGGTAATTGTACGATTCATGAATAGATTTTTTTATTTCATCATTTGTTTCATTACTGTGTATAAAATCAAGTAAATATCATGTTTTTTTAAACAGATATACTCAAGCAATAGCCCTTTTCAAGGAAATTATCGAAAGATATTTAGTATAAGAATAAAATATTATTTGAATACAAAATTTGTTAAGCTTACTTTAAGAATTTTTGTTAGAAATGCGTTGTCCTCTCGAATTTACGTTGTGTACATCAGCTTCTTAAAATTATTATATTAATTGAACATATCAGTTATCAAATATGGGATTAGATCGATTACAATACAATTTATTAGACTTTTTTTATATAAAAATAATTTACCTACATCGATTATATATAATAATAAAATTTATAGTCACTCATACAAATTATTGAATCGAATAGCACTAATCCGTCTCAAATTTGTTAATAATAGAAAATATGCATCTTTTTCCAGATGGTATAACTACATTTACACATTTTTTTTTTAATAGAATTTACTTCTATGCATTCGATTCTCGTTGATTGTTCGGCAATTAAACAATACTTTTTCGAGTCAACACCAACAATCTTACTTCTGCATAATATTTCATCTTCAATATTTAATTTTTTGCCTATAATAACATATTGTGAGTTATTAGTTGAAGAAGAATTAATCAGAAGTAAGTGTGTGATAGAAATTATTAGTCCTTGCTTGTTAATAATAGTACTGTTATTTCTTTTTTCTAGTCTCTTATAGTTTGTTGAATTAAAAAGTACATTTTCAAAAATAAATCTTTCATAACATAGACAAACATTTTTAATTTCAGACCCAACACGTTGTTCAATAACATTTTTTTCGATAATTGATAATTTATATCGTTTTGGTTTACCAAAGATTCGTAAGTCGTCACCATATTCAATGCAGTTTTTAACTCTACATTGATTCATTAGCTTTAAAAATAAATTAAGTACATCTTGATTAATTGTACAATCATCGAATATGGAAGAATTATTTCTAATGAATCTTAGTCTACTATACAATTTACTTATTTGATGTGGTATGTATTGCGTTCCAAAATATAAATGTCTTATTACGCCATTGAAACCTTCAAAAGGGAATGCAGACCAAGCCCACAACGATCCATATAAAGTCACGTACTTGGGTAAATGTAAAAGCAAATGTACATTAAATTTCATGAACTCTGATCCATATAATGTTGCGACATTTTGTACAAATTCATTTAGTGCACGTTTAGCTAATTTTAATTCAGTTTTTGTAATTTCATTTTGCAACAGAACGCTTAAACTAAAAACAAACAAACTCCAATGATTTAAATATTTTTTACGCATAATTCCTTTGAAGCACGGAATCGAGTAATATAATACAAAGGTCTTCCATTCATTGGCTTTGTAGCTGTCAATAATTGGTCGTGGAGTTCGCGTAATTTCGGAAGGTGGTTCCATTTTCATCAACCTTTCATTAACTTCCTTGAGACGCAGTCCAATATAAAAAGGTTTGTTTTTGTATTTTGAATTAAAAGATGACATTATAAATAATTTTGCAACTCCAAGTAAGCAACTGTGCATATAATCTGGTGGACAGGAGTTAACAACGCTCATACATGGTATACGAGAAATAATTGAAGGACCTTTTATACCTTTTGTTACTTTTCCCGTATTAGTAGCCCGCTCAACCTGATTTTGGTAAGTTGCTTCTGTACGATCCCTTATTTCTGCATAAGAATATGCACGAGAAAATCCTTTACCAATGTGTATCCTTTCACCCTTGTGCAAACAGTAAGGACAACCATAAGTTCCGTTGAATTGTTTACAATTCTGTATCATTGGTCTTGCAACAGAATCAACTGTGCTTAATATGGTATGGATTTTAATGGTAAGAAACTCATCGTGTATTTCCGACAGTTCGTGTCGTTTTATACCTTCTTCATGTACCAGTATCAATTCATTTACAAAAGGTTGTAAGTACATATTCATATTTGGTTTTGCTTCTCCATACCATAATCCACATAATAAGATGTTGTTTTTGCGAATTCTATAAGGTAATTCATTTATTGCGACTAATATAGGCCAGAGGCTTGCTTTAGAAGATCTTGATAAGCTTACCCCATCAACATTCCACTGTAACGTAATATCGTTTGGTGCAATAACATTTTTCTTTTTTAATAGTTTGTAAACTGATCCATTAATTACGTCACTCTCTTTACATGATCTTCTAAATTTGCTGTAAAGGTCACTATTTACTATTTCCTCAATTTGTTTTTTTAGTGAGATATGAACAAAATATTGACCATTTTTCTTCATCTTTTTTTATAATATGTCTTTTTACAGTGTACACAACAAGCATTTTCTGTGTTATAAAAGATTAATATTTCACTGCAATTATCACAATAAAAATATTCCGTAATCATTTCATCTGAGAGAGATTTGACCAAATGATATTTTGATTTCCATTCATTTTGTGGTAAATGGCAATCGATTGTCGATATGAAATTCTGCAATCCGATGTCACGTCGGGGTAATTCTTACTTTTTGTGCCTGGGTTTTTGTCCAATCCGGGAATCGCGTACACCTTGTGTTACCGACGTCTGAGGAGATGGACTGAGAGACGACTCTGGAGTGCACTACATGATCGTTAAAGATTCCTTTGCCTAGGACCTGCAGAATGCTTATTCGTACGGCGGGTGATATTATTTAACGTAGTTCGTATTTCACACGTGTATAGGCGTTTACTATCTGTTGAATCGGCATTCGGAATGAAATACGTCGGTGCTCGATTTTCCGTAGGTGATACGCGTGATGGTTAGATGGTAAGGCGAGTACAAAATATAGATGCGTATACGCGCATCTAGTAACTTTGCGTGTAGACTCGGATAAAACTTTGCAATAATCCGCCCTTATATACACACTAGTGAATAAGCTACTTAATCCACCTACAAGGGCGAGAAATATGTACAGCGCAATAAACACGAGGGCATATATTCTAAGTGTTATATAATGAGGTATTAATGTCTAAGAGAAAATGTCATAATCATTAACTGACTTTGCGCTTTTGTGATCCTGGAACCATCGTACAGAACTGATTGATCCTGAAATAAATATACACACATAATATTATACAGCAAAGAGACACATTTTGCGTGAGTTATAGTGAGAGAGAAAATAATTAAAATGGTGATTTGTTATGCAAGGTCCGAAAATTTTAAACTAATTCATCTATGTATTCAGAAAGTTTAAGGCTAGTTACAAGAATTAGCTTCATTTATGGAAAGTGCGCAGAAAATTTTATTGTGAAGTATACAGAGAATTATATAGGAAATTATGTAACTATGTATGAAGAGTTATCTGCAGATAAGTGTATCGGAATATGTGCAAGGAAACGTTCATGAATTAGAATAGATTGCTATAAGTATAAGTATGTATAAAAATTTATAAATTAAATTTGCATAATAATCTATAGATATTTTTGTAGTTTTTGGAACACAATTTACCACCACGATAATTTTGTTGTGTAAAAACTTGTACAAACATCTCTATACGAAATTTTATGCATTCTTTTATGTAGTAAACCCTTCTGAAAAAATTATGCGCATTTGTATGCATATATTGTGCATCTGCAAACATCTGCAAAAATGTTTATACAAATCTATACATTTCTGCTAGCACCTTTTTTGTACACCAACCTTTAAATGAAAGTTTGAATAATCACGAGTTCCCGCCATGTTGTGCGAATCTCAGCTGACCGGTCACTGTGACGCCGTTGACTCTGGGGTTAGGTTAATTTTACCGCCCCAATCAACTACGTCACAGTGAACGGTCAGCAGAGATGCGCAGAACATGGCGGGAACTTGTGATTCCAGTATGTTTTCCACGATATTAATAGTAATAATTTAATTGAAAATTTTACGCATAATTTTATGCAGAACGTTCTGCATACATTCCTGCATATTTCTATACAGGCGACATCTGTACAAGAAAGGGGCAAGCGAAAATGTATAAATTGCTGCACATTTTTGTGTAGATATTTGTTCCGAAATTCAAGCACAAAATATGCATACAAATGTGCATAATTTTTTTCCGAAAGGTTTACTGCGTAAAAGAATGCATAAAATTTCGTATAAAGATGTTTGTACAAGTTTCCGTACAACAAAATTGGCATGCTGGTAAATTGTGTTCCAAAATCTTACACAAATATCTATGGATTATTATATAAATACTCATTATAAATTTTTTTTTTTGTACCTATAGTGTTCTATTAAAATTCATGTATGTTTCCGTGCAGATCTTTCTATGCACTTATCTGCAGATAACTCTGCACATATACACATATAATTCCCTACATAATTCTCTGTACTCTTTACTATAAAATGTTTTGCAGATTTTTTCCATAAGAGTTGCAAAAAAGCTGGTGCGATCTCTTAGCTGGATTCTGCAGTCTAAGTCGTAATCTATACAAAGTTCCACAAAATTCCTAGCAGATATATCATTGCACAAAATATAGACATTTCAAAAAATTACAAATTATTGACTAAATTTCTGTAAGTTTTTATATTCTAAAAACTATTAATAATATAGATCTATGTATAAAAATATGGGAAATAATCTTTTTACATAAAAACATTTAAATTGTAATTAGTTTTCAACAGCAGTAAGAACTATGAATCTATCCGAGGCCAACCGTGAAAACTTATTTTTTCATAAAATCATTTTTAAGAACAATGTATGTGATTATAATTTGAAGGAACTTTGTAGAACAATTTAAGAAAATTATTTCGTGTTCCACGACATATACTTTTTTATGCAAATACTTTTAATAATATACGATACCTCATCGTTGTTTAAAATTGCCTTATCCAAAAAATCACTAAAGTAAACAGATTGTTCGCTATCTAGATTTTCATTTGATTCATCATCATCACTGTCATCTGTAGAATTGTAATTATCATCATCCTCACTAACTATGCTTAAATCAGCATCCGATTCAGAACTATATACCGATTCATCGGTCTCGTTTTTCATCAAGTCAGGATTAATTTCCATTGGATTGAATTTGTCTTGATGATCAATAAAATCAACTGAGTTTTCAGAGTCACCTTCGGGCATAATAAAGTCATTTGAATATATTCTATCATTATCGTCAATAGTAGGTTCTTCATGCTGCAGATAATGAACTTGATCATCGTTGTCAACTACAGATTCATGCATATGATGAGATGATGATGTACAGTTAACAGTAGATAAATTTCTGAAAGGTTGACGCTTAGTGCGTAACTTTCTGTTTTTCTTTTTTTTTTCTTTTGGACTGTCATCAACCATATCATCGGAAATCCTATACTCATTTTCCTCTTCACTTTTTAACACTTCTATATGATCTGTCTAAAATATATTAAATATATTATAAGCAGCCATTCATTAGTATTAACTATCGTTTATTATTTAAAATAAAAAAAAACAATGTAGGAAAATTGTTATATTCATGTTAGTGTGAATGTACTAATACTAAAAATTAGTATCTACAAATTTAAAAACCAATTGAGATTCAAAGTATTGTCCATCCACATATACACTAACGAAAAGAGTATACGATCTTCGGGTCAAGGATTTGGCTCAAATTTTAGGAATGTTTTTTTAGCCAAAATAGGAGACCTGTGTGTTTCAGTTTTCTTGAATAAAATTTAAAACCCAACCATTTGTATAGCAGCTTATAATCTGTAAAGAATATTGCATGCAATCGTGTACGGAAATGCATAGATAAATATGCAGAGATATTTTCAGAAAAGTTTATACGAATGTCTCTACAGAAACATACTTTTTCTTATAATACTGTATTTATATCCTACATGAATTCGTCAGAAATGTGTATAAAGTGATATATATAGATGGCGTAAAACGGGATTTTGATCGAGAATTTAAGAAGGAGGGTCAGGATATTTAACCAGGGAGTGTGACTGGGTCATGGCCCAACGCATCACCGAGAAAGACAGAATCGAAAGGACGATAGGTACGATTTAACCATATAAGGCCACGGATAGAATTTTTCCTGTCTTGCTACAGCAGGGAAGCGCGATATTGACACCAACTATGTAAAAATTTTTTGGATATAACTGGCAACAGCCTTGTTTTGGGCGGTTAAACGAAATCGAAAATGGTTTTCTAGTCTATACTGAGAATTTAAACCAGTCTGACCTGATTTTTACTGAAAATACTTATATATGACGGTGAACTATCTGGTGCAATAACTACTGCATAGTAAGCAGCATGCCTACCTTTCAGAGAAATCAGTAGACATCACTCTGATATTAAATGTCGTGGACTACATAGAATAAGGGGTAAAATATAAGGGCCTAGTAATAATAGCTTTACTGGAAATAGAGAGTGTGTTCAACCACACAACTAGGGAGATCACGATACAAGATTGGAGAAGCACGGTACACCTAAGACCATTCACAGATAGATTTGCAACAGTCTGAGCAACAGGGAGTTGCAAGCGGTCTGGAAATTACCTACAGTAAAGGAAATGTAAGCAAGATATATCTACAAGAGGGGGAATTTTATACTCCCTCGCTGTGGTATCTCACAATTGACGAATTGTTGAGTATCTTAAATTAGGCAGACCTATACGCGCAAGCGTATATAGATGACATTCTCATAATAGTGAGAAAATACGACAAGGAGGTGCTTGCAGAGATAATGCAATATACGCTGAACTTCGTCGAAGTGATGCAAATCTGTTCCCTTATCAAAATAATGTGCAGATGTTTATGCAGAGATCTCTGCAGAATTCTTTGTAGGAGGTCTAAATTCTCTGCAGAAGGAATTTAAATGCAAAAATTTCTGCAGTAATCTGTGCAGTAAGCTCTACAGAGAATTCTACATAAATTACTGCAGAAGTATTGACATTATTTCTCTGCAGAGACTTTGGACCTCCTACAGGGAACCCTGTAGATTGTTCTGGAGAGATCTCTGCATAAATATCTGCACATTATTCTGATAAGGCTTATGCTAGAGGTAAACTCCAAGAAAGTGAACGTCATGCTCTGCACAACTAGGTACAAGGTAAAGCTGGTTGAGGGACTCCGTCTGGATGAATTACCAATTAAACTAGTTAACAATGCCTAATACCTGGGAGTGATAGTAGACGCAAAGCTGAATTGGGGTAAGAAAATGAGGACTAAATGTGAGAAGGGTATTATCATATTCTGGGTAGGCAAAAGAGTTCTAGGGAGAATTTAATAGTAGTATAAAATTAAAGTAAGAAAATAGTAGGATTAAAACAATGGCGAAGGGAAAAATTAACTTGGAAATGGAAGGATTCTCCCGAGTTGCAGCAGGCTAAGTTGCTAATAGTTAGGTAAATCCTTAGAGCAATAGAGGAGTTTGCATAATAGCAGACTTAGGCTACTAATAAGTTCGTTGAAATGTAGATGATGGAGCTCAAGTTACAAGATGACCTTTTATCCAAGTGCCCTGCTTTTGTGAATCGAAGTGTGGATCTCCTTTTATAGAGCTACAAGAGCTGAGGTAATAAAATATTATAGAAACTGGAGGAAAAAAGTTTTTTTTCGGAAAGAAAGGAGGTTTAAGTAGGAATAGCATAATCGATTTCGCCTGAGTGTTCCCTTATGGAAAAATCCAGCAGTAGATCCAATTAGATGCACAGTATACATTTCACGCTTCTTTTCTGTAGGATTTTTTGTTGGTTTCACTGCAGGGCATCCTATATAAAAATGCCTGCAGGTTTCCTTACAGGAAATCCTGCAGGGTTTTTCCGTAGTACCTCTACCAAGATAATATGCTACTATAATTATAAGCTGTAAGTGATCGGTCAGGATTTATGTACATCAATTGTACGTTGGAAATAGGAAACAAAAGATTTCTATTAAGATTCAGTTTAAGCGAAGGTGTTAGATACTAAATATTAAATATTGTTCATTACAGCAAATTTTGAAAGATTGATAGTATTTTAAAAACTGATAGTAACTGATATTATTTTTTATGTGGGTTAAAAGCCCCATTGAAAGAAAATATTTTGGATTTTATATCTTTATAGTAAAAGAAGCCACTGAAAAAATCTTCAGCAAGATTGGCTCTCGGATGGCCTTGGTGTTCTGCTCCTTTGTAGTGTTAATAGTGTTCGATTCGTATTTTTTTTTAAATATGATTTTATTATATAATGTACTCATACAAGAAAATTTTTTATTATTTTTTATGAATTCGGAGTGCAACTTAAAATAAATAATCCAGTGCAACTCAAACTATGATTTGAAATATTGCAAGTGATTTATATAAACTATATGGAGCGGAAGAATAAAATATTGTATATATTTATAGCATTTCTCAATCATATTTTATAAAATTGAATTTAAAATTTTACTTCAATATAAATATTTAAAATGTGTCAAAAGTACTGGAGAAGTATCCATAAAATATTTTTAAAAATAAATTTATTCAACAATATTAATAGTTCTAGTCAAATCTTAAAAAAAAATTTATTTAAAATTAATGAATATATCCTTAGGGCTGCAAAGCCTATTCAAGAAAACTGAATGATATGGGGGTCTTGCTACTTTGCACAGAAAACATGTTCCAAAAGTTTAAACTAAATCCCTGCTCAAAAGGTCAAACACTTTATTTGTAATTATTCAAAAATAATTTACTACTATTAGAGTTATAAGGTTTCGTAACTTATAAAATGTTTTTATTAAGAGATAAATTTGCAACATCGAATCTTGATTAAGAATAAAATTTATTTTTCAAAACATTTTATCTAAAACAGCTTTTATCAGGCCATTATATCACCATTATTTATAATATTTATAATCAATTAATTCAGAAATATATTTAATATGACAAAGAGGTGCTTGCAGAGTTAAACGCCCTCCTTAAGGGAGTTCTTAAAAAAAAATTTTGAACAATCTGTACATATAAACCAGCAACAAATAAAAATCATTTAATTAATAATAAAAAGCTTGATACAGATACTGATGATTTGACTTAGTTTTGAGGTTAAAGGTCTTGACGTTAAATGTTTAGCTTTTCAAAATATATATTTTACAAAATCATTATTTCTTACAAAAATTTTACATGTTAAAGCAAAAAATAACAGCATTAATTTCTTGATTTACAAGTACTCTAGCGCTCTAAAAATTTAAATAGATAAGATTTTGAAGTAAATTAAATGGAAACTAATAACATGGTGATGATTATTCATAATAATTGAATGAAAATCTGTATATACAAAATTTTAGAATGATCTTGATGTCATTTTTTTAGTTTATAACTCCCTTAAAAAGAAGTTACTAATACTTAACTTGTTAAAGCGTTATAATTCATTAGAACAAAGTTTTTTGACTTACATCGTATATTAATTCTAATAATATTAGTATGAAAAAGACTAACTAAAGAACTTGCCTCCAATATTAGTAGAAATAATTAAAGTTAGATATTTGGAATTTCAAGTTATCTATGGCATCGCAAACATATAATTACTGATCTCCTACTCTGCATGTTTATGTTGACTAATTTTATTTATGATCGTTAGTTCATAATTCTGATTTTCTAGAATTAATTACAATTTTTATGATAATCGTCACTATATTCTGTATTAAATTGTAAATATTTTATGCTATGCATGTGTGACTATAATAACATATAAACATGTGTTTGTATACATATATTTTTATGATACAAACATTTTTCACTACTACTATAAAGCAATCATTCTTTTCTAACAGTTTACTTAAACAAAAGAGTAATTAGGAGAATGAGTAATGCATCTTATCGAGCTAAAATAATTTATTAACAGCCAACGTTTCGGACTCGTGGAGTCCCTTTTGAAGGCTTATCATAAATGAGAAACTACATTTATAAAAGAATTGGTTTAAACAAAACCGGTTACTGGTATAAAGAGGATATAAAAAAACAAGAAAACTATACTCCTCCCTGGGTGTCGCCGACAAGGCGAAAACCACCCAGGAGCTCTAACTTGGACACATAACACGACAGTCCGATATAAATAAAATTAGTCAACATAAACATGCAGAGTAGGAGATCAGTAATAGCAATCAGTAAAAGCAAACTAAGTTCGAGCAATAGAAGCATTTATTATATTAAACAAAAGAGTTTTGATTTTACTGTAAGAGAATAATCTGAATGGTAGAGTTATATTTTTTCTTTAAGGAACATGATTTTTAATTGTAGCAAAACTTGTAAACTTTCATTTGTACTATATATACTGGATAAAAAAACAAACCTCTTTTTCATTATCATTTTGAAGTTGCTGACTGAATGAGGGACTACGGGGTATCGGAATTGAGGGATCCACAATATATTTCTTGTAAGGCCCTCTTTTTCTTCTTGATTCATTAAAATCTGTATTTATCTTTCTTTTTTTATCACTCATTATTCCTATAGTTTGTACACATTTAAATAGTATAAATTACAGATATATATATTATTATTATTACGAAGATGAAAGACATGAAACACTTTCAATAAATGTTGCCACTTCAAAAAGTACGTTGTTTCTTTTTCTTTCAATTGACAAAAATTTCATTTAATTTGTTTATGGTAATATTGATAGTATCTATATATATATATATCTATCTATATATATATATATATATATATATATGTATATATCTATTCTATCTATATCCTTATTCTCTAAAGCAGGTAGCGCTATATTGGCTAATGGGAGCCGCCATTTTTCAGTCACTTGAAATATGCTGCGAGAGAGATCAAAGGCAGGTCACTGTGTGAACTGTGTCAGAGGAGAGTAATGGGTTCACTTCACTGCTTTTCCGCAAAAAGAATCGAGAAATTAAATAACACAAGAGAGACAAATCAATTTAAATAATATTTAAGATATTTATTAAGAGAAAATATTTTCCTTAAAGTTGTGTAATTGAATAATATAGAGATTGTTAATGGTTATTACCATTCCTATAGAAGAAAAAAAGCCTTACGCCAGCTTGTTTAAAGTTGAATTATTGAGTAGAATAAAGATTTTAAAGCATATCAAAGAATATTTTTTGAAGTAAAATTAATTTATGGTATTAATTAATCCATAACATTTTAAAGAATTTGTGAGAATATTTTTTCTTCGGTTAAATTTTAGATAATGTAAAGCTGTGAATAATTGAATTATCAAAATACTTAAAGAGAGAACAAAATGAAGAGAATACAGAGTGAAAAAAAAATTATAGTTTAATTTTAATAGAATTTTTGAAAAATAAATAAAGAGTTAATACAAATGTTTTAATAATATAAGAATTGAAGAGTGATTATTGTGTCTTCAAGCATATATGCGCAGTGCTTCTATACTTGCAACTTCTGAAACAGTTGAATTTCTTAAATTTAATAATAATATATTTAAAATCTTTCATTTGTACAAAATAACTATTTAAAGCATAATATTAATAAAATAATATATCTTAACCTACTACACATAATTCGATTTAAAGTTCATATACCACAAAACCAACGCGCACGTTTATGCGCGCAAATGATTCCCTAGTCTATCTATATTCTATAAGGGATCTATAAGGGAGTATATTCTATAAAGGGAGGTAGCGCCATATTGACTCATGGGAGCCGCCATTTTTCAGTCACTTGAAATAGGCTGTGAGATAAAACGAACTCGGATGTCTAGAGTGTTCATGAGTTTATGGTGCTTATAAACTGAAGCATCGACCTTCTATATAAGTTAAGTATTAAGTACATACATTTTCTACTTGTTCTGAAAAATGTGGGAAATACTTTTCGATTGTCGTTGAAGCATGTATAAGTAACGTACTTACAAAAAAGTTTTAAAGAAAAAATAGAAAGTTATTTCAAAAAGTTTCATTTACTAAAAGTTTTGTATGAAAAATCGAGGTTGTTGAAAAAACATACTTACCAAAAATTTTGTATAAAAAAATAAGAATTTATTTTAAAAAATTATAATTTTAAGTTCTTACGTTTCTTGCATATATCATGGATGATTATTCTGATTCTGAAATGTGTATTCCTATAAACAAAACTTTAAGAAAAAAATTAAGCAATATTTCGGACAATGAATGTATGATCGTGGAATTTCCTAATGATGATGCTGAAAAAAGAATAGCGTTTCTCGCGTGGGCGAAAGAAAAATATATAGTCAGCATTGATGAAGTTATACTCCAAAAAAAAGAAATTGAAATTTATTGGCCTAAAAATTTGATTATTGAACCTCAAAAGAAAATTTTGAAATCATTAAAACATGCTGATTTTACCAAAGTTGTGGCTATCGTCAATGCACACGAAAGTAAGAAATGTTGTTTGTTTCTTTTATATATTATAAATTGTAAACTTTAATTTTGATTTATGAATTTATGAAAAATCTATTCAAATTAGTATGATTAGAATCTATACAAAAAATTTATATATTCTTTTATATTTTTTCATATTATCATATTAACACTTCTAGTATGTATATTTCTATAGATTAAAATATATAGTTCCTGTAATTTAATAAATTTCCATAAACAATTATTAATATTTACTCTTCTTTAGAAATTGCACGCCATCATAGCTACAAGTTTACTTTTTATCATTCCCCTTTCAATCATAAAAAATATTTTGACAGTGTGTGTAAATAACGTATAAAATTATATGAAAATTACCATTTGCATATAATTTTGTTACATTTATTATTTCTATTAGGGTTATTTTATATCTAATTGTAGGTTGGATTGAAATGCGACAACAATTAAAGTCTGTAAGGAGTACTGGAAAATTAAATATTTCCAGAGAAAACAGGAAAATAATAAAAAAAAAAGAAGTTCTCCTCAGAATTCTGTATCAATCAGCACAAAAAAAAGTTCAAAGTTGGCCGAACCAAAACAAGCTCAGAATAAAGCTCTTTTATCCCAACTAACAGAACAAGTACGACTTTTTTTAACTCATAATATATAACTCATATAAAAGGCATTATTATTATGGTAAGCAGATCCATTCGACGATGAACTATTTTGTAGTTGGATCATTTACATAAATTCTGCTACCAATTTAACAATTAATGATGAATTCAATCGAGTCGAAAGTTAACTATCTTATAGTTTGATCATTTAAAAATGTTATCTCCAATTTAATAATTGATTTAAACATTGATCTTAGGATATTGCTGAAACTTTTTACATGATTCATTTTCATTGTCTTTAATAGTATTTTATAAATTTGACTTCTCTAGCAACATAATTTTGATAGATGTTAATCCTAGACATGAGTGCATAACCCATTTTAAAATAGAAGTCTCAAATAATCATCTAAATTTTTTCCTTCATTTATATATTAGCAAACTTAATTAAATTAAATTCATTAATATATAAATTAATTAAAATGGGTGCACGCTCATGTCGAGGACTATTATATATAAAAATTATGTAGCTATAGAGAAGTCAAACTTATAGTATACTATTAAAGACAACTAATAATAAATCATATAAAAAGTTTCAGCAATATTCTAAGATCAATATTTAAATCAATTATGAAATTGGTGAAAATATTTTTGAAAGATCGAACTATAATATAGTTCACTATGTTGACTCGATTGAATTCATCATTAATTATTATATTAGTAGCAAAATTTGTAAACGATTCAACTACTAAATAGTGTATCATCGAATGGATCTGTTCACGATAATGCTGATGCCTTTTATATGAGTTGTATACTATGACACAGTAATGTAAAGCTTTTTAATAAATAGTATTTACGTCTTTTCAACATACATAAATATTTTTATAGAAATCTTTTGAGACATATTATGACACATTCCGCTTGAGTGATACAGAGGATGAAAAGGAAATTATGAACAAAGATTACGGTAGTAGTCAAACTAGACATGACAATCAAATTCAAGTCGAAAAACAAGAAGATCTGGTACCAATCCATGATGACTTTTTAAATAATGATAATGGTGAATTACAAAACATAGTCAAAGATAATTGTATGATAAACACTTCTTCAAATTCCAAACACATTTTGACAACACACCGTAATCAACCACCAAATCTAATGAATGCAGTGGTTAAAATAAAGAGAACGAACAAAATTGAGGAAAGAAACAAAGATCTGGAGAGGAATGATTCTTCAATGACAAACTATTCGAATGAAGAAAATGAAGAGTACACATTGGTGAGTAGATTTTTTAAATCTTACAATAAATAAGATCCAAAAATTTCTATCGTATCAATTAGAGGTTTAATCAAACTTTAACATTTTCCTATATTAAAGTAAAATTGATGAGAGTCTATCTCCCAGGAGACGATAGGAAAATTTAATAATTGTTCATAAGTACTTCCACAATTGTAGAAACTTTCTTGCGTGGAAGATTGAATATAATCGTAACACTCAACCAACTTGTCACATCACAAGAAAATTATATAAACAGGAAATTCTGTATAAATTTTCTTTGATTCTTGAACGATGAAAATACAACACTTTCACTAGCTTCTGATCAGGATCCCTTTCGATATACAGCTTGAGAGTCTACCTCCCAGGAGACGATAGGAAAAGTTATGAATTATTCATATACACTTAAACAACTTAGAAACTTTCATGCATGAGCAATGCATATTCTTGACACTTCACTAGCTTCTCACAATACAAGACAATTTTTTCCTTATACTGAATATTCTCTATGTTGAAACTTTCTTCGATTCTTGAACCAAGAAAATAAAATACACTAGCTATTTGTAAGGATCCCTTTCGACGTATAGCCTGAGAGTCTATCTCCCAGGAGACGATAGGAAAATTTAATAATTGTTCATAAGCACTTCCACAATTGTATATAATCGTAACACTCAACCGACTTGTCACATCACAAAAAATATATTTGTCACATCACAAAAATTATATAATCGTATATAATCGTAACACTCAACCAACTTGTCACATCACAAAAAAATTATATCTGAAATATAAAAGAAAACATTTAAACAAAGAATCAGTTCACAAATTATTTATTTGTATTTTATATCTAAAAACTTGTGTATATTATTTATATTTACAAGAAACTTGCGCTTATGACAGCTATTCTTCTAGAAGTCCAAAGAACTTGATAATTTGTAATGACCAGATGGACTGCCAATTTTGTAGAAACTTTCTTCGATACTTCAGCGATGAAAATACAACACTTTCACTAGCTTGTCACACGGATTCCTTTCAATATACTTATACAGCCTGAGAGTTATAACCTCTCACGAAACAACAGAAAAAATTTAATAATATTGAATAGCTATGTCAACAACCGTAGAAACTTTCGTAGACATATTCTTAACACTACACTAACTTGTCACATCACAAGAAAATTCTTTTCTATAATCTCTTATGTATTTCCTATAATATGGTAGTCGTATGCCTTCCAATAAAAATACCTGAAAAATAAAAGAGAACATTTTAACAAAGAATCAGTTCAAAAAATCTTTCATTATATTGTATGTTTATAAAAAACTAAAAACTAAATACTTATCTAATTTTAGCTTATTAGTCATGCTTGTGAGACGTCTTAATTATATCTGACAGTTTTAAAATCTGACATTTTTCTTCAAACACACTTTTGCATATTTGCAGATTTTTTTGAAAATAATATCACTTCACTAGATTATTATTGTATCATCATAATCGTATATTTATTAAGAAAGAAAGAAAGTACTTATTTATTTATATATTATTAACACTGCATGTGTTATTGTATTATAAAAAATAATATAGATACGTCTGCTCGTCTAGTCTGCACACTGGCACACATATATAAACTGTACATACATACATATATACATACACTCTACATACAATAGTATACGTAGAGCTGACGTCACACGATGACGTACTTCCGTGGAGAACAATTTCTCCGGGAGAAGAATTTTCGTATAAGAGAATTCGTGATCCCGAACTTTCACTAAGCAAGAACAGAAAAACACTTCGCAGGGTTCCCTGCAGGTGGTCCAAATTCTCTGCAGAGGAACAATGTCAATGATTCTGCAGAGCTTACTGCAGAGATTACTGCAGTGATTTCTGCATTGTAATTGCTTCTGCAGAGAATTTGGACCTCCTACAAAGAACCCTGCAGATTGCTCTTTAGAGCCCTGCAGAGAATTCTGCAGAGATCTCTGCATAAATATCTGCACATTATTTTGACAAGGGACATTTTATACATTTTAAAATCATTCAATATTCAACTTTCAGAAATTAGATAGTAGAACTTAAAATTGTCGAAAAAATTACCATTTAAATAGGTTTATAATTGTTGACAATTTTTTTAACTTAAATAGAGTATGCGATTTTTCGTAAGTAAACAATGTTCATTATTTATAATTTTACTTTTGCTAAAGTTGTCCATCATAAAAGGATTAGCGCTCGGGCCTATATTTATGCATGAATTTGTGTAAAAACGTATACAAAGTAATTATAAAATTACAGGAAAATTACTGGAAAATCTGTTGGAAATTAGATTAATATTTAGTTAGATTAACCCATTAAGTCCCAAATTGCAGAAATACCAATCTTACATTCAAGTTTAAATAATTTGATGAAAACAACAAAAAATTTATTAGGGAATAGTCATAAAATAAAATGGTTATCCCCTCTAAACTTCGATTGAGAAAAAGTGCTTGAAAAAAACGCATTTTTTGATTTAATTCCTCTATTAATTATTAACTAAAGAACCAATTTAAAAATTTTTTTAACCATTGCACCGTATCGGACGTACCCGAAAATAGTAGGAATGACTATTCCCTAATAAATTTTTTGTTGTTTTCATCAAATTATTTAAACTTGAATGTAAGATTGAAATTTCTGCAGTTTGGGACTTAATGGGTTAATATATAGTATTTTCATGAAAAAGAAAAACAAATTTTCGACTTTAAACGATTTACTTTATTGGTTACCCATTCAAGTACGAACCATACAAATTTGTGCATATAGTTTTACATAAATTTATGCATATTTCTTCCATTTTTATAGATTTCTTCCAATTAATTTGTTTACCAAGTAATTTAATTATTTATCAAGAGGGCGGTGTGAATTTGGACTAATATATATATATATATATATATATATATATATATATATATGTGTGTGTGTGTGTGTGTGTGTGTGTGTATTCATTTAATTAATCAAATTTAATTCAATCAATTTTATAATATATCACTAATTTTATACTTAATTATATAGCCAGATGGTGTCAAGAGACGCTTCCCATTACCAAAAATGGTACTACTGAATCTGCCGCATAAGAGCGTTCAATCCTATGTTTCTGCACTAGTAGATAATTTTTTTGAAACGTCCTATCTAAGCAATCATTCTACGACTGGAAGAGCACCCAATTGTAATAGAAATGCAGAAGTAGCACCTGCTATACACCCCCCACGATGAAGTACATTCGAGGTAAGAAATTTGTAAAAAATTTCTAAAGTTTTCCTATTATCGTGCACAAAGTGAGACTCTACCTACAAACCCATAGTCCCTTGATTCATAAACTCTTAATCCGTAAACTCTTAGCCCATAAACTCTTAACCTGTAAGCCCTTGACTTATAAACGCTTAATCCGTAAATTCTTGACTTGTGAATCTATAAATCCTGAAAAAAATATACCCGTAAATCCATAAACCCTTAAGGGGTTATGACAGTGTTAAACGCCTAAAAAAAATTTTTTTTTGGAAAGCTGTCAAAATTTTATTATTTAGGCAATCATAATAGAACCGATTGTATTTTAAAGTATTTATTGAGACCTTCAATTTAAGCTATTGAACTCTTGAAAATATTAATTTTTCATCTCGCAAATCTATTATTAGTAAGACATGTTTTTTAATGCAGTTCTTTTGCGGTGTGCACGTTTCTAAACGTTTGGGTAAACCAAATCAAAAGTTTAATATCTCATTTTACTCCTTAGAACCTGCACTAAAAAATGAGTGGAGCACTTTATTAACCAAAAATTTGTTTTCTATTTTTTTAAACAAGTTTATGTCATTTTTTTAATGATAAAAAACGAGTTTGAAAATCCAAGCAGTTTTATTATAATTGCCCAAATAATAAAATTTTGACAGCTTTCAAACAAAAAATTTTTTTTTAGACGTTTAACACTGTCATAACCCCTTAAATCCCTGAACCTTTACATCCATAAATTCTTAAGCTAACGAACTCTTTAACCTATGAACTCTTAAGCGCACTCATGAAACCTTAAACCAATAATTCCTTACATCTTTAGACCCATGAACTTTTAAATCCACGAACCCTCAAACCCAATCCATGTACTTCTAAGTCCATCAACCCTTAAACCTATGAATCTTTAAACCCATAGATTCTTAAACCCATGAATGCTGAAATCCATAGCACATATTTGTCATTTTGTAGTTCGACTTGGGAGTCAACTTACACAAACTAAGGATACATAATTCTTTATCTCCTTACCCAATATATTATTTATCATAATAAATTGACGTTATCGAACTTTGTATACGATGATAGAAAAATAATATACGACAGGTGCGCTGATAGGTGTATTTACATTCGTTTTTTTGTCACTCTTGCTTTAATCAAGCTATAATCTTTGCAAAAAATAACCTATAGCGCGCTTGTATTTGTAAAATTCTATTAAAATAATAATGATTTATTCAAATATTTTTTCATACAGATTTGGCGGAAAAAGTGTTTGGTGCAGGAAAGGGAATACAAGGGAAAGTTTCCAAAACAGTATCCGATAAAATCTCCACCGCAAGAATTACTTTAAAATCAAAGTCATAAGTTTCGTTACAGCTATTTCACTGATTATAGAATCAGTACAAGCCATCAAATAACTCAAAAATCAGTTCAAAAATTTATTTGTGATTTAGTTTTAAAGTTTAATAGCTTTAATCTTATTATTTTTAAGAAAATAGAAGACTTCAAGGTTTTTTGACAGCATCTAGCTTGTTTGACCATTAGAAGCATTTTAGTTTTTCTTTAAATTCTTATCATTTTTAAGTAAGTTACTATGTGATCTCTAAAGGCTTTGGCCTGCTGACATCAAATGTTGATATCGCAATTCCTATGTTAATCAATTGAAAATAAGAGTCGCTTTTATTTATTTTATATATTCGATTAATTTACCTAGAATGGCGATCTCATTATTTGAGAGTTGCTTGATGGTACCTGATAGTGACAGTAATTACAAATAGATAAACAAAAAATTTTTATTTTTATAAAACGGTTATTTAAACTTAATAAAAATAGTCATAACTATTAAAGCAATGGAGCAATAAAATTAATGTTTTCATTTAGAGTTAGTTAAAGCTTCATGAATATTGTTTTTGTAAAGAGCTAATTTAAGCTTTATAGATATTATTTTTGTAAAGAGCTATTCAAGCTTCAAATATAGCATTATTTTTGTTAAGAGCTAATTAAGCTCTATTTATAATAAATATCTTGTTTAATACAAATTATTCAATTATTTATTTATCTGGTACACTGACAGATTGCATTGCAATGGCAAAGATTAAAACTTTACATATACAGTGGAATACATTGGCCTCACAGTTACTAGAATTTTTATGTACAGACACTTATGCCAACAAAGAGGCGTCTCTAAAAACGCTAAAAATAAAGCTTAAATATAGGAATATAGGATTACTAGTCAGTACAAAACAATATTGATTTAATTATATTATATATACGAAAGGTAAGAATCTATAAATTATCATATGTCTATAAATTGTTAGGTAGGAAGTTATTAATATTAGTTTTACATGAAAAAAATTAGAGAAAAAAATCTGCAGTTGATGCACTGAAAAGTACAGATAGTCGAAATTGTCTGCTGATTTCTGGGCATGACAAGCCTAATCGGGGAATGAAAAAATGTTATACTTTTGCATAGAATGCTGTAGAATAATAGTCAAAAATATATGCAGATTTCTCTGTAACATTTTATTTTTCACGGATTGAGAAAATCTGCAGTTTTTGCCACAAAATATACAGAAAATTGGTCAAAATTCTTTGTACATTTTCGTGCATAATACGCCTATCGGTAAAATGAAAAAATTTTGTATTTTTACGTAGAAGCATGTAGAGTAACAGTCAAAAATCTGTGTACATTTTTACATATAGCTTCATTTTCAGGTCGAGAAAAAAATTTGCAGTTTTTGCACTAAAACCTACAAACGACCAGTCAAAATTCTATACACATTCTCGTGCAAAAAACATCTACTGCGGGAATGAAAAGATTTTGTATTTTTACATAGAACCCTGTAAAGTAATAATCGAAGATCTATGCACATTTCTCTGTAAATCTTTATTCTACTGCGGGAATGAAAAAATGTTGTATCTATTCATATTTCTCTGTAAATCTTCATTTTTCACGGTTAGAGAAATATTTGCAGTTTACGCAACGAAACCTGCAGGAGATCGTTCAAAATTTTTTGCACATTTACATGTATAATACACCTACTGAGGGTATAAAAAATTTTATAATTTTGGATAGATATCTATTGAGTAACAATCGAAAACTTATATACATTTCTGTGAAAATTTTTATTTTTCACGGATAGAGAAAATGCTGCAGTTTTTAAAATAAAATGTGGAGGAGATCGTTCAAAATTCTTTGCACATGCTCATATAAAATACGGTTACTGGGAGAATGAAACATTTTGTGTTTTTGTATAGAAACCTGTATAGCAACAGTCGAAAACCTACTATATACATTGTTGTATCTATTCATATTTCTCTGTAAATCTTCATTTTTCACGGTTAGAGAAATATTTGCAGTTTACGCAACGAAACCTGCAGGAGATCGTTCAAAATTTTTTGCACATTTACATGTATAATACACCTACTGAGGGTATAAAAAATTTTATAATTTTGCATAGAAACCTGTTGAATAACAGTCAAAAATCTATGCATATTTCTCTGTAAATCTTTCACGGGTAGAGAAAAATCTGCAGTTTTTCTAATGAAATCAACAGATGACAATTCTAAATTCTCTACATATTCGTTCATAAAACGCCTACTGTGGGAGTGAATAAATTTTGTATTTTTGCATAGAACGCTATAGTGTAATGCTCCGAACTCTATGCAGATTTATCTGTAAATATTCAATTTGCACGGACTGAGAGAAACCTACACTTTGTCCAACGAAATCAACAGAAAATCGGCCAAAATTCTGTGCATATTTTCGCACTAAATACGCTTACAGAGGAATGAATAATTTTGTATTATTGCATAGAACCCTGTAGAGTAACAATAGAAAATCTAAACACATTTTTCTGCACATCTTCGTTTTCAAGGCAAGAAACAAAACTGCAGTTTTTGCGTTGAAACTTACAGACGACCAGTCAAATTTCTATACATATTTTCTGGCCTAAAACATTTACTGCTGGAATGAAATGATTTTGTGTCTTTGCATAGAACCCTGTAAAGTAATAGTCGAAAATCTATGCAAATTTCTCTGCAAATCTTTATTCTACTGCGAGAATGACAAAAATTTTTTTATTTTATATAGAGACCTGTAAAGTAAGAGTCGAAAACCTATACATATTTCTCTGTAACTCTTTATTTTTCACGGATTGAGAAAAATCTGCAGTTTTTACAAGGAAATTTGCAGGATATCGTTCAAAATCCTTTGCACATTTCCGTGTATAATAATACACCTACTGAGAGAATAAATATTTGTAATTTTGTGCAGAGACCTGTAGAGTAACAGTCAAAAGTCTGTGTATATATTTCTCTGTAAATCATTATTTTTCACGGATTGGGAAAAATC
This sequence comes from Philotrypesis tridentata, assembly GCA_018906965.1. Lineage (NCBI taxonomy): Eukaryota > Metazoa > Arthropoda > Insecta > Hymenoptera > Pteromalidae > Philotrypesis > Philotrypesis tridentata. The sequence continues at coordinate 51,371 of JACCIB010000338.1, read as the reverse complement.
TGCAGTTTTTACAATGAAACCTGCAGGATATCGTTCAAAATTCTTTGCACATTTCCGTGTATAATAATACACCTACTGGGAGAATACAAATTTTGTTATTTTGTGCAGAGACCTGTAGAGTAAGAGTCAAAAACCTGTATATATTTCTCTGTAAATCTTTATTTTTCACGGATTGAGAAAAATCTGCAGTTTTTACAAGGAAATTTGCAGGATATCGTTCAAAATCCTTTGCACATTTCCGTGTATAATAACCTACTGAGAGAATAAATATTTGTAATTTTGTGCAGAGACCTGTAGAGTAACAGTAAAAAGTCTGTGTATATTTCTCTGTAAATCGTTATTTTTCACGGATTGGGAAAAATCTGCAGTTTTTACAATGAAACTTGCAGGATATCGTTCAAAATCCCTTGCACATTTCCGTGTATAATACACCTACTGGGAGAATAAAAATTTTGTTATTTTGTGCAGAGACCTGTAGAGTAACATTCAAAAACCTGTGTATATTTCTCTGTAAATCTTTATTTTTCACGGGTAGAGAAAAATCTGCAGTTTTTACAATGAAACTTGCAGGATATCGTTCAAAATCCTTTGCACATTTCCGTGTATAATAACCTACTGGGAGAATAAAAATTTTGTAATTTTGTGCAGAGACCTGTAGAGTAACATTCAAAAACCTGTGTCTATTTCTCTGTAAATCTTTATTTTTCACGGGTAGAGAAAAATCTGCAGAAGTTGCAACGAAACCTGCAGAGCATCGGTCAAAATTCCCTTATCAAAATAATGTGCAAATATTTATGCAGAGATTTCTGCAGAACTATCTGCACAGCTCTGCAGAGCAATCTGCAGAATTCCCTGCAGGTGATCCAAATTCTCTGCAGAGGATTCTCTTCAATGCTTCTGCGTAATTTGTGCAGAAATTTCTGCAGAACTTACTGCACAGATTTATGCATTGTAATTGCTTCTGCAGAGAATTTGGAACTGCTACAGGGAACCCCGCAGATTGCTCTGTAGAGCCCTGCAGAGAATTGTGCATAGATCTTTGCATAAATATCTGCACATTATTTTGATAAAGGTTTATTGCACTTTTCCGTGTATAATACATCAACTGAGGGAATAAAAATTTTTGTATTTTGTACAGAGACCTGCAGGATACCGTTCAAAATTCTTTGCACATTCCCATGTACAATAGTCTGTTGGAGGAATGCAAAATTTTATGATTTTATATAAAAACCTGCAGAGTATCAGTTGGAACGCTATATATATTTCTCTGTAAATGTTTCTTTTTCAGGGATACAGAAATATCTGCAGATTTTGCATCGCAACCTGTAGAAGATCGGTCTAAATTCTTTGCATATGTTTGTGCATAACATGCCTAATGAGGGAATGATAAAATCATGTATTTCTGCATAGAAATGTGTAAATTAACAGTCCAAAACATATGCATATTTTTGTGTAAATTGTTTATTTGTCACGGATTAGAAAAATCTGCAGTTTTTAAAATTATAGCTGCAGAAGATTTATCAAATTTATTTAAATATTTTCATGCATAAGCCGGCTACTGAGAGAATGAAACATTTTGTGCGTTTGTATAGAAACCTGTAGAAAGCTGTCGAAAATCCATGCACATGTTTGTGTACAATTTTATTTTTCATGGCGAGAGAAAAATCTGCAGTTTTTACACAGATTTTTACATATGACAAGTCAAAATTCTCTGTACATTTTCCTGTATAAGACGCCTCACAACGCAATGGTAAAATTTTTATACTTATAATAATAATTTTGTACATGAATGATTACACATGTTTATGTAGAAAAACATTTATTCTCTCCGAAATTGTGTCCGAAATCGCTACATAAATATTTGTAAATTGTTTTATACAGAATCTTTATGAATCTATGCAGAAAAGTAACATTCTATTGTGTAATAAATTTGTATACGTTTCCGTATAAATTTTCTTGTACATTAATCTGTATAAAATTATGTATATTTATCTATAGGTTTGTGTTTAAGAAAGTCTACACAAATTTCTACATAATATCATGCAGATATATTTACACGTTAACCAACACAATTCTGTGCATGCACCTCTACAGATGATTTTACAGATTTTTTTCATAAGGGATATGCTATAGATTTAATGAAATAAGGAAATAGTAACTTATTTCTAATAATTCTAACGTCAAAATTTCATTATTTGTATGTATTTTATCACAAAATTAAGTTACTATTTTCAAAAGATATCAGGAAGTTGATAAAAAATAATTTAAACTATTATAGTGTATTAAAAAATGGTATAAAGTCAATTTCTATTAGTGAAGCTAAAAATAATAAATTAATATTTATGCTGCTTATAGATTATTTTTAAATTTAAATGTATACTTAACAAAAAAATAGAATTCCTGCTATCATTTGAGGCCATTGTTTTCACAGTTTAACATAAATATTTTGTGTAGTAGCGATTATAGGATAATAGGAAGATAAGTTAATTATAATTAAATATTTTGTCATCTAGTTGATTACACTGATATTTTGTAATTCATCGATTATCTATGATAGGACGGGACGGCAAGTTTTTCCATAAAAAAATTGCGTTCTACATGCTAGAATTTGTTCCTGTTTTATTAAAAAAAATCTGGGATCGATTTTTTATATGAACAGAATATTTAAATCTCATATTTCATTGTAGATGATCGTCCTTGACATATATGCTATAGATTTAATGAAATAAGGAAATAGTAACTTATTTTCCGAATTACTAACTAGAGTAGATTGTACATTCGCTTGTTGCTTCCATAAATAACAACAGGTAAAGGAAATAATAGACATTAATTAGTTTAAAAATTATGATTTTTTATGATGCGAGACAATTTCGTTATATTACATGATAAATTTGGATAAACACATAATATTATGACACATTATGAGCACATTTATCGTGTGATAATATATCATATAAGAACATAATACGATTTTATCACATGTACAATCGGTAACAATTGAAACTTGGAATAATCCCGAAATGGCTCCATGTTATGCGAATGTTTGGGACCGGGCACGCAACGCCCCATTTGCCGTTCAGGCTATCTACGTTTCACATGCTTTGGTCGAGTGTTTATATATGAATACATACATATTTATAATCCTTCCGTAATTTGAACGGTTATTTATTTATTTCAAAACGATTACTTTTTATAACAACAAACTTGCCAATTTATTTATTGATATCATAACTTTCTTTTCTTAAAATTAAAATGGGAATTTTTATAAAATCGAAGGTATAGATGAAATCGAAGGAGACGATAATGCGAAGATGGTATTACACGTTCATATTTTCATCCATGAGAGTTTCGGATTATTTAGCTTAAGGTATAAGCATCATGATTTGAGTGCTGATGATTATGACTCATTTACGAGGTTCGAAGCAGGGTTCCAAAAATTTGAATTACGCAATTCATAATTCATAATTCCTCAAAGGAATTGTGAATTATTTGTCGCATAATTCATAATTCCTCAATGGAATTGTGAATTATTTGTGGCATAATTCATAATTCCTCAAAGGAATTGTGAATTATTTGTGGCATAATTCATAATTCCTGAAACGAATTGTGAATTATTTGTCGCACAATTCACAATTTCTCAAACGAATTGTAAATTATTTGTCGCATAATTCATAATTCCTCAAAGGAATTGTGAATTATTTGTCGCATAATTCATAATTCCTCAAACGAATTGTGAATTATTTGTCGTATAATTCATAATTCCTCAAAGGAATTGTAAATTATTTGTGGCATAATTCCTCAAAGGAATTGTGAATTATAAGTCGCACAATTCATAATTCCTCAAAGGAGTTGGGAGTTATGAATTATTTGATGATTTTTTTTATTTGTATAATATTTTCTCCTATATGAGGCAATCTACGCAGAGTCGGACACTTCCCTTCTTAAAAATGTATTTTGAGTGTGCCCTCAAAATTGCCCAGTTTCCATTTTTGAGAAGGGAAGTGTCCGACTCTGCGTAGATTGCCTCATATAGGAGAATATATTATACAAATCAAAAAAATGATCAAATAATTCATAACTCCCAACTCCTTTGAGGAATTATGAATTGTGCGAACAATTCCTTTCAGGAATTATGCGACAAATAATTCACAATTCCTTTGAGGAATTATGAATTATGCGACAAATAATTCACAATTCCTTTGAGGAATTATGAATTATGCCGCAAATAATTCACAATTCCTTTGAGGAATCATGAATTATACGACAAATAATTCATAATTCCTCAAAGGAATTGTGAATTATACATGGAATTAAATCCGTGAAGGAATTAATACTTTGAAACCCTGGTTCGAAGACATATATGCGTCCTAACATAATTATTTGTCTTCAAACTTGATCTATAAACATCATATATTCTTCCAGTGTTTGTGTTTCAATCACTTATTCACAAGGGGAAAGAAGATATATCATTTATTGATCTGATGACTTTATTATCAACACCTCTTAACAGCATGCAGTGAAGCTACTAGTATGTTGTCTAAATAAGTGTTATCAAGATCTTTAATTTACTTAATTTAATAACTGTATAGGATAAAGCACATATAATTTCGGCCACATTAGAGTTGTCGAAGTTTGAAAATTAAAGTTTAATTTTTAATCTTTTCAGATGGAACGACCCCAGTTTATTAATTTTTTAGATAATGATGGTAATGTAAATGGTAAGTTAATGAATATATATTATTTATAAATATAGAATTTATTTCTAAAAATTTATAATTATTATATATAAAAGGACAAGGAGAAGGTGCAGGAGATGGGAATCAGGGCAATCTGCCAAATCCAGCACCTAACCCTAACCCACCACAACCGAACCCGAATCCACAACCGCAGCAAAATCGTAACAGAATAAATAGTAAGTAAAAATAATTTTATATTTTTATTAAAATATTGTTAATTTGCACTGCATTTAGAGCAAGTGCAGACACAAAAAGCCATATTATTTATTAAAAATTTGTAAAATTGTAAAAATATTATTAAAAATTTGTTATATTGTTTGTTTTCAGATAGAGGACGTCGTGGAAGACGGATGCATCCTTACAATATAGCCATGAATAACGTGGCTTTTTTTGTGTCTGCCCTTGCACTAAATGCAGTGCAAATGATGCAGGTACAATTAGAGGGGACTGACCAGGAAGGTAACAACAATAATAACAACAACAACAACAACGATAACCCAATACCTTAAAACTATAATAATAATAAAATAAAAAATGTATGAAACTTAACAATAGAATAATAAATAATTTATTTTAAAATTAACAATATTATTAAAAATAATTATTTATATAACCTTGTCTTTGAAATAATAATTTTGTGTATTTTTACTTATTTGTTTAAACTAAAAAAGTTTTAATTAGGATAGAAAATCTCCTCAATAAGACTCCTCAAAATAAGTGAAACGGATTCCTGTAAAGCAAAAATATTAAATTATATTAGCTAAAATTATGTTAAAAATATTAATAATTGTAGTGAATGTTACATATATTGAAATATACATACAATTTTTATTCAGCATCAGGACCTTATTTCTTATAAAACTAGTTGCACGTTAGTCATTTTTTGTAATATTTTATGAAGATCCAGGTCCAAACAGCTTTTCGAACAGAAACTGAAAAATAATGAAAAAGGAATTATATTATACTTTAAACTAATATTCTAATTTAAATTATAAAATAGAAATTTTTTAACCCAATTTTAAGGTTTTCAAGAGTACCAATTTCAAGGTTACCAGAAAGTTTTATAGATAAGATTTTAAATGAAAAGTAGGTCATACTTGAAAGCAGACAACTCTACTGATCATCAGTTGAGTTTATTGCTGTTCTGTTTATAGTCTGCATGTATGAAGAATGAAAACGTGTTTATATATATGGTTTGTATATGATTTATGTTTATAAAATATATGAAAAAAATTGTATGATTTTATGTGTTTTAGGATAAGTATAGTGATGTAGTTATCATGTGTTGTGTGATAGGAAATGTGATGTAGGATTAAACGTATATGTGCAATAGTGCTGTGTATATCAATGAAATACAGAGTTACAGTTTCAATATATACCAGCTCTTTAAGAATCATCTGGATAATTTCTTTTTTTTCACACCCAACCATAAAGTGCCAACTTTATTCCCTGGAATGGAATAGACAGTTGGCGTTTTAAGGTTGTGCGTGAAAAAAAATCGTATATGCACCATGGGAGTAAATAAAGAATGCATCAAATCGCATATTTATCACCCTCGCCTTCGGCTCGGGCGATAATTACATGCGATTTGAGACATTCTTTATTTTTACTCCCTAGGTGCATAATATACTATTTCTTTAAACTTAACATGCTCGTAGTATAAATTTTGCATATTTCTTGTCGGACCAGAAAAGTCTTTCTTCATCCACGTTCTTGGCTCAGTTGATTACAGATGATTCAGGTTGAATATCTGTTTATGATATCCAGGATTCGAGTATCATTGTATGAAGATATTCTTCATTCTTTTCCAGTTTTTTTGTATTTTTCTATAAATTTCTGTCTGGATCTTGAGGTAGGATTAGTTCTTTGCTACAGTGTTCCAAATGTTGATGGAAGTACAGTGTACGCCACAAACAAACTAGTATGTCGTTGTAGATGGTTTCTTGATGTTCAGTTCGTACATGATGCTCTTTATAGTGGTTGCTGATGATTTGCAGGTGTTTGCACTGATTAATTTTTTTCTTGTTTTTATAAAAAATTTTCTGAAAAAAATTATCGATTTTTTCAATATATTAACCTGGGCCTAATTCTTTAAAATATTTCTATTTTTGAATATAAATATATTGTATATTCGAAATACATTTTAAAATATAGCATATGTAATTATTATTATTATTAATATATATACATATATATATATATATATATGTGTGTGTGTGTGTGTGTGTGTGTGTGTATGTGAGTGTGTACATATATATATATATATATATATAATTTAACCTAGATGAATGTTTATATTTGCAGTATAACCACGAATAACTTACACTGAGTACCAATACGTGGAATTATAAATAATTATTTATTCTGTTTTAAAAATAAATATATATGTGATTTACAGTACAATATATGTATTTTGTTACAGAAAAGGTTAGTAATATATGTAATAATAAAATAATTATACATATAGACATTTTAAATGTAGGCATATTTTATTCGTATTTATTCATATTTTATTGTGACTTATAATTGAAGAAAAGCCAAGTCTTTATGCTAAGGGTTTTAATATTAGTTATATTTGGGTAATAAATATTTTCAGAATTATTTTTAATAATTTAAAATCCTCGAACAACCAACTCTTTATGTAAAAGGTTTTAATTTTAGTTCTATTTGGGCAGTAAATATTTTAGAACATTTTAATATAATTTATTTCCTATACGCATAATATAATATTATATATAATTATAATTAAGAAACATGTATAAGTCAAAAGAATATATTATAATTATTTTTACTTTGAAAATTTAGTGTTATGTTAAATCCTTGAATAACAAAATCCAAGATTTATTTTATAAAAATTTTCCTTTTCATCATAAATAATGTTAGGTTCATTACAGAAAAAAAGAGAGAAATCAATGAATTATGGTTAAGTTAAAAAACAATACTTACAGTGACAAACAATTAAGCCGGTTCAGTAAAGTTTCAAGTTCGTAGAATGACCTATAACAGAAAAAAATCTATTTTACAACACAGAATTGTGTTTTATTATTTTAAAGTTTATTTTATAAAGATAAATAAAATATACGTATCTAACAGAGTAACATCCGTTGATCTTATTTCAATATTATGCCATATTTTTTGTAAGTGTATTGGTGTACTTGAAATTTTTGAAAGTTTTTGTTAAAACACTATTGCACATGCATAGTATGAGTTCTATAGAACTGTAACGCATAGTAGAGCCAGCAACAGAACTAATGCTTCAGGTTAAACAATAAAAAAAATATTTGTATGAATGATTGTGAATGATAATCGAAGAAAAACTCTTTATGCTAAGAGTTTTAATTATAGTTATATTTCGGCAGTAAATATTTTTAGAATTATTTTTAATAATTTTTTCTTTGTCGTTTGAAATTTATGTTTTACATTTAAAGATTTAGACACTCTATTTTTTGACCCTAATATTATTAATTTATAATTTAATTACTAATTTATAATAAATTTATTTTCAGGTTTTTAGATGAAGATCTGAAGATTAATTATTGTGTAAGTACTTATAATGAAAAACAATATAATCAAAACTTGTTACTTATTAATAAATTATTTATAAATAAATTTATGTTTTAGTTTTTATCCTGAACATCAACTATTGTGTAAGTAATAACATACAAAAAGGTATAAAATTACAATATATTTAAATTGATATAATATTTATAATACATTCCAGTTAAAAATATATTAATAATAATTTGTTTGTATTATAAACATAAGTTATAGTTAAAAAAATACTTATATATTAAAAATGCAACCACTTATAAAAATTGATGGAGACGGTAATTGTTTATTTCGATGTTTTTCATATATTGTTTATAATACACAAAATTGTTATATGAATGTTAGATTTCATATTGTACAGCATATTTACAATAACTGGAATCATTATAAAGATTATATTATAGGAAATTCGTATTATGCTAATATTTTTTATGCTAAACAATATTTTAATTATATGTCAAAAGACAGAATATATGGAAATGATATAGAAATTCAAGGGTTCGCAGAAATATATAATTTAAATGTAATTGTTTTTTCACAAATATTAAATACAAGTTATAGTTTTGGTAATAATTTACCAAATATGCAAATAACTCTTTTATTAAGTGGAACAATTGATAATGGTCATTATGACATAATTAATTATAATATTATAGATATACAAAGTATAAATAACATAAATTTAAAATTGAATTTACATAAAAATATTATGATTAAAGAAAATGATAATGAATATATTAATAATACGGAAAACATTATTAAAATGGAAAATGATAAAAATTGTTTATACAGATGTTTTTCATATTTTTTGTATAATACACAAAATTTACACATGAAGATTCGATCAAATATTGTAAAATATATATGTTGCAATTGGAATAATTATAAACATTTTATAGTAGGAAATGATTATTATAAAAATATAAATAATGCTGAACAATATTATAAATATATGTCACAAAATATGATTTTAGGAACAGAAGTAGAAATTGAATGTTTTTCAAAAATGTACAATATTTATATACAAATACTTTTAATGAATTTATCTGAAATTTTTGAATTTGGAAGTTTATCAAAAGATTTAAAACTAGTTTTATTAGTAAATGAAACAAAAGATTATAACCATTATGATATATTAGACTATTATAATAAAGATATTAAACTTGTATTAAAAAAATATAATAAAAATCATTTTAGTAATAAAAGAAAAATATATGATGAAAGTAATGTAATGAACAAAAAGTTTAAAGTAAGTAAAACTGAAGAAATTATTACTAATTGTAAAACAAATAATAAAAATTTCCAATCAAATACATCTAAAGAAACTGATTCAGAATATATAGCACAAAACATTACTGTATCTGATTTTGGTGACATGAATTATGTATGTAAATATTGTTCAGCTGTTTATTGGGTACAAGAAAATAAAAAAAGTAGTTGTTGTCATAATGGAAAGATATATTTATCACCCTTAAGTGAATATAATAACATTTTAAAAGATTTATTATTAAATGATAAAGATTTTAGAATATTAATTAGGTATTATAACAGTCTATTTGCTTTTGCTTCTTTTAGTGCTAATGTACAGCATATAAAAGAAAAAGCTATTTATAATTTAAAAATACAAGGACAAGTGTGTCATATTGTACCTACAACATTATTACCAAAAGACAATGATCCTTCTTGTGGACAGTTTTATATATATGATGATAATATTGCAGTTTCAAAAAGATTAAAAACTAATGATAACTTAATTAAACACCATTTAGAAACTTTAACACTGTTACTTAAAAGAAATCCTTATGCTAAACATTATAAATTTTTATATGAACTTTCATGTATACAAGAACTTCCTGACTATAAATTATACTTTATACAAAAAAATGAAAAACATCAACATTGTTATAATAAACCGTTAACTTCAGAATGTAGCGCTATGAATGGGCAATGGTACAACGTTTGCCAGTTGGAAAATTTGAGTGGATAAAATATGAGTCGAATCCAAACTTTTTTAATGAATCAGCAGATTCAGATACAGGTTATTTTGCTGAAGTGGACTTAGAGTATCCTGAAGAAATACACGATGATCATCAAGATTTACCGTTTTGTGCAGAACACCAAACACCACCTGGTTCAAAGCAGAAGAAACTGCTAACTACATTAAATGACAAGACAAGATATGTCATTCATTATCGAGCACTAAAACAAGCTTTAGATAATGGACTTCATTTAAAAAAGGTGCATAGACTTTTAAGATTTGAGCAAAAGGCTTGGCTCAAACCTTATGTGGAACTAAATACAGAGAAGAGAAAGCAAGCCAAAAATGAATTTGAAAAACTCTTCTATAAATTACTTATAAACGCTGTCTATGGTAAGTGTATCGAACGAGAGCGATCTCGCGTAGATGTACGATTGGTTAATAAATTTACAGGTAGATATGGAGCAGAAGCACGAATAGCTCAACCAAATTTTCATAGCTGTGCTATTTTTGATGAAAATTTGGTAGCCATTCAGATGAAAAGAACGAGTGTTACTATAAAGAAGCCAATATATGTTGGACTTTGCATCCTAGATTTATCGAAGACACTACTGTATGAGTTCCACTACTCATATATGAAACAGCGAGTGGAAAAAAAATGCAAACTCCTCTATACAGATACGGATAGTTTGATTTATCAAGTAGAAGATTTTGACATGTATCAAATAATGAAACAAGATATTCATAGATTTGATACATCAGATAATGATAAAAATAATCAATTTGGCATTCCTCGTGCAAATAAAAAAGTGCTTGGACTCATGATAGACGAATGCTCTGGAAAAATTATGACAGAATTCATTGGCTTAAGAAGTAAAATGTATAGTATTTTAGTTGATGGTGGAGCAACAATAAAGAAAGCTAAAGGTATCAAATCCTATGTTGTAAGGAAAACCATTACATTTGAAGACTATCGAAGATGTCTTTTAGATGAAGATATTATACAACGAGAGCAATGCAATATACGATCAAAATTGCATATAGTTCACACTCAAAAACAGAAAAAAATTGCTCTAAGTCCTTATGACGATAAAAGGTATTTATTGCCTCACAGTACAGACACTTTGCTATGGGGGCATTATAGAATAATGGAAGATCAGATGTTGCTAGCTGCAAGTCAACTGGAGGGGGAAGCAATGACTGTTGCATTACAAGTGGAAGCAGAGAAGGGGAATCTGGTAGCCAATGAGGGAAGAGAAAAAGAGAGGGAGACCAATGACAACCTTGAAATGCCAGAGGAGGAGGGAGAAAAACGAGTAGAGATGTCGCTTTACGATAACGAAGGTCAACCAATCACAATCGAATACGATATTCGGGAAGAATGTATGCATGAATGGAATTCATCTATGGAGGGGATAAGTCCCAAAGAAGAGAGGAGTAGGGATATATTGCAAGAGGCAATGGAAGGGGCAGGAGTTATGGAGGGGAACTGGCTATATAAATCGTTGCAACACGACGAAGAGTACATTCGAGCCATCGAAGAGTTCGAATACAGTTCACCTCTTGCAAAGAAGTCAAGACTCGACTAAGTAAGTATACTACAACTTTTCTTTTTTGATATTTCTTCTCTAGCAGTGACTTTATTTCTAACCTCAATTTGACTTTTCAGTATGGATCTATCTGCACTGAACAAGGTGGCTCAAGGCGACTTTTTGCCTACAAAAAAGGCAAAAGACATGGAAAAAGATAAAGAAAATATGGTGACTGCATTGAAAGAAGTAAAAACAAGATTCGGCGTGAAGGTTGTTGCTGAGATAGATGAAAAATTTCAAATATTTTTACCGGAGAAGGTATCATCCATGCTGTTAAAAGATAATAAACTATATGAAGATATGAACAACGCCGCTAACAAATATACTTTATTTATTGTGTATCAAGGTGGAAATTCTTTTAAGTTTGGTACTTCTACCAAATAATAATGAGAAAAACTGTAAAAATTTGATTATTAAACTTTTTTATTTATCAGTATTATTATACACTTACATACATGAATAAATAACATTATTTATCTTAATAATTATTATGTTTTTATTTACCTTCAATCCATATTCTTTCATTACATTTATATATATATATCTTAATTTTATTTAATATCGTTTTTGTTTATCCAACTATTATGTTCGTTGCCGAATCCTAACCATTTAACATAAATACGATTACCACGCTTCTTTAAAACTTTTTCTACTAGATAAATTTCAGGATATAATGTCTTTTGAATTTCAGTTTCATAAAAGCCGCCAGACACAGTATTATCATAATAATCTTTCACGTGGTAAGTTATTGGATTAGTTTTTACTACTTTCGTAATTGTAAAGATCTCGGTTGACCAATTTGGATTATAACCTTTTTCAAAAACATGTTTTATTTTACTTATCCGCACTTTATCTCCAATTTTGAATTTCGGTTTCTTCACAGACAACTTTTCAACTGGAAATCGCTTCTTGATTTGCTTTTCATTCACCTTGGAAACATTTTTGGGGGTTCAATTGCTATTGTTCGATGTTTTCTTGAATTATAAGCTTTAATCAAATTAGGCAAAATATTCAACCACTTATAATTTCCTTGTTTGCTGAACTCGACCCACATTGAATTTTTTAACGTTCTATTAAAACGTTCACATATACTCGCGTGAAGATTACTATGTGAAGAGTAAAGATTGATTTTATGCTTTTTCATGAGCTGATGAAAATTTGAATTGTAAAATCCTTGATCTTGATCGGTTTGCAGGTTTTTTGGTACTCGTCCTTCCTTCAATATTCCCTCCATTGCTTTAGAAACATCATTGCCACTTTTCGTCTTGACTGGGATAGCCCATGCATACTTTGAGAATATATCTATGACGGTGAGTAAGTAGTTAAAACCTTTATTCTCCTTAGAGTAAGGTATCATTTCTACAAGATCAGCTTGCCACGTCTCATCTATCCCGCGTATATCATATTTTCTTCGCTTATATCTGCGTCGAGCTGGATTATGCAACTCTTCAGCCACTCTTTGATGCTCCATTTTCACTCTTCACTGTTAATTTTTTTTCTGAATATCATCCCAAAACTTTTTCGCAGCAGCATCTTTCAATTCTTGTTTTTGTTTTTCTTTTATCATTGGTTCGATTATCTTATCATATTCTACTAATTGTTTACGAAGATTATCTATTATATTTTGCTGATTTCTAAGAGTTGCTTTGATTTTATTGAGTTCACCTTTTTCTTTTTCCATTGATTTGATTATCTTATCATATTCTACTAATTGTTTACGAAGATTATCTATTTTATTTTGTTGATTTCTAAGAGTTGCATTAATTTTATTGTATTCTAGTTTTATAGGATCTTCTATTGAAACTTTAATTGTACTAAATTTTCTGTTTACATCACCAATTTCCTTGCTGATCAGTTTTTGTAAAGTATCAAGGGTGACTGCATCATTAGGCTTACTGGGAGAAGCGAGGTTGCACAATCTTTTATTTTGTAAATCAAAATTACCATCTGATGTAAAATTAAAACCAAGGTCTGCAGGACCGCGAGCTACTTCTTGCGGACGCTCAAGTGTACGTCCAAACACATCGAGACTCATGATGGAAATGATTGAAAAAAATTCGCTGACGTTATCTTGCTTCTCACAAGCTACATCATCAAAAATCATGATTGAATTTGGTAATGCTTCATCTGGAGATACTACAGATTCATGTTCACTAAACGGTAGATACGATATGCCTTTAATAGGATCTAAAACTTCTTTGAGAAATTGATACTTGGGTTGATTCAACGATTTAGAGTATACATACACATTTTCAAATCGAAGACCATTCGGATGTGCAATTAGAGCTAATAAACTATTTGTTTTTCCACAGTTCGATGGACCACAAAAAACTGCTCGGATACTATCTGGTAGTAATTCTCCATGCCGCTTCTTTCTCTTCTGTGTTCCAAAATCAAAGTTTGCAATTGGAAGTTTGACTTTCTGCTCAGTAAAATCCATGTTGACGTGACAAAGGTAACTTTAAAATTGAGCCTAAAATAATATAAATACATGTTTTATATTGTCCATCTCTCAGTTGTGAATCAGCACTCGAAGAGAGATGATTGTACACAAGTCTCAGAAACGACCGAAAGGTCATGGATTGCTTGATAAAGTAATCAATAACTTACCTATTGAAATGCATCTTCCAGGTTATCAATACTGTGGTCCTGGAACTAAACTGAAAAAGCGAATAAAAAGAGGTGATCCGGGTATAAATCCGCTTGATCAGGCATGTAAACAGCACGATATTGATTATTCTAATAAAAATGTTGATCGTAAAGTTGCGGACATGAATCTTGCTGCTAAAGCTTGGGAACGTGTTCAAGCTAAAGATGCTAGTCTAGGTGAAAAAGCATCTGCGTTAGCTGTTGCAAGTGCCATGAAATTGAAAGCAAAAACTGGAATGGGACTAAAATTCAGTAAGTTAATAACTGCAGCTAAAAAAACATTGAAGCCAAGTAAATGTTCACGCAAGGTTATTCAATCCGCTTTAAAAGGTGCACGACAAGCTGTAAAGAGTGTAGGTGGTAAGAAAAAAGTTAAACTTCCACGTGTTCTACCATTACCATCAAAAATTGGTGGAGTTCTTCCTTTTCTTATACCATTATTTGCAGGACTTAGTGCGACCGGTGCTTTAGCAGGAGGAGCTGCCGGAATAGCTAAAGCAGTCAATGCTGCTAAAAGTGCGCAGAAAGATTATGAAGAAAGTAAAAGACATAATAAAACTATGGAAGCTATTGCTCTTGGCAAAGGTCTCTATCTTAAACCTTATAAAAGCGGAATGGGATTATTTATGAAGCCTCACATTGGACATGGTCAAATTAAAAAAAAAACGTCAATTTAATTTTACCAAATCGTCCACTAACTGACTATGATCTCATAAAGTATGCTCGTGAAATGAAAATCCCAAATTTTAGAGGTGTTTTCATGAGAAATAATCTACCTTCAAATGGCCCTTGGCATAATGAATCTGCTATTGTTAATTTAGATGATTATCAAAACAAAGGCACACACTGGGTGTGTTATCGAAAAAATGGTTCTAAAGTCATTTACTTTGACAGTTTTGGTGATCTTAGACCTCCTATTGAGCTTATGAAGTACTTAAATGTGAAAGAAGTAAAATATAACTATAAAAAATATCAAAATTTTAACACATTTATTTGTGGCCATCTTTGTCTTCGATTCTTAAGCGATTGTCTATAAAATTACATTACTGAAATTCATTCATTCTCTTTCAATCAGTCATGGAAGATAGTTTTACATTGAGTCTTTCAGGAAATTCTTCTGTTTTAGAAGCACAATATTTTCCGTCAATAGAACTGACACAGCATAAGAAATACGCTTTGGGATTAGTTGAACTCTTAACATTTAACTCAATTCCCAATGTAGATGAAACAAATAATAAACTTCATATAAAAAACGGAGATACAATAACTATTCCTACTGGAAGTTACGAGGTAGACGCTATTAACAAATTTTTGAATGAATCTTTGAAATCTAAAAAAATTGAATTCAACTTGAAAGCTAACAATAATACTCTTAGAAGTGAAATTAAATGCAGTCATCCACTAGATTTTACGCCTAATAATTCTATAGGTCGTCTTCTTGGTTTTGCTCCACGCATTCTCAAAGAAAAAATCAATCATAATTCTGATTTACCAGTAAAAATATTGAAGATAAATGCACTCAGAGTAGAGTGCAATATTACTACTGGTGCATACATCAATAACAAAAAGGTACACACAATCCACGAATTCTTCCCCAGAGTACCTCCAGGATTCAAAATCGTAGAAGTTCCGTCTCATGTCATTTATCTTCCACTTAGTGTTAAGTGCATAGATAATCTTCAAATTCGAATCGTGGATCAAGACGGACACTTGGTGAATTTTCGAGGAGAGGAAATTACTATTAGACTTCACATCAAAGCGATATAATGGGCATTGTTTTCAATTCTAATGTGCATATAAGACAGCCGCAATGGCAAACATCCATCAGTCGACAAAAGAAAGTCAAACCGTTAACACGGCGGAGCGTACAGTTCCTCAAAAGCATAGGACTAAAGGTTCGTGGAAAAAAATAAGTTGCATAATTCTCTGCTGCTTCCAGAAAAATGGACGAAATTCTTCATATTCAATCAGGTGTCGTATTCGATGAGTCTATTGCTCAGTACGAATTACATTCATACCAGCCATACTCTTCATTGAGTTTTAATAACAGTGATGAAATTCGTATTTCCATCCAGCATCAAGATCTATGTCTCTTACCGTCTCGCAGTTATGTTCGCGTCTATGGAACATTAAGAAAACCAGATGGAACAGCAGTAGCTAAAACTGATTTTGCAAAAAATGGAATTTGCAATCTGTTTGATGAAATTCGATATGAAATGAATGCGGTGGAGATTGATAAATGTAAAAATTTTGGTATGACCAGTCTTATGAAAGGATGGCCTTTATTTACACCGAGGGAAGCTTTCGCTTTAAAAAATGCAGGATGGGAAGGTTTGAATGAATCAGAATCGTCTGTGAAAAATAATGCGGGATACTTTGAAGGCTGCATTCCTTTGAGCATGGTCTTGGGTTTTGCAGAAGATTATAAAAAGGTGGTAGTTAATATGAAGCACAAACTCATTCTCACTAGATCAAGAAGTGATGTCAATGCAGTAATTCAACAAAGTACTGCTGCTGCAGGTGCTGCTGCTACTTATGAAAACTTTGAAATAAAGATATTAAAGATAGAGTGGTTAATGCCACATGTCGTTGCTTCTGACAAACAAAAAACCCAGCTATTGAATTTTATTGGTAAAGACAATCCAATCTCTATGTGTTATCGTTCCTGGGAGTTATTTGAATACCCATCACTTCCATCAGCCAATAAGCACGTATGGACAGTAAAAACTTCAAATCAAATGGAAAAACCTCGTTATGTAATAATTGGATTACAAACTAAGCGAAAAGATGTTAAAGATGCAAATTGCAGCAGATTTGATCATTGTGAAATTAGTAATGTAAAACTTTTCTTGAATTCAAAATCTTATCCATACGGTAATCTGAACATTGACATATTTAAAAATCAGTATGCATTACTCTATGACATGTATGTTGATTTTCAAAGAAGCTACTATGGAAGAGATCCGCAACAAGTGTTGGATAAAGAAGATTATATCAATAATGTTCCACTCGTAGTTATTGACTGTTCACGGCAAAATGAAACTCTAAAAAACGCTCCTGTCGATGTACGTCTAGAAATTGAGGCTCTAAAGGCTTTCCCACAATCTACATCAGCTTACTGTCTGATCTTACATGATCGTATTACTCAGTATAATCCTGTTAGTGGAGAGGTAAAGAAGCTTGTTTAAAAAAAAAATTTTAAAAATGGAGTACGCAGTAGACATGGTTGGTTTTAAGCAAATGGGAGGTGATTATATTCTAAAGGAAATAGCAATTATTCCTCTTAATCACAGTGGAGATCCTATAGTTCATCTATTCAAGAATCCATTCTCGTTGCATAGACTTTCTAATAAACTGCAAGCAGAAAATATGTGGCTCAAACGTAATTATCATGGAATAGCCTGGAACACGAATGGGCTTGATTACTCTCAAATTGGAAACCTGGTCCGTGAATCGTTGCAAGATGCTATAAAAATTTTAGTCTTAGATGATCTAAGGAAAAAGTGGTTGCAACGTTTTAAGTTACCAGTTCACAACATTCAACAATATGCATATTCATCAAGATCTTCTGTTAAATGTGTAACTATGTGCATAAACCATAATCCTATTTAAAAGACTGAATGTGCATTACACAATGTTAAACTAATGAAAATGTTTTATCAGTCATACAAAGATTGGTAAGAAAAAAAAATTAAATAAAAAAAAGATAAGTAGAGAAAGCTATAGGCAAACTGGAACAAAAGAGGGGGGAAGTAATTCCCCTCTCTTCTTACGGGTTCTGGCTTTGAGAGAGGGGTAGTGCATGCCAGAACCCGTAGGTATACTGGAACAGCAAGGGAGGGGATCCACTGTTCCAGTATACTGTAGGCGTACTGGAACAGAAAAGAGAGGGGATCCATTGTTCCAGAACGCCTATGTTCCAGTATGCCTATAGCCTATCTACTTGATACATATAAAGATACTGCTAATGCTATAGGATTAATAGAAGATGATTCACAAATTTTTAAAATCTTTGATGAAGCATGTAATATAATGTTACCGAACCAATTAAGAAAATTTTTTTCATGGTTTTTATTATCCGAAAATATTCAAGGTAATACAATATGGAATCAATACAAAACTTATTTTATAGAAGATTTTAAAGAAAATAAAGAAAACAATGCTTTATTATATATAGAAAATACATTAAAATTAGAAAACAAATCATGCAAAGATTTTGGATTACCAGTTCCAGATTTTAATTTGAATATCAATGATCTTAAAATTAAAGATAATACTGTATTTTATAGTAAGAATTTATTCAATAATATGTATTTACAATTCAACAATGATCAAAAAAATATTTTTAATGAATTAATTAATTCAACTCATAAAACTTATTTTATTGACGGTCCCGGTGGCTCTGGCAAAACGTTTTTATATAAAACATTAATTTACTATTTTTTATCTCACGAAAAAAATGTTTTATCAATGGCGTGGACCGGTATAGCTTCTATTCTATTACCTAAAGGAATGACAAGTCACAGAACATTTAGATTACCACTTGATTTAAGTACTATTGAAACAGCATTTTTAGATTTAGAATCAGATAAAAAAAAATTAAAAACTGCTGATGTTATTATTTGAAACGAAGCTTCAATGATTCCAAAAAAAGCTTTAGAAATTGTAGATAATACTTTAAAAGATATTTGTAATAATGATCATCCTTTTGGTGGAAAATTAATTATTTTAGGCGGTGATTTCAGACAAATTTTACCAGTGTTAAAATATGGTTTTAGAAGAGCAATAATTGAAGATACTATTAAATTTTCTAAACTATGGTCTTTATTTAAAATGTTAAAGTTAACTAAAAATATACGTTCAAAAGATGAAGAATTTTCAGCATTTTTGTTAAAAATAGGAGATGGAAAAATTAATCCTTTTACAATACCTACTCTTTGAAAAACTAATGATATTTGCTCAAAGATTTATAAAAACATTAACACTAACATTCAAAATAATTGTGTTATTTTAGCTCCTCATAATGAAGATATACATAATATAAACAATAAAATATTAAATTTTCTCCACGGAGAAGTAACAACATATTACAGTGTAGATTATGCTACTCACAAAGGTGTAGATCAAACTGACGAAAATATTTATTTAAATTTTCCACCAGAAACATTAAATCAAATTCAAGAAGGTTTACCACCACATCAATTACATTTAAAAGTTAATACAATTACTATGTTAATAAGAAACTTAAGTATTAGCGATGGTTTATGTAATGGAACTCGTTTAAGAATTACGAAACTTTTTAAATACAATATTGAAGCAGAAATTTTAACTGGTGATCGAAGTGGTAATAAAGTCTATATACCTAGAATATCTTTAAATACAGGAGAATCGTCTTCATTACCTTTTATACTTTATAGAAAACAATTTCCTTTAATTTTAGCTTTCGCAATGACCATTAACAAATCACAAGGACAAAGTTTTGATTCTGTAGGAATTTTTATTAGAAGACCGTTGTTTTCACATGGGCAATTATATGTTGCTTTATCTAGATGTAAAACTCCAAAAACTCTTTATATACAAAATGAGTTATCTAATGATAAAGAAAAAAAAAACCTTTTCAAGGTAAAAGGCTGGCAAGTATAAGGTCGTTTCTTCATGTAAAACTTGAAGATTAATTTTGCAACTCTTGATATCTCAATGTCACAAAAATTCTAAGTGTTTTCTCTATCTATACAGTTATTTCATTATATTAATCAAAGTTAATTTTTAAACTCTCGATATCCCTTATGTGGTGAAAATTCAGAGTGCTTATTCTAAAAGTCTATTTTCATTATGTAAATTAAAGTCAAACTTTCAATAATAATGTAAATAATATTCTAGCAGGTTTATTGTGTACGTTTATTACTTTTCCCTTAGTAAAGGTTGATAAGAAATGTGATTATAATGCAATGATTAGAAAGGTATTTCTAATTAGTTCAACAAATAATTATGTTAATATATGTGTCTTCTTTTACCTCGTAAATGAGTGAATCACAGACACTGAAAGAACATGATGCTTATACATGAAGCTGAATAACTTGAAATTTTTATCTATCTATATCAATATGAATGCGTAAACATATTTGCTTGAAGGATCTGTTGGACAGACTACCATTTCTTTAGTGTTTCTTCTCTATACCTTCGATTTTACATAAATTTCAATTTTAATATAGCAAAAGAAAGTTATGATATCAATAAAGAAATTGGCAAGTTTTTGTTATAAGAAGCAATTGAGTTGATATAAATAAATAATTGTTTAAATCGGAGAAGGATTATAAATTTATATGTATTCATCATTATAAACACTCGACCAAATTGTGACATGTGAAAAGGTGGATAGCCTGTGAAAAGGTACTGTCGGTAGAATTGTCGGAATAACTGCGATTGCCGCCACGTCCTGCGCATTCCAGCTGACGTTTAATGACTGATCACTCTTACTCCGTATTTAGTGTGGGAGGTTAAGTACTTGCGGTAAATAGAGCGCTCCGTGACCGGTCACAAACATGCGCAAAGCATAGCACTAATTCGATATTATTCAAAGTTCAATAGTATCCGAGTGTACATATAGGAATGATGTTCTTACATGACATTATCATATGAAAAATGTGCCCATAATATATTACAGGATTGTTTCGCATTATGAAAACTTTTTCTATTATTTATGGAAGCAACGAGCGGATGTACAATCTACTCTACTTAGTAATTCAGTAAATTGCTATCCTTATTTCATGAAAAATCTATGTCCAAGACGATCATTTGCAATTAAATATAAGATTTAATTCATACAAAAATTCGATCCCACATTTAAAAAAAACAGTAACAAATTCTAGCATGTAGAACGCAATTTTTTTTATGGAAAAACTTGCCGTCCCGTCCTATAATAGATACCGATGGGTACTATCTTAAAATTGTGCATGGTTATCCAAAGTAATTTGTTGTTAACAAAACACTGTTAAAAATCTCGTATCGTATTTTTCATTCTATATGTATTTACTACTATTCTTAACCAATTTTTGAATAATTCAAACTTCATCTTGTAATCAATATAAACACAATTTTTGGTTATTTGTATTTGTATGTATGTTTCACAAAAGTATGTTATTATTATCGAATGGTTACCAGATGTTCAATAAAAATAATTATTATTATGTATTACAAAAATGTTATAAAATAAATTTCTATGATTAAAGTTCAGAAATCAATCAAGCTAAAAAATATTAAATTAATATTTATGTTTATATTTTAGTTTTATATCCATACTTAATAAAAAAAATAGAACTACAATTTTTATTTGAGGCTATCGTTCTCACAGTTTAACATAATATTATATTATACATAAATATTATATATAAACATATATTATAAGTATATTAAAAATTTTATGAGATTGTTGATTACACTGACATTTAGTAGTTCATCGATTATCTATGATAGGACGGGACGGCAAGTTTTTCCATAAAAAAAATTGCGTTCTGCATGCTAGAATTTGTTACTGTTTTTTTTAAATGTGGGATCGAATTTTTGTATGAATTAAATCTTATATTTAATTGCAAATGATCGTCTTGGACATAGATTTTTCATGAAATAAGGATAGCAATTTACTGAATTACTAAGTAGAGTAGATTGTACATCCGCTCGTTGCTTCCATAAATAATCGAAAAAGTTTTCATAATGCGAAACAATCCTGTAATATATTATGGGCACATTTTTCATATGATAATGTCATGTAAGAACATCATTCCTATATGTACACTCGGATACAATTGAACTTTGAATAATATCGAATTAGTGCTATGCTTTGCGCATGTTTGTGACCGGTCACGAAACGCTCTATTTACCGCAAGTACGGTGACCTAACCTCCCACACTAAATACGGAGTAAGAGTGATCAGTCATTAAACGTCAGCTGGAATGCGCAGGACGTGGCGGCAATCGCAGTTATTCCGACAATTCTACCGACACTACCTTTTCACAGGCTATACACCTTTTCACATGTCACAATTTGGTCGAGTGTTTATAATGATGAATATACATATAAATTTATAATCCTTCTCCGATTTAAACAATTATTTATTTATATCAACTCAATTGCTTCTTATAACAAAAACTTGCCAATTTCTTTATTGATATCATAACTTTCTTTTGCTATATTAAAATTGAAATTTATGTAAAATCGAAGGTATACAGAAGAAACACTAAAGAAATGGTAGTCTGTCCAACAGATCCTTCAAGCAAAGATGTTTACGCATTCATATTGATATAGATAGATGATAATTTCAAGTTATTCAGCTTCATGTATAAGCATCATGTTCTTTCAATGTCTGTGATTCACTCATTTACGAGGTAAAAGAAGACACATATATTAACATAATTATTTGTTGAACTAATTAGAAATACCTTTCTAATCATTGCATTATAATCACATTTCTTATCAACCTTTACTAAGGGAAAAGTAATAAACGTACACAATAAACCTGCTAGAATATTATTTACATTATTATTGAAAGTTTGACTTTAATTTACATAATGAAAATAGAATTTAGAATAAGCACTCTGAATTTTCACCACATAAGGGATATCGAGAGTTTAAAAATTAACTTTGATTAACCCATTAACGCCGGGAATGGACATTTTTGACATAAAAGTTTGAACCATCACCACGTAACGAATTCGCGCCTTAAAACTTCGGGACCCACTTTTTTTTATGTAAAAATGTCAGCTGGAATGCGCAGGACGTGGCGGCAATCGCAGTTATTCCGACAATTCTACCGACAGTACCTTTTCACAGGCTATCCACCATTTCACATGTCACAATTTGGTCGAGTGTTTATAATGATGAATACATATAAATTTATAATCCTTCTCCGATTTAAACAATTATTTATTTATATCAACTCAATTGCTTCTTATAACAAAAACTTGCCAATTTC
This sequence comes from Philotrypesis tridentata, assembly GCA_018906965.1. Classification (NCBI taxonomy): domain Eukaryota; kingdom Metazoa; phylum Arthropoda; class Insecta; order Hymenoptera; family Pteromalidae; genus Philotrypesis; species Philotrypesis tridentata. The sequence continues at coordinate 27,899 of JACCIB010000338.1, read as the reverse complement.
TTTATTGATATCATAACTTTCTTTTGCTATATTAAAATTGAAATTTATGTAAAATCGAAGGTATAGAGAAGAAACACTAAAGAAATGGTAGTCTGTCCAACAGATCCTTCAAGCAAAGATGTTTACGCATTCATATTGATATAGATAGATGATAATTTCAAGTTATTCAGCTTCATGTATAAGCATCATGTTCTTTCAGTGTCTGTGATTCACTCATTTACGAGGTAAAAGAAGACACATATATTAACATAATTATTTGTTGAACTAATTAGAAATACCTTTTTAATCATTGCATTATAATCACATTTCTTATCAACCTTTACTAAGGGAAAAGTAATAAACGTACACAATAAACCTGCTAGAATATTATTTACATTATTATTGAAAGTTTGACTTTAATTTACATAATGAAAATAGACTTTTAGAATAAGCACTCTGAATTTTCACCACATAAGGGATATCGAGAGTTTAAAAATTAACTTTGATTAATATAATGAAATAACTGTATAGATAGAGAAAACACTTAGAATTTTTGTGACATTGAGATATCAAGAGTTGCAAAATTAATCTTCAAGTTTTACTTGAAGAAACGACCTTATACTTGCCAGCCTTTTACCTTGAAAAGGTTTTTTTGTGGGGGGGGGGGAGATTTCACTACTTTTAAAAAGTATGTAATACCTTAATTTCAGAGAATAGTTAACGTCAACTGAATAAGTTATAAATTTAAAAATTAATGTGTATATGCTCACTGAAGATAGCCGCGGCAGTGCGGTACTAGTATTTGTCACTAGCGCCCTAGTTCTAAAAGTGTGCGCGCGTGCTCAGTCTGTGGCGTCGGTAAGTCGCTCTGTAGTCCTGGGGTTATCGACGTTACGTCTGCTATACCGTCAGTGTTTAACCTCTGGCGTGATTAACTTTGTCGCTGCTAAAGTATTTTAAAATTGTTGCTACGGGATCGAAACTCGTACTCAGGAGCAACTATGGATGGTCAGCTACTCCGAGGTGTGATTTCTTTTGGGACTTGTACACTGTGGTGATGGGAAACTTGTGCTTTCCCTTGGTCGATCATTGCTGTTTGGAATCAAATAAGTTATTTTTTTTTATTTAAATTATTGAGACTTTTTGTTCATTTAAAGCGCCGGTGCTTTGTTAAAAGAATTTTGTCTTTTTGTTTTCAGGTCACTGGGTCAATGCTGCTTCGAAATTTGTGTGTTACGTCTTAAGAAGATTTTGACGTCTCCCCTGGAATGGCATGCCGAAGCTAGTGCACAAGTTTTCGCTAAAGTTTTTTGTAGTGAGAAGTGCAACAGTGTTGTAGAGTGTTTTAATAAACATATTTAATTAATTTACATGACTTGACCAATGCTTTTGACTTTTTGTAGTTTTTAAATTATGTATATGTGTGAATAAGTGTAAATCATTATGGTGTTTTTCAATAACTATTGTGTGAATTTGTGGATCTCAAGTGTGATTTGTCGAGAACAAGCAAAAAATGGTATAGTTATTTTCACTTTTTTTCCTACACATAATAATTTAATAATAATTCACATGATAATATAATTCACATAATATATATGATAATTCACATAATAATTTAATTTATGTTAAAGTGTTTTGTGTTGTTTGGCTCTGTTTCCCTGGATTTGAATGGATTTATTGGTGTATGTTTATGTCAGACCTATCTGATTGAGTTCGTCTTTTGGAGCAAAGGCCGTCTCTTTCAAATTGCTCTTCCTGGGTTCGACTAAGTTTTGATGTGTAAATAGTGGGTCTCAATAATTGTGCACATTGAATTTTGTTTGTGTGTTGGCTTAATTATTTGTTTTATTGCCTATGGAATTGATAATGACTTTTGCCGACCAAGTTTTGTTTGTGCATGAATAAGGGAATACTTATGAACTCAGTGCTTCATGCAAGTGCGTTGCTTTAATTTTTTTAAATTATAGTTTGAAAGTTTTATTTGTGGGTCCAATATGGGATATTAATAATGCTTTTGGGGTGCCTGTCTATTAAGTTAACTATTTGCTTGTTTTGTTATTTGACAGACTCCTATGCTAAACTACTCGGTGGTACGTTAATCTATTTATATTGAGTTTGGGGTATGTGAAAAAGGCATTGGAAGTGCAAACTGTGAATCTTTCAACGACTTTTATCTTGGTACACTGTGTTGAATTACGTTCAATGTTTTCTATTATTATTTACACTCTGTATTATAGCTGACAACCTAATTTACTTTCATCGTTAAATATTTACTCATCACAGCCATAAAATTTATATATACTGAATTTACTGCTAAAGCATAATATCAAAGAAAGTATAAAATATATATATAATATCAACTTCCATTTGGTCCCATTAAATGGAATAAATATCTGCAAAAAATACATGTTTACAAAGACCAGAGCTTATATATAATAACTACTGTATTAAGGTACTAAAAAATGTATGTAAAATATCCATAGATTTTAATCACTACTATAATAATGACTACATATAGAAATGAGAGCGAAGAATATAATTGAAATAAGTAAGCTACCTTTTGAATATTTCGGTCTTCGCCTGATTTAAAATCTGTTATAGCTATAAAAGCTTGTTTTAACATGCTAAAACAATACAATTGAGTTTATCTAAGAACTTATAGTTTTGATTTTTATAGTTATGCACCTGACAATTTAGACCCTAAAGCCATGAAATCGATGGAGTAAGTATATAATATACACATGCTGATTATTGTATAAAACATTACTGTTGCATCAAGCAAGAATATTCTCTATTATATAAACTGAATAATCTCTAAAATCCAACAAAATACAACACTTTCACTAGCTTCTCATCAAGATCCCTTTCGACGAATAGCCTAAGAGTCTACCTCCCAGGAAACGATTGGAAAAGTTATGAATTATTCATATACACTTAAACAACTTAGAAACTTTCATGCATGAGCGATGCATATTCTTGACACTTCACTAGCTTCTCACAATACACGACAATTTTTTCCTTATATAAACTGAATATTCTCTGAACCAAGAAAATAAAACACTTTTACTATCTATTCATAAGAATTCTTTTCGACGTACAGCCTCAGAGTCTATCTCCCAGGAGACGATAGGAAAAGTTAACATAAGCATTTCCACAATTGTAGAAACTTTCTTGCGTGGAGGATTGAATATAATCGTAACAATCAACCAACTTGTCACATCACAAGAAAATTATATAAACAGGAAATTCTGTATAAATTTTCTTTGATTCTTGGACGATGAAAATACAACACTTTCACTGGCTTCTCATCAGGATCCCTTTCGACGAATAGCCTGAGAGTCTACCTCCCAGGAGACGATAGGAAAAGTTATGAATTATTCATATACACTTAAACAACTTAGAAACTTTCATGCATGAGCGATGCATATTCTTGACACTTCACTAGCTTCGAATATAATCCTAACACTTAACCAACTTGTCACATCACAAGAAAATTATATAAACTGGAAATTCTGTATAAATTTTCTTTGATTCTTGGATAATGAAAATACAACACTTTCACTAGCTTCTCATCAGGATCCCTTTCGACGAATAGCCTGAGAGTCTACCTCCCAGGAGACGATAGAAAAAATTACACATCCACTTCAAGAATGTAGAAACTTGCTTGAAAGGTGAACCCAGGGGACGATAGAAAAAGTTACATATTCACTTCAACAACGTAAACTTTCTTGAAAGATGAATTCTTAACACTTTACTAGCTGCCACATCACAGAATAGTTATTTCTTTATATAATCTAATAGTAAAAAAACCTGAAAAATAAAAGGATATATTTTAACAAAGAATCAGTTCATGAATCTTTCATGTATTGTATATAATTTTAGACATTTACTTTTTAGCACTTTTTTCAACTTCACATAATAATTGTTTGGATAATACTTTTCATAAGTTTATTCTCGTTTAAAATAACACAATCACTTTCTGCATACATATTTTTTCAACTAAATGTCCGTTTAAGTATATTGATAGCTGGGCTTCAGACCACGAGTCTCACAATTTTCCTTATTTTTTCAACTAAATGTCCGTTTAAGTATATTGATAGCTGGGCTTCAGACCACGAGTCTCACAATTTTCCTTATTTTTTCAACTAATTGTCCGTCTAAGTATTAAGATAGCTGGGCTTCAAACCACGAGTCTCACATTTTTCCTTATTATTTCAACTGAATGTCCGTCTAAGTATTAAGATAGCTGGGCTTCAAACCACGAGTCTCACATTTTTCCTTATTTTCACAAAGTTTACAGGTATTATTATTATAATATACAGATTAAACGGCATAACCTGTTCAAATAATTTAATACACAAATTATCACCAATACAACACTAAAAATCATTTAGTAATGGATTACATTCGAAACAATCCTCACACATAGCTTTAATTTAGAATTTATATCACTAATCACTATGCTGAGTTACGCTGTAATCTATTAAACTTGAACTATCTTTCAATTTAATCTTGTGAACATATCAACATTTTGAATATAAAAAGACACTATCACTATTCTTCGTAAGTAGCAAAAAAAGATTATGCTATTTATGAATGAAAGTTTAACAGTTTACCTCGGCAGCTGTATTTGGTTTTTCAAAAGTTTCAATATTATAGTTTTAATTTTAGACATTTACTTTTTAGCACTTTTTTCAACTTCACATAATAATTGTTTGGATAATACTTTTCATAATTTTATTCTCGTTTAAAATAACACAATCACTTTCTGTATACAACTTATAATAAGTTCACTTTTTAACACTTTTTTATGGTACATTCCATCCGATCTGGATAGAGAAAAAGTCTATAATTCACAGCAAGAGGTGGATAGTCCTCCATAAGGAGACGATCCTCCATAAAAAACAATCCTTCACACTAGGAGATGAATTACTTATTATCAAAATAAAAATCTTCCGCTTGCACCAGATATTCTGCTAACTTAATAAATATTCTTACTTCACAGCATAATAAATACTGCAAATCAGAAATATTTATAATTCAAACTTTTTTCAATGGCAATATAACATCCCAAAAGTATCTGAAAAAGAAAAGAGAACATTTAAACAAAGTATCAGTTCACGAAACCTTGATTTATATTGTATATTAATAAATCATAATCATAACACTAAATACTTATCTAATCTAATTATACACTATTAAGGGGTTATGACAGTGTTAAAATTTTGAAAATATTAATTTTTTTTTTATTCACTTTTTTCACAGTTAATAGTCCGTAGAATATGGTCCTGAAAGCTGTTTTTTGCTAAAAAAATTTGCCTTGAAAATATCGGCAAAAAACTGATAAATCTGTTTCAAGTAAATTTTTGAAAAATCGTGATTTTTAAATATTTTAATATGGCCAAACTTGTGGAAAGGATTGTTCTACCACACTTTTTACAGAGTTATTTCATGAGAAATCTTACTGAAAATACGACTTAAAAACCTGTTTTACAAACCGTTTTTTTCTCAAGAGTTATGAAATTATTTCCGTAAAATAAAAAAAATCCGTAAAATTAATTTTTCTATGTGTGATTTTATGTTAATAAACTCAATGCGTTAAAGTAAAGGCGTTCAACAAATTTGAATTTGCCACTCGAACAGGTTGTACCTCACAGCGCCCGGTCGAGAATGAAGATTACTGTTTGATCGGTATAGTAGAATTTTCTGTAAAGCAGCAGAAAGCAGCCAAACAGCTGTTTTTCATCCAAGACACTAGATCAGTGCAGTTAGTCTGCTAGCTGCTGTAACAATGCTTATAACCTCAGTGGTGTTGTAAAAGTGCAAGAACTTCTGCAGAATACAAAAATTATTCAGATAAGTATTGGAATCTAATTAGTAATAATTGTGTTCATAATGAGCTTTTTCTTTGTTGGTTTATTTTTTGCTTTTAGGTATACGGGTGCAATCCAGCAAGATGGGAGTTTATATTGACTGTCTGGAGTATTATTTTGCATACTTTTTAACAACTTGCAGTGTATTTAATAATGGTAAGTATTGCATGTAATTGTAATTCATAAACATAACTTGATTATGAATAGCTAACGATAATTTTTATTTTATTTCCAGCTTCTAAATGCTATTATCACACAGCATGATATGCGCATACCACCAAATATACTTTATTGTATGTATATTTGAGTACCAAAAGCAAATCAAGGTATGCCACATAGTTTCTGTAAGTATAGCTGAGTTCATTTGTATGATTTACATTATAAACTTTAAATGCCTTTTACTCAAATTTAGTTTTTCATGCTTTTCATGTACTTGCCGCAGCTTTCTGAAGGAACCGTAACATCAATCCGGATGAACCAAAGTGTAAAACCTTCCTAATGAGTACGGTCACAAACTGAGTGGAGCAGAATTGGCAAAAATAAGTTCAAAGTGAATGTTACGTATGTTTACATATGTAACATTCACTATAATTATTAATATTGTCAATATATGTTTAATTAATTATATTAATTTTGTGTTTTTCAGGAATCTGTTCCACTTAGTCTGAGACCAGACTCATAAGGAAGATTTGGCACTTTGATTCATTAGAATTGATGGTACGGTTCCATCAGAACCATGCGGCAAGCAAACAAAAGTGATGAAAATCATGATTTTTGGTAAGCAATTCCTTTAATTGTTTTTAAATGTTACACTCACTTTTTGCATATTATTTATGCATAAAAGTGATGTATAATACTTGTATTTGAAAGCAAAAATATAGTTTTTAGAGCACCTATATATCTATTAATTTTTTACAACACTAACAATTTTTCGTTTTTTTCAGGTTTTAACACTGTCATAACCCCTTAATCATGTCGATCATTATGAACGAAATTGACTTATTTCTCACTGTTTTTAAATGACACTGTTTTAAAATATTAAACTTATGATATATTTCGCACTATCACAATATTTTATAATAATATGTTAAATTATTAATTAAAATATTTACGTTGATTATTCTAAACATAAACAATGTTTCACCATGAAACATCGTCTGCATCTGCTCAGCATGTACAAGTAGATCTATATTGATGCATGGTGTGCTATATATTATTACGGAAATACGTAGGGCTGACGTAACCGGAAGAATTGTTCAGTTTTCATTCTTCTCTCTTGATGAGAATCGAGGGGCTCGAACTTTCACTTTACAATATCTGTTGATAGAAGCATTTTCAGAAAATGTGACCCTGATGTGATTTTGTTAGTTTCGTCTCAAGCTTTCGTTTGAGTATTTCTATGTGACAAATAATACTGTCAAAGTGAAGAAAACCGTAAGTTGAGTTTCCAACAATGCCTATGAGATGTATATAGGGTCTGGCTAGCGCCCGACGGCGGCGTACGTACTCACGTACCTTATACTTGCCATCGTGGCGCTACCGCGCCCCTTGATTGAAAATATTGTTTGGGATGAAATTTTTAATATTAAGATTTAAATTATGATTACATATATTTTTTATAAATATCATTAAATATATTTGTTTTTACAGATATTATTAATTTAAAGAATTAAAATAAAAACAAATAAATACAATTATCAATAATGGAATGGGACCCTAGAATTGGTATGTATATTGAAATTAATGACATTGAACATTTACAATACTTAGAAGAAATAAACAGAGAAATAGAAAATATAACAGAATATGAAGCAATGTACGTAACTTATGTTCAAAAACTTGATAAAGAGTTAAATATTTATGAAATAAAACAATTAAATAATAAAATTAAAGGATATGAAGAAAATTATTACGAAAATGTAATAAAAACATTTGATTCATTAGCAATAGTACCTAATAATATTTTATTAAAACTAAAAGATATTATTAGGTACCGAATAAATAATTATAGTGCTTCTTTTTTTGATCGCTTAAGAAAAAATAAAGATTTATATACAAACTATCTTCTATATATTGCAAATATTATTTATCAAATTTTTAATTTAAATTAATATAATACAAATTTTGACATATTTTTAAATACAGTAATCAATATTATAATCTATACAAAATTTAATTAAGTAACACTCAGACGTATTTACAAATGTGTGACTAAAGTATTAAAATTTACGAATAAAATACATTACACTAATGTATAAGACGTATAAGATAGTTGCGAAAATAAAATAATTTATAAAAAAATAAATTATAACAATTTAAGATTACAGCATTTCATCAATGTATTTAAAAATATATAATGTCAAATAAATTTATAAAAAATTTTATTACAGATTCCACATTACGCTCAAACATTTTTAATAATGTCTGTTCAAAGTATTAAAATTTACAAATAAAATACATTCAGACTTATTTAAATATGTATGAGACAATTAATTTAGTAACAATCAATTACATACAAAAACAATTAAAACTGATATTACAGTGGATTAGGCCTAAAGGGGAAAACCACTTTAAAAAAAACGCGCCATATCTATTTACCTCAATGGTGGTGTGGAAATAATAGAACTTGTATCTTCTTAAAACATATCTATTTACTTCAGTGATGGTGTGTTAATAATAGAATTTTCATATTTTTGTACTAAATAAATAACACTAATAAAAATAAATATGACCACATATATGAAACGAAGAGTGAAGGGGCGCTGAGGGGGGCTGAGGGGGGCTGAGGGGGGTCTGAGGGGGGGCCAAACGAGGGGGCGCTGAGGAGTGGCGAGGGGGGGGGGTGAGGGGGGGGGCGAGGGGGGGGGGCAAAACGCATAAAAATAACCAAACTTTTGAAACATTTCTTGGTTCTTTTGAGGGGGGGCTGAGGGGGCTCGTGAGGGGGGGCGAGGGGGAGCTAAATTCCAGCGCGGCTCAAAACAACTATATAATATAGTAAGATATATATATATATATATATATATATATATATCTATGTTAAGACAACATTTTGAGGATTTTTTTCGTTCTCCAGAATGCATTTTGAGGATTTTCGGGTCTTTTGAGGATCAATCCTCAAAAGATTTCGTAATAAATACGTATTTTTGAGGATTAATCGTCAAAAGACCTTTGATTTTGAGGATCTAATCTAGAGGTACAAATACAAGATTTTGAGGAGATGCAATCTTTACTACTTTAGTGTTCAATAACAGTATGAAAGAAGTGGCTGAAATCGGCACGATCAGCAAAACAATCAGCTTCTCATATTCTTACAATTGTAATGGCGAAGTTTTTTCAAGAATTAAATTGGAAGCAATTGTCACTTATAGATGACATTGCCAAATATTTGATTCTAGAAGCATACTTGAACTTTCAAGTGCCTAGGATTAACTTTTACAATATTTCACAGTTCATTATAGTTGAATTTCAAATTGTGTCTGATTTTATTACTCAAAATATATCTAAGTATAGTGATGAAGAAATATGGCATAAGCTTTTTGAATATTTGGATTTTAAAAAAATAATTCCACTTATTTCAAATGTAAAGTACTTTAAAGAACAAGTACTTTATTACTTGAAATTAATTCAACCCTGCTCTTCTATCTCAGTCGAAGAAAGTTGGAGGTATCGATGCCTGCGAAGGCAAGTGAAACTGAAAGCCAACACTGATATAGAAAAAAATGTTAAAATAAATGTCACAAACAGTATTTATGCTTATTTAACTTCAAATGATGAATTAGTTTTACAAAAAATGCAAGCTGATTTTTCTCTTCTAAACTTAAATAAACATTCATCAATATTATTGTTGGGTCCAGTGGCTTTAGCTAATCATGACTGCTCTGCTAATTGTTCATATTAAAAAAATAATCATTCAATGATTGTTCTTAAAACCAAAAAAAAGATTACTAAAGGAGAAGAAATCACAGTATATTATAGCGATACTTACTTTGGTAACAACAATGTCGATTATGAATATGAAACCTGTGAGAACTCTATGAATGGTGCTTACAAATCATCAACGAATATTTTTGAGGTTGTATATTCTATCTTTATATACTTCAATATTATACTCTATTTTGTATTTATATAATTTATAACTAGCGAAAAAATACCTCGCTCGCTGACGCTCGCTCGGTTACATTTTGATTCTGACTTTCTTTCGTTTTGTGAAAAAAAATAGTGATTTTTGAGCAATTGATTTTTTTAGCCTTTTCATATTATTAAAAATAATATTCTGAAAATTCAAATTTGGTTAGAAATGTATAAATATACGTTTAAATATGTATAACTATGTTATAAAGATTTAAAATTCGTTAAAATATAAACAAAATTTTGTAATGCATGACGTATTAGTGTCTTATGTGTAAATATTAGGTTAGTTTTTTACTTTTAAAAATGATTTTATGAAAATATGAATATCAAAGGCAGCGAATGGCTCTCACATTACTCAGATTTATGATATTTGCATGTATCAGTATTTACAAGGCAATTTTAATTGTATTTTACACACAATAGGGGTCTGAATTATAATTTTTTTTCATGTGGAATCAGAACTTTATTAATATACATTATTATGTAAATTATGCCTTTTTAGCAGTATTTAGCATCGCCGTAAACAAATATTCTAAATTTTTCACTGTTTCGTTGCTGGTATTGCCCTTGAAATGTATGCCCTTATTATTATTATGTTTTTTTCCACCTTTTTTGCCTCTATATTTTCCTAAAAACAATAATAAAAATTATATAGGATTTTGTTAAAAATGTGGTAATATTTAAATATATACAATAACTATTTATTAATTACGGTTATTACTTTTGTGTGAGTTGATTTTTGAATTAATTCGCTCTGTAGTCGGATGTCTATTTTGACGATCATTGTGTTCAACAGTGTTATATACAGATCGAGTAAGACGTTTATTTTTTTTAGTTTTTGATGAGCTATTGGTCTGTGGTGATACATTTTTGTTATCGATGGCACGTTTATTATATTCAGGCCCTGAAACACATTACAAATTTCAAAAAAATTAAATAAGATTAAATAAGATAAAAATTAAATAAGAGAAGGTATCTTCATGAATTTTTTGGTTTTCATCCGGATGATCGAACTTTCCTAAAACTTGATTTTAAAGCTTAAATAACTTATAAGTTTCTTAAAACATATACATATGACTTCAAAAATATTTATTTTGAAAAATTTAAAAAGTGTCCAGAAAAAAATGTTATATGTCTTTATAGTGCAAAATGTTTCCCTGAGGTCTTACAAATTAATGAAAGTAATCAGAAAAAGCAAAAAAACCTGATTTCATCAACTTTGACCCTCTGTAACTCGAAGATATTTGATGGAAAAAATGTGAAAAAATTCTGGGACAGTCACATGTCTCTTAGGAACATTTTAAAAATATTTTTGGTTAGGGTCAAAAAATTGACAGCTCGATTTGTCAGAGAACCTCCCATATATATTAAAAAACATTAGTTTACCTCCAGCAAATGATGTTGATGCTTTATGTTGCATAGAAGAATCGTAAATTCGTAATTTTCTGATCATCTCCGAAGGGGCAGTTTCAAAAACGGTTTTACTCGCTGAAATAAATGTATCAGTTAATAAAAATGATAAAAGGTAATTATTAGTTAAAAATGGTTTTATATAATACATACGTGGTAAATTTTTTTTTAAACTGTTTTCTAAACAGGTACGAAGTTTTTGAGAGACGTTTAATAATTTTTCAGAACATTCCATTACATTTATAAAATTCAAGCACATAAAGTAATGTTTCAAAGTTCACAATTATTATACAAATTTATTTAAAAAGAAACCACATTAATAATTATCAATACGTACTTGTTTTATCATTTGTGTTGCAATTTTTCAATAAATTTTCCATATCATTACACATTTCCATGAATTCTGCCATAGTTACTGTACAATGATTGGTAATTTAAATACAAAAGTTGTTATATTTTCGAGAGCAGAAAATAGACTGAATAGTACATATCATAGGCGAAGACGTGCGAAAGTTTTCGTATACATTATATATTGTACCCGTAGTATTTAGTCGTATGTTTCAACCTAAATGTGTTTCGGACCTTTGTTTACGTACGTGTAATGTCTATCCGTATCTCGGATTATAGAATCTGCTGTACTATTGATTCATTCACAGTCAATTTTCGTACGTAGAGGTGATCATATCTTTTGAAAATGAATGCGTCCACAAGTAGCGGTGAATCTTCACCAATTAGAAAAAAAGTGTGTCCAAATTACATAAAAGTTGGAGAGTTAGAAAACATGATAAATGCGTAAGTATAGTTAATTGTTGAATTACAGTACACACACACACACACACACACACACACACAGACACACACACACATACACACACACATATATATATATATAAAAATATGTAAATCGGGTATTTTGAATGCATCCCTATAATAAACTACCCTTCGCTACCGCATTCAAAATTCCACTTTTGGCATTCAATATTCCATATTTAAAAATAACCCTATACTACCCCTACTTTCGGCGCATTCAAAATACCCGATTTATGTATTAAAGTAAGTAAGTAAAGGAAAATACCCATTGCGTCTGTAAATTTATATTATTAAACAAATGTCGTTAAAATTTCTGTACGACTGTATATTTTCCGCGAGCTTGATAGAAATATAAAATTTCAACCAGAGGAATATTTTGAATGTGTGTATAGACATTATTGTAAATGTAAGTTTAAGTATGTATGCGTTTGATTGTTGTGCTGTATACTCGTGATTCAGTCTACATTTTTACTCATAAATGCGTATAAGTTTATGTTCTTTTTTTACATTTTGATATTTACGTACACTTGCATATATTTTTTGTGATAGGGTATTTTGCTATGAACTTATATTATTGATAAAATAATAAAGTGTATAAAAAATTTTTACAATGATTCATTTTCAACAGGCTCGAGTTGAAAGCACGCGTAATAAATATTGAGGCATTGCGTGTTTATAACACAGGCAAGTGTTTTGCGATGACATTATTGGACAGTTCTGGAGAAATTCGTTGTATTGCATATGATGAAGTTGTTGATGTTTTTTATAATAAGATTTTGGTAAGTGATTGTTTATTTATAACATAATACAAAGCAATAAAATTTTGTACATACGACTTGGCATTTATTTTTTAAGTAAATACTTATTTTTATAATTTTGTTTCTATTACAGATTGATAAAGTGTATAAATTTACTAAAGTAGATTTTTCTGTAGTTAATAAAAAGTTTAATAATACAAAAAACAAATTTGAAATTGTATTAAGGGTCGATTCAATTATTGAAGAAGACAAATCAGCCACTGACGTTCCAAACTTGATATTTCAATTTGTTCCGTTGCAAGAAGTTAATTCATTATCGAAAGATTCTTTAATTGGTTAGTAATTAAATTTATTTATATTTTAAAATATTTATTTAGAATTTTTTACATATAAAAATGTATTTGAAGATGTTGTAGGAAAGGTATCTTTTGTTGGAGAATTTGAAACAATCAAAAATAAGGCAAATATGTTCAAACGAGAAGTTACTCTGTCTGATTCTAATGCTAATACCGTAAGTAAAAATAAATAAAGACATTAAAATTTTAATTTATCTTAGTGAAAAAGAAAAGTTTTCATCATAATTATTATTTTTTAAAATTTAAGATAACTAAATCATAAATTTAACAGGAACATGTCTGTGCTTGTTTATTTGCGTTCAATTTTTATTTGCGTTCGAGTATTTACAAAAATTGTTTATCTTGTAAATTTAATTTGACGAAGAAATAATAAAATTTGTTTAATGTTTATGATTTTTAGGTATCACTTTTATTTTGGAATCTAAAGGCTAAAGTAGTTCTATATAAGCAAGATGACATACTTGCAGTAAAAGGAGGAAAGTTATATGAACTTAACAATTCAAAATATATCTCTGTAACTAGTACTACTATTATAAAAAAAGATGATGTTACCATACCAGAAGTTAAAAAGTAAGATATTTATTTTTTTTAAATAATTATGTGGATTTGAAGGAAATAAATATTTTTAATTTTTTAGGTTAAAAGAAGAGTAAAGTCCAATACAAGAAGACTATTAAAAAAATTATTATGTACATTAATAAAGTTTTGATTCCACATGAAAAAAAATTATAATTAAGACCCCTATTGTGTGAAAAATACAATTAAAATTGCCTTGAATTTTAAATCTTTATTACATATTTAAACATTTTTTATACATATTTAAACGTATATTTATACATATTTAACATATATTTAACATATATCAATTGTCCGATGAAATATATATTTTTTTTACCTTGGATTACGATTACATAAAGGACAGATCCTTTTTTTTGCCCGGACGAACGAGTTTCCGAGAATTTTTATCGATACAAAATTTGTGCGATGTGCTTTTAGGTAAATAGGGATAAGAAGAAACGAGGTAAAATAAAGTAAAAGATTCGAGAATAAAAATATCACAAATCTGAGTAATGTGAGAGCCATTTGCTGCCTCTGATATTGATATTTTCATAAAATCATTTTTAAAGGTAAAAACTAACCTAATATTTGCACATACGACACCAATACATCATGCATTACAAAATTTTATTTATATTTTAACGAATTTTAAATCAAGGGGCGCGGTAGCGCCACGATGGCAAGTATAAGGTACGTTCAGTACGCACGCCGCCGTCGGGCGCTAGCCAGACCCTATTATACATCTCATAGGCATTGTTCGAAACTTGACTTACGGTTTTTTTCACTTTGACAGCATTATTTGTCACATAGAACTACTCAAACGAAAGCTTGAGACGAAAGTAATAAAATCACATCAGGGTCATATTTTGTGAAATGGCTTCTATTAAATGTTATTCTGAAGTGAAAGTTCCGGCTCATGAATTCTCGTCAAAAAAATTGTTCTCCCTGATAAATTGTTTTCCGCCATACGTCATCATGTGTGACGTCAGCGCTATAGATATATACTTGTGTACAGATATGTGGTGCAGACGACGATTACAATAACATAGTGCTAAGGTATAGATAGATAAGCAAGCAATTTTATCAAGGGGCGCCTTCGTTAATAATTATAAATCATTGTTAAATGTAATATAAATTTAACCTAAATATATACTTTAAAACAGTGTTAAATTCTTTTGTACAAAATCGAAAAGCAATCATAAACTAATAGTTCATAATTAGATAAGTATTTAGTTTTATTTTGATTTATATAAATATACAATACAAATAAAGGATTTGTGAACTGATTCTTTGTTAAAATGTTCTCTTTTATTTTTCAGGTTTTATTAGATTGGAAGGCATACAACTATCAGGATACAAGGAAAAAATTTTCTCGTAATGTGACAAGCTAGTGAAGTGTAAAGTATTTAATGATTTTTCATGCAAGAAAGTTTCTATTTTTCCATGTGACAAACTAGTGAAAGTGCTGTATTTTCATCGTTTAAGTATCGAAGAAAGTTTTTACAGAATTTACAGTCAATGTTTTCCTATTTCTATTGGGAGGATACGCAACTGTCAGGTTATATACTAAAGGAATTCCTGTGACAAGATGGTGAAGTGAAAAGTATTTTATTAAAGGATAATTCATTATTAAGTTTAGAATAATAACTGGTACAGAGTAAGCGTGTTCTTATTTTGATTCAAAGATTATGCTACCTACGCCACAAGATTTGATCATTATTAATAGGAAATACATAAGAGATTATAGAAAAGAATTTTCTTGTGATGTGACAAGCTAGTGTAGTGTTAAGAATGTGTCTACGAAGGTTTCTACGGTTGTTGACATAGCTATTCAACATTATTAAATTTTTTCTGTTGTTTCGTGAGAGGTTACAACTCTCAAGCTGTATAAGTATATTGAAAGGAATCCGTGTGACAAGCTAGTGAAAGCGTTGTATTTTCATCGCTGAAGTATCGAAGAAAGTTTCTACAAAATTTGCAGTCCATCTGGTCATTACAAATGATCAAGTTCTTTGGACTTCTAGAAGAATAGCTGTCATAAGCGCACGTATCTTGTAAGTATAAATAATATACACAAGTTTTTAGATTTTATACTGTATATTTTTTAAAAATTATACATTAATTCTGTGGATTCACTCCTTGTGGAGGATCCTCTTCTTCTGGAGCATCTTCTCCGTGAAACACTTCTGGTCTTCTTTGCTTAGCCAGGTCCGAGCGTGTCTCTTCTACATTGGACCTGGCCATAAAATTTATGAATTCAGCTAGATTCTTCAGGTTTTGCTGGTAGGGATTCAGCCTCCTTCTGTATCTCCTGAAGTTCCTACCAGCCCTCGTACCTCTTCTTCCGACATAAAGTATTTTATGTATTTTTTTTTTTAAATTCTCAAATATATTTATATTACTAAAAAATTCTATTGGTAAAATGGTACCATGATTAGCCTGATTTCTGTTGCCCTTGTTGTTGTTGAAATTGTTATTGTCGTTGTTGTTGTTGTTATTGTTTTTGTTGTTGTTATTATTGGCTGCACCAACTTGCGCTAAATTAAAAAAACATTTCGTTAGGGTTGGTGTAGGAAAACTAGTCTGGTTTTCAAATCTTAAGAACAAAATACATTATAAAATAAAATTTTTATGTACCATTTTCACTAATATCCATTTGGTTTTTAAAAATTCTAAAAATTAAAAATGAATTTTATAGTTTAGTAACAATTCATGTTTATAATATACACTCATACACACACATATATTTATACATATGGGTTTTATATAGATTTTTTTAAGCCTTAAAATCAAGTTTTCAGTTTGATCATCAATATCTAAAAAAAAACTCATTATAAAAGAATCTGTGAAAGTTCCAGAATGTCAGAGGCTTTGGTTACTCTGTGAGAAATAAATATAACAGCTCATTTATTAAAAATGACTTGTTTAGAGCAGCAAAAAATTTAGGTAAATCAGTGAAATATTAGCATAATCCATCAAAATTTTGTTGCGCTACATTATAAAAATCCTATAGAATATCCCCATGTAATCAGTTTTGACATTTATAATAATTAAAATAAACTAAACAAGATTTTATACTTTGAAAAGCGCCCACGTGTGTCATATACTCAATATATAATAGTTTCAAGGATATTTGACTTATATAAAAGTCAATAAACCATTAATTATAATCGATACATCCATACTCATTATTCATTATTATTTAGTTTTATTTATAATCAATTTTAAAAAGCATTTTTTAACAGAGAAATTCAGCTCTAGCAGACTATCTTTCCATCTCTTTCTAATAAATGCATAAAAGTACGGAAATTAGACTTTAGAACAAATTAAAAAATTTTTAGGAAAGATTGACGGTAAAAAAAGTAGATGAGAATATTCTATGGGATCTAGCGAACAAAGCAGAGTAGGTCAGAAAAGCCAAGATACATTCATTAGATGTGAAAATAATGTTGTAAATTATTATCGGAAGATGCAAGTTTTTTCCGTAGCTGTATTTTTTTCTTTTACAGAAAGTAGTAACTTTTAGAGAAACCAATGCCTCTGACATTCTGGAACATTCACAGGTTCTTTCATAAGCGTATCAATTACTTACAGTGATAAATAAGGCTGATTCAATAATGTCTGCAGTATATACATTATTTTTTACACTAAATTGATCGGATCACCTGTAACAGAGAAAGAATAATTTATTTTACAACAAAGAATCATGTTCTATTATCGTAAAGTTAATTTATTTAAAGGTAATTAAAATATACTTATCTGACAGTGAGATCCGTTGATAGTATATTTTGAAGCTCATGCCATCTTTTTTATAAGTACATTATTGTTCATGAAACTTTTTGCAGGTTCTATATTAAACACTATTGCACACTTTTAGTACGAGTTTTAGGGGTTTTTAGCGCGTTTTAAATAATATAATTTATGATAAATTTGGAGTATCCACGCCGAGGTTATAAACTAGCAGAAACCAACAGTAGAATAATACTTCAGGCTAGACATAACTATAGTACGAAAGTGGGTTGGTACCAAATTATAGGGTTATAGGGATCCCTATAACGAAGCTATGAAGTATTAGTCTACTGCTGGTTTCTGCTAGCTGATAACCTCCATCTGGGTTCTCCAAGTTTATCATAATAATTATGTTATTTAAAACGCGCTCAAATCCCGTAAACGTCATAGTACGTGTGTGCAAAATAGTGCTTAATCCAGAACTATAAAAAGTTCCAAGTGCAAAAATGCACGGATAAAATGATGGCATGATGATCAGAATGTGCTATTAACGGATATCACTCTCTCAGATAAGTATATTTCAATTATCATTAATGAAATTAATTTTACCATTACAGAACTTGATTCTTTGTTTTAAAATACATTATTCTTTTTGTTACTTTAAACTAATGTCTATTATTTCCTTTACCTGTTGTTATTTATGGAAGCAACAAGCGAATGTACAATCTAATCTAGTTAGTAATTCGGAAAATAAGTTACTATTTCCTTATTTCATTAAATCTATAGCATATATGTCAAGGACGATCATCTACAATGAAATATGAGATTTAAATATTCTGTTCATTTAAAAAATCGATCCCAGATTTTTTTTAATAAAACAGGAACAAATTCTAGCATGTAGAACGCAATTTTTTTATGGAAAAACTTGCCGTCCCGTCCTATCATAGATAATTGATGAATTACAAAATATCAGTGTAATCAACTAGATGACAAAATATTTAATTATAAGTAACTTATCTTCCTATTATCCTATAATCGCTACAACACAAAATATTTATGTTAAACTGTGAAAACAATGGCCTCAAATGATAGCAGGAATTCTATTTTTTTGTTAAGTATACATTTAAATTTAAAAATAATCTATAAGCAGCATAAATATTAATTTATTATTTTTAGCTTCACTAATAGAAATTGACTTTATACCATTTTTTAATACACTATAATAGTTTAAATTATTTTTTATCAACTTCCTGATATCTTTTGAAATGGCAAGGCGTTCTGCACTTCACACCAACTAGGGAGATGACTGCTCCAGAATCAAACTTGGATTTATAATTCTTTGCTCCTAGAATATGCAAGTAATTCCAGAACTTTTCAACCATTGACTCAGTGCTTTATCTATAAAACTGGTATCTATCTTCGACTTAAAATTATTTCTTCTGTTATTAAGGGGTTATGACAGGGTTAACGGTCGTAACAAAAATTTTTTCTTATAAATCTGTAAAAATGCCATTATTTATGTAATCATAGTGGAACTATGATTACATAAATAACTGCCTTTATTTTAAAGTCTTCATTCAGGTCTTCAATTTAAGCTATTGAACACTCAAAAGTATTGATTTTTCATCGCACAAATCTATTACTAATAGGACATGGTTTTTACTGAAGTTTTTTTACGGCATGCACTTTTCTACACGTTTTGGTAAACGAAATTAAATTTTGAATATATTATTTTGCTCCTTAAAACCTGCACTAAAACTGAAGTGGAGCACTTTTTTAATGAACATTTTTTAATGCAATGAAAGAAGTTCCATTGCGATTGCATAGATAATATTTTTACAGCTTTCCAAAAAAAATTTTGTTTTTTGATTGGTAACCCTGTCATAACCCCTTAAAAGTCAATGACAGATTTGATCGTTTCAAGTTGCCTAAATTCTTTAGCTTTCTCGATCTCTTTTTCATTTTGTAGCTATATAGCGTTCGTTCTCTTTATTATGTTTTCCTTGTTCCTTCTGGTTTCATCGGAATCCATATTTTGGAACAAACACTTTGCGGCTATACAGCGGCACATACATCTACGAGTACAAAATTATTCTAAAATAGTTGTATTAAAAACAAAAAAATTAGGACAAGAATAGATTACAATTTAATTGAACTAATAATGAATTATTGATTAGTATCTTGAAGTGTCTTGTATCTACTGATTCTTGAATTCCAAAAAGTCAGAATATTGAGTCTTTAAATTTTCATGTCGCTTTTTGGGGAGTTTATGAGAATTCAAATTCAAATGACAAACAAAGATTAAAAATTTATGACGTTTTCTTTATTTAAAAGTGAAATATTTCTTGATTCTTATATTAAAACGTATATTAAGTTTATGCTCCGATCGGCTATGTTTTTTAATTGGCACCTTGAGCATCAGTACCATATGTCAATTTTTAACTCCGAATACGACCGAGATCACCGAGCGACTAAAAATTTTGAACGATGCCTTCAACGACAATCCAATTGGGACACGCTTCAGATGATCTTATCTCTCATCTCTCTCACTCCCTCGACGCTTCCTCTTTCTCTCATCTTTCCGGCCCTCCCATTCTCTCTTTCTCTCTCGTGAAGTAAATATATGCAATAGTCAAGCAATCACAAAGTTATCCTATTTGTTTTAATTCAATTGATTATTAATGTTGAATTCCTGGTTTTAGAGTTATTATATTATTTTTATATCTTGATTATTATTATGCAACCATTTATTCCATAGTAAAAAAAAAATAACCTAGCTATGTACATGCAGAATGATGTGTAAGTAAAATAAAATTTTACAAAGAAATGAACAAGATAAGCAGAATTTAAGCTTTTTATTGTAATTAATCAAAGTAATTCTTCGCACATTTTTTAAATTAATCAGTAACTTCTAATATATCTATTTATAATAATTTTCTAAGTTATAAATTTTCATCATAGTTTTACTAAAAATTATTTAATATTTGCACGCTGGGCCTGACATATCCCTTTTTGAAAATGTCTAGAAAGAAAACTGCACAACTCGAAAATGACCATCATCAATTAGTTTATTTTTAAAATTAATACACACATATCCGTGAATTAAGTTATTTATTGGTTCAAGTTTATATTTTGCTCGTCAATGGATTTAACCCGTCAAAAAAAATTTTTATTTTAAAATAACACTATGAAAGAATGAGTAATTTTTCTAACATGCCCTAATCTTTTTTTTAGTAGAATAAAAAGTGAATAATTAACTGATAGTTTCTTTTAAAATTTATCAAATTTTCAGATGAATTGAAGAAAGCTGTTTCAAAGAAAAATTCATTAGTTTCTAAAAATATGAAATATATGTCTGAACAATCTGCTCAACAACCTGCTCAAAAGAAATTAGGTATGTTATTTTATTATTGTACTATGTCAAGAAAATGAAGTAAAATTTTATTTATTTTTGTATTTTTCAATTTCAGATTACCGTAGTTTATTAAGAAACAAAGTAAATCTGCCTTACAAGCAGCAATAAAAACTGAACAGTAGATTGTTAAATTTAGAAAAAGTGGCTGACCAGTTGAGGGGAAATAAATCACAGGCTCAAAAGTACGAAAACAAATTTGTTTATTATCTACCTTTAACACATTGAACTCTACGATGAAAAGTTGCGGAAGGAACGAAATGCTTTACCTTTGGTAAATTTTTAAGAATTTTCTTTTCAATATATACAATAATTATTTTAATGTTTGCATGTATCTATTACTTATATTTATAAAAAACAAGTTATGGATTTTATTTTGAAAATGTGTGCATAATTGTAAATGCTGGACATACTTAACTTTAATAGAATTTTTAAAAGAATTTTAATAGATCAATGCAATTACTAAATTTTCTGTGAACCAGATGTAAAGAATATCCTTTCATTTCCATTCTTTAGAATCATAACGTAGATTTTACGTACACGAAGTCCCCTACTCCTTTGTTCTAGTTCGAGCATGGAGGCGATTTGCATGATTAATTCAGCTTCGAGTATAGAAAAAGAGGGAGTTCAGACAATAAATCTAACTCTCGCAAAGTTCTTTACTAACAATCCTCTATATTCAGTATAAAATATACTGTTTGCAACAACCAGCCAAGACACGTTCAAATCAGATTCAATAAATAACCGAAAATATAGTCTTTGTTCAGTTAGCCCAAAAATAATAGTCACGCATGAGATAGCCTCCAAAGAACCAGTCTTATTACATTTATTTAATCGTAAAAGGTATCTGAATTCAGGGATCTAGGAAAACAAGCACAGACACTTACTCTTTTTAGGCTTGACCTATATCCGCTTGATAATTTACTTGTAAGATTTATAACTTATATTGCAATCGATCTGTCTGTTCAATGAGCGACCTCATAACTTACGTGGGGTTGAATAACCTCTTACGTCCAGCGACTTACAGCAATCTCTATCCTTCTCTAAAAACATGACGTTCCTTTGATAATTATGGTCCTTAAGCTATCGAATACATAATCACTTTTATAAACATAATAATAATCATGTGCTATACTCGACAACTAAACCCTTGTTTAACTAAGAGAGCTGATAAGACAGCCAAATAACCGTGCTTTGTAGATGTAACATCTTTGGTCATTGTCCTTCCTTAAAACAGCCAACTCTTATGTGCGAGCAGCTAACATTTATGTGCGAGCATCCAATGCGTGCGATTTTTTGGGTTTCTCAGGTTTTCTCCTGAACAATTTCATGTACTCTGTAACTCTCTCTTCAAAGTTCTTTTCAACTTTCTCTCGCGGTTCTTGTACGCTATCAGTCTCTCGGTTATATTTAACCTTAGATGAAGTTCACCACCAACTTAGAGCGGCACTTTCAAGCAACCAATCTCTAAAGAGAAGTCCTCCCACAACGCGTTCCAGTCATTACGGACCTGACACCCTCTATAGGTAAGTGGTCCCATTCAAGAGGGACTTGTATGCGATCCAACACCGCAAGGAGAATGGGACCCCCCGAACATATTTCCCGGTGGCAGAACCGCGAGATTCTGTGCTGGACTCATTCCTATACTCTCGCTACTACTAAGAAAATCCTTGTTAGTTTCTTTTCCTCCGCTTAATAATATGCTTAAATTCAGTAGGTAGTCTCGCCTACTCTGTGGTCGTGGTCGTCGGTTATGTGTTTCCATGGTCATTTAGATGCAAACAAGGAACCGTTTTCGAGACCAAAATAACATAACTAACGTCGATCCGCTCGGTGCAATCACAGTAAATGCGAACGTCCAAGAACTCGATGGGTGTTATTCATACATCTGCCTATACGAAACACGTCGCTGCTTTCGAATCAAAGAAAAACCACTTATCATTTCGAGCGATGCCGAAATCAAGACGCGCGCGAGCATGTACGATGTCGCACACGCGTATAAGCGTCTTAACGACGAACGTTCAGGCTATCGCTTGCTTAATATGCAGTCTGGTTTTTTGTATTAAACGATGTTTAGCCAGGCGTGGTCCGGAAATCGTATCCGAGGACCGCAATGTTCCTTCGAAATATCGATGTCACTATGTCTTGCAGTTCACAATCCTAATCAGTTCATAATCCTCTCCGAAAAATCTACAAAATAAATTTGTTACATAGAACAGAAACAATCCTTCAAAAGTGCAGCTGAAATCATGTCTGTTCAAGGTAGCTAGAGAAGGGGAGTGCCGGCTCCCTCACTTAATGCTCAACTCTTCCTCGCTCCCTCGCCGCCAAGTTACGCCCGCTCACTCATTGATTGTGCTCTTCTTTAGCAACTTTTTCCCAAAGTAATCTTTTTTAGCAACTTTTTCCCAAAGTATATAGTTTTCAAAGAAATAATAAGTTAAGATTTTATTTTTAATAAAATTTTCAAATTTTCTACAATATTTTCAAAAAAGAAGTGATCAATATTTATTTCAAAATTTTGTATTAATCTTTAATCCCCCTGATCACATATCCTCCGCATAATTAAAAAATGATATCTTCATAGTATCATGGAAAAAAGAATATAAATTAAGAACAAAATCTTTTTACGTTTTTCATGTTTAAGGTATTATGACAGGGTTAACAGTCTGAAATTTTTTTTTTTAGAACACTGTACAAATTTAATTTTTTATACAATCATAATGGCACTCATATTTTGGTTTATTTGTTCAAATTTTCAATTTTAGCTATTGAAGATATCCTATTTTAGTTACAAATCTATTATTATTATTATATACATGTTTTTGCTTGAAGTTTTTTTGCGGCGTACATGATTCTAAGCGTTTGTGTTGACAAAATTAAATATTTAATATTTAATTTTACTCCTTAGCACCTGAATTACAAACCAATTAGAGACATTTCTTAATAAATATATTTTTTCATTTTTTTCAAACAAGTTTCTGCCATTTTTTTTAAATGATTGAAACGAATTTAAAAAATGATCAAAACATGTCCTAATAATAATAGATTTGTGAGATGAAAAGTCAATACTTTTAAGAGTCCAATAGCTTAAATTGAAGGACTGAATGAACATTTTAAAATAAAAAAGTTTGATTATGATTGCGTAAACAATGACATTTTTACAGCTTTCCAAAGAAAAAAATTGTTTTCGATCCTTAACCCAGTCATAACCCCTTAAGAAAATATGGTTCACAGAATCTCAATTCTCCAAAATTTTTACGATTATGGACGATTGCTATATACACCCAAAAGACTGAACTAGACAAGGTATATGTATCTAAAACTTGTATACAACATTATTGAATACAAGAATGTATACTTGTATTGTATACTTGTATACAAAAATATTACAAGATGTGTAATAAATATATCGTCAGCCCGTACGAAGACTATGTCAACGAAAATGCTGTAAGAAAAACATGACAGTTCATATTCCCCTCGAAAAACATGCCAGTTCACCATCTCCCGATGAAAAACATGACAATCCGGATTCACCCAGCGAAAAACATGACTATCGAGATTCTTCCAATTAAAAACATGACAATTTGGCGTCTAAAAATTCGAAATAAAATTATTATAACATCGAGGTGGTGCATGTACTCTCTAAATAATCTTGAGCGAAAATTTGATGTTTCGCAGTGGGTATTTACTAATTCACTAAATGAAAATCCTTTTACTGCGGAATAGTAAATATACGCTGCATAATTGAGCAAAAATCCACTAATAAAACAATTAATTTTTAACTTTTACTATTCACTTTTAAAAAATACAATATATGAATCGAATATTCACTTTTTTAAAATACAATACATATTGTTTGAAACTGACTCTATCGCTCGATGATGGTAGATTGAAAGGTTAATAAAATGCGTCTCTTCGAGCTAAAATGTTTATACTACGCCAAACGTTTCGGGGTAATTTTACCCCCTCATCAGTGGCTAAGCAAAATATTAAATTTTATTATTAAGTTTTACAAATAGAATTTACAATAACTAAAAATATAAATTACCAAGTTTAAAAAATGAGTCGTGCGCTACATCGACGACGTAAAAACGCAGACGGCGCTAAAAATTACAAATCGCAAATTTAAAGAAATTACAAGAGAATTTAAACGTTACAAAAATCGCTACAAAAAATTAAGCAACTTACAAAGAGTGACGCTCGAAAAACTTTAAACAAAAGTAATAAACGCGACCGGTGCCACTCGGTGGTAATGTGGCACCGGCCAAGGACAAAAGTCAACTAAGTTTACAGCTAAAATCGATCTTATATATATGTTACAATACATCGGTCAAACTGGATTCTAATACAATTAAACGTGTATAAAATGCAAAAATAAGGCGAATATTGTAGCCACGAAAGCCGCAGAGCTCGCTAAGTGTATCCAGAACACATAGCACAACAGAGGTGACACGAGCTGTTATTCATGTAGTAGATCGGAGAGCCCGCGCTGCTCCGCACGCAACGCCCCTACCATGACTGTATCACTATATAGTACAGTATGGCTAGGCCGTTGCCCCGGCAACCCGGTTCTCCGACCTCCCACTTGGGATGTGCCGCTCCGGCCCGCCAGCCAATCACCATTGAACACGTGTTGGCTGAACTGAAGAGAGCGCGAAGCGGTGAGCCACCTCTCTCCGCGTCCTAAACTCCTGGTACAATCTGCTCGCTGCCGAGCCTCCGCAATTACAACACTCGACAATTAATGTTTATTAGGACTAACTTTTAGATTTGAAATAACATTCTTGTAACTGGCTTTGAGGAGGCACGTGTCCTCAGCCCTATTAAGCGTGCCATCGAAAAACTGTATATGGAGCATCTCCGAGAACCGTCTACGGAAAATAGACTGCTCTCTGTCAATTATTTTAATATTGTTAAAATCAAAACTATGACCAGTCTCCAACGCATGTACTGCAAGAGGGGAATTCAAATCCCTTTTCTCTATATACCTCTTATGTTCGTATTGCCTAGTTTTTAAAGGCCGATACGTTTCTCCGATATATGTTGATTCGCAATCGGAGCAATCGATTTTATAAACCACGTTCCGTGTGTCACCCACCGCAGTAGGGTCTTTACCAAGTTTTATAAATTTGTTAAATTTATTGGTAACATTATTAACTAATCTCACGTCATTATTTTTAAATACGGACCTTAATTTATCATTGAACCCTTCGTAGTAAGGGAACACACCATAGCCTTTTCCCGAGTGTAAATTATTGTTACTATTGCAATTGGAAGTGTCAATATTGCTCGTGTCTGTGCCTCTCAATGCGGCCCTTGAGATGCCCAAATTACGTGCAATCCGCTTTTTGCTAAATTTCTCAATAAATTCGGGAGGATAATCATTAGCCATTAAGATTTTTTTCGCCTTTTCAACGTTCTCACAGTGGAAACGAGGATCCGACAATAATATTGCCCTATCAAATAGATTGGATATTATTGCTATTTTTTGACTTTTTGGATGATGGGAGAAGAAATTAATATATCTGCAAGAAGCTGTGTTTTTTTGGTACCAATTAGTAAATATTTTGCCGCTAGAATCATGAAAAATAGAAATGTCAAGAAAGTTAATACTATTGTTTTCTTCAATTTCCGAAGTGAATTGAAGGTATTCGTTGTAATTATTAAAAACAGATAACACCACCTCAATCTCCCCTCTGTCCAATATCAAAAAACAGTCATCCACGTATCTGCGAAAAAGTCGAACGCTAGATTTTGTAATGCTCAGACAATGCTCCTCAAGGTCCTCAAGAACTGCATTTGCAAATACGGGACTCGAGCAAAAACCCATCGGGGCGCCAGAAACCTGCTTATAAAAATACAATAAAAATACATTGTTGGTAACGTTACAAGACTGAGTTCCGAGGCCTTTTCTAGAGTAGTTTTGGATTTTTCGAATAATTCACTTTCAACTTATAAAAATAAATTGAATTATAACTGCGAGAGAAAAATATCTGACCTCTCCGCGAGCCCCAGAACCGTACAGCCGAGTATATTGGGGTCAACGTGAAGGAGTCAGGCACCTTCCACAATGACCACAGCCAAAGCCAAGAATAAAATAAAATCAGAATATCGCACGCGAGCGTAGAGAATTAGAGCATGATACAGCCGTCAGCCTGCAGATGTATTATTATAGTTTTGAGTCGGGAAAAGTAATTAAGTAAATTATAGAAACTTAAAGCTAGGTCAGCCGAAAGAAAATAGAATGCTCACTGGGAATATTGATATTATATAAGAGCGAAACAGCTTAATTAAATAATAAAAATTGTAAATACTGCCGAGAAATCACGTGGGTCCGCCCGCGTGAGTGAGCGATATGTATGTGTGTGAGTATCGAGCGGCGAGGCGAGTGAATGCCGCTTGGCACTGCAGCCCTGGACACTGAACAGAAAGCAATAAAGAGTAATAGACATTTTTGTAAGACGCAACCTTGGGTATCAACCGCGACGAGTAGTTTTCGCGTAGGACGAATTTTCTGAGAAAGAGCCAACACAGAATGGGAGAGCAAGCCACAGCCATCATTTTCGAAGTAAGCTGAAGTTTTCTGCCAAAGGTTTTGCCGTAAAAGCCACCGCGTATTACTGAGTTCCATGTATCGTGATGCCGCGCGATAGCCCCGGCCATTGTGAGCCGAGAATCTATGTGTGCTAGTGATGAATAAATTGACGAATTAAACTAGCCACGTGTGTGAGACGTGTCTATTTATTTAATTAACCTTTTTTGAACCTGTCCTGAGACCGGGCGCAAGATAGCTGAACCGGCGCACAAGTGAGCGTGCGACTACGACCATCTTCCGCGGCATGTCAACCATTATTTTTAAATTATAGCCGCGAATATC
>JACCIB010000337.1:0-181498 GCA_018906965.1 Philotrypesis tridentata | reverse complement strand
AAATGAATTTTTAAATAACAAATTATTGGAGTGGCATTTAGACAATAATGATTTAAAGAAAATTTTTATTACTGACGGCGCAGCAAACATTGTAAAGGCTATTTCAATGTCGTCTAATTGGACTCGAATTCCATGCTTCGACCATTTATTGCAATTGGCAATTAAAGATGTCGAGAGCAAACATTATAATTTGGATATACTTATAACGAAGGCAAAGAAAATTGTTGGGCACTTTAAACGATCCGCAATTGCATACACTAAATTAAAAGAAGCGCAGAAAACGTTATATCCAAATAAAACAGCTCTGAAAGTAATACAACACGTTGAAACGAGATGGAATTCGAAATATTTAATGCTGAATCGTTTGTTACAATTGCGTAAATCTATTTGCATCGCACTAAATGAGCGAGGAATGCCTGAAAATTTCACAAATGATGAATGGATTTTAATTGAAAATTATGTAAATATATTAAGTCCACTCAAACATGTGACGACTATGATGGAGGGTGATAAATATCCAACACTATCATCGTACATACCAATGGTGCTTGGATTAATAAATGTCTTGGAATATGACGAATCTGTTAGTTTAGAGGAGAACCAACTGGCTGAAGAGTATAAATTATCAATAAAAAAAAAATTTAATTTCATACTCGATAATGACATTTTAATAACTGCAATGATGATTGATCCGAGGTTTAAGAATAGGTTTTTAAGTGACGATTTGAAAGAAAAGGCATTTGAAATTTTTCTAAAAAATGCAAAAGAGTTAAATGGTAAATCTTCTCTTACGCAGCACCAAAACATTCCTTCTCGAAATAGTGATACAGGTATTTTATAAAATGCAAATTTATTTATTCCCGTGGTGCATACATATACTATTTTTCTGCACGAGAAACGTAAAATGCGTATGCTGTAATCCGCCCGTAGAGCATTCAGTATGCACTTTACGCGCCGTGTGGAAAAAATATATGTATATTTTATTTTAAATATTAAATATCAATAAATTTTAATTTTGTTTTTTTTTTAGGTGAACCGATGAAAAAATTAAAAAAGTTTTTTGATCAGGCGAGAAAAAACGATGAAGCGAAGAATCCTCTAGATCCAGAAATGGATAAACAAATAAAATTATATTTGAGGGAAAATGTGATCGAGATGTATAGCTGCCCCCTTACTTGGTGGATAGAACATAAAAATGAATTCGAGCAACTGGCAATTGTAGCTCATAATTATTTATCTGGCCCTGCTACACAAGCCAGCAGTGAGCGATTATTTTCTACAGTGGGTAACATTGTTACTCCGATGAGAGTGCAAATGCTTGCAGAACATGTAGAAGAAATTACTTTTTGTCACGAAAATATGAAACGTAAATAAACATAGTAAAATTAAATTAATTAATTAAAAATAAAAATTGTCTTTTTATTGAATTCTATGTAATAATATCATTATATAGGAATGTTGTTTTATGTTGCATATTTAAGAGCCCATAATAATTCTAAATATTTTTTAATATCAATATTTTGCGTGAATCTCGTGATTTTTCGAGAATCTCGAGGTTTTTCGAGAATCTCGAGATTTTTCGAGAATCTCGAGATTTTCCCGGAATCTCGACTGATCTCGAGATTTTCGACTGACCACGAGAGTCTCGAAAAATTTCGGGATTCTCGAAAAATTTCGGGACTCTCGGGCGAGACGGGATCTCGCCTCATCTCGACAAAAAAGTCGAGACACATCTTGTCCCGTCTCGAGCATGCTTTTGCACATTCTTATTAGGTATGCCATTTCTGCGGCTTTATAGGTCCCGGAGATGCGCTGCTCCGGGCCTTTTACAGAGTGAACGTGCGAGTAGTCGTTTGGGTAGTCTCGCCGAGCCAGTAAATGCGGGGAGAAATCCGCCAACATATACATCACCTTATCATATTCGGCTACGAGGGCTCAACCCTAGAAAGTTGAGTAGTCTCGCTGGACATCGACAAGTGTGATTATAGACCGGTTTGGACCGCCAATAAATCTGGCGAGAGTGACTAGAACTCACAGCTTAATTAAGGAAAATACTTGCCACGAGAAGTCGTGTAGCCTGTAAGTAGGTTAAGATTGTACACGGAGAAAATTAGAACCCTTCTCTATATACAAAATTAGACTAGAATCGGTGTAAGTAGAGTAAGACTAGATTTATTGTACAACTACGAAGAAAACAACTCCATTGAAACTGCTACTGTAAATTTATAATCAAAGAGAAGGATTGTATGAGTTTAGTAACTGAAAAGCTGGAATAAAGGTACAAAACATTTTGGAATTAAATTTTAAATATTTTGTTTAAAATAAATTTATTGTAAAAATACCCAACCCTAACTACTAGTAGTACATCATCAGGCCTGTAGTCTACAAGCAGGACTCAGGAGGGAGAGTTGGGACAGAGTCAAAGTTGTCCTACCCCAGCATAAGACGAGGGGACAAGAAATTGACGGGACAACAAAAATACTTCAGCTCCAGCTTTTTCAATGAGTCAATAAGTCACACCTTTAGTCCCATTGATCGTGTCCCACCCCAAGATTCTGTGGAGAGCAGTCAATGGCAATACTCTTACAGTATTTATGGCTGTTGTCTACAAACTTAAGTCTGGACAAATATTAACAATTAATGAACATAAGACCTACGGGTCGAGGCTAGGTCCCGAAATAAAAATATAATAGTAACCCACGCGTCCCTGTTTACCTTCCGGAAATACGGTCCTTACAATAATAATAAAAAATAATATTCGTAAATAAAAATATATACTAATTAAAGATCTAATAATTAATATATAAATATAAATATAAGAATAATAATTAGTTAAAATAATTAATGCAGAAAATTTTATTAAAAATCCATATATTGGAGGCATAGATGCTAAAGAAAAAATTCTTAAACATATTAAATAAAATTTTATTATTTTTTCTAATTTTATTATATTTAGTAAATTTAAATAATTTAATTCATATTGATAAAAAATTATTCTAATTGTTAATATAATAAATGTATAAATTTTAAAATAAATTATTCATCTTATTTCTCTAATTATTATAATAGTAATAATTCAAGTAATTTGAATTATTGAAGAATATGATATAATGATTTTTAAATTTGTTAAATTTATACCTTTAATTGATCTATAATTTCTTAAAATAAGTAAAATAATTAAAATTAAATTATTATTAATAATAAATGAATTCATAATAAATAAAGGAATAAATTTTTGTATAGTTGATAAAATAAAAATATTTATTCAATTTAAGTTATTTATTATTTTTAAATATCATTGATAAAAAGGGGGTAAACCAATTTAGTTATTATACTTAAAAAAATTAAAAATTTAAAATTATTAATATTTAAATAATTTATTAAAATTATAAAAAATAAAAATAAATAAGAATTAAAAGTTTGAATAAGAAAATAATTATTAATCTTTCTTTTTTAATAAATTTATCAAAAATAATTAACTAATAAATCTAATTATATTAATTTCTATAATTATTCATATTGAAAATCATGAAGTTGATATTATAATAAATAAATTTAATAATATTAATATAGGAAAAAATAAAATATAACAATAATAACTTAAATAAATTTTATAATTTTTTTTATAAATAATGAAATGCCTGATTAAAAGGATTATTTTGATAGAATAAATTATATAATGTAAATTATTTTCATTTAATAGTTAAAATTACTAAATGTAATAGATAATATTCTATTAAAATAAAATTTATTTTTAATTAATATCAATATGAGGACAAATTATATTACAAGATGCTAATTCTCCTATTATAGAAAATATAATTTTATTTTATGATTATGGAATAGTAATTATTATTGTAGTCATTATAATAATTATATATTTATTATTTTTTATATTATTAAATAAAATAATTAATCGATTTTTATTAGAAGGTCAATTAATTGAAATTATTTGAACTATTATACCAATTATTTTTTTTTTAGCAATTCCATCATTAAAAATTTTATATCTTAGTGATGAAATTAATAATCCTATATTATCAGTTAAAGTTATTGGTCATCAATGATATTGAAGATATGAATTTAATGATTTTAAATCAATTAATTTTGATTCATTTATAATTAAAGAATTAGATCCAACATCTTTTCGTTTATTAGATGTAGATAACCGATTAGTTTTACCTTTTAATAATCAAATTCGATTTTTAATTAGATCATGTGATGTTATTCATTCATTTACTATTCCTTCATTAGGAACTAAAGTTGATGCAGTTCCTAGACGAATTAATCAAATTAATTTAGTAATAAACGGCCTGGTATTTTTTTTTGGTGAATGTTCAGAAATTTGTGGAGTTATTCATAGATTTATACCAATTGTTATTGAATCTAATTCATTATTAAATTTTATGAATTGGATTGAGACATTATAATCAATTAAGATATTTTTTTTAAATCTATCATTTATGATTTAAAAAATCATTTCTTTAATATTAAGATATTAATTGAAATATCTAATTTTAAAAAATTAGTTAATATTTTATAACATTAATTTGTCAAATTAAAGTAAATAAATTTTATTATTTTTTTATTCCTTAAATAAAACCATTATTATGATTATGATTATTTTTTAATATAATTATATTATTATTATTATTTATTATTTTAATTTATTTTGTTTATATTAAAGATAAAAGAATTAGAAAAAAATTTTAAAATAAAGATTTTTTAACTTTTAAAAATTCCTGATAATAAATTTATTTTCAATGTCCGCTGGTGGTCGCTAGAACAAGAAATGTATTAGTACAAGTAATACGGCATACGCCCGGAGAGGCGATAACGTGCGTATTACATATGCGACCGTTATAATTAACTAATATAAATAAAGCAGAAGAACATAACCCATCAGCTAATATTATAATAATCCTCCATAAAATCCTCAATATCTTAAACTTAAAATTCCTAATAATATTATTCCTATATGAACAACTGATGAATATGCTACTAAAATTTTTAAATCATATTGTCGTAAACATATTAATCTTAAATTTATTATTCCAATTAATGAAATAATTATTAATTTATAATTATAGTGAATACTACAGAAATTAATTTATATTATTTATGTCTGTCGTATAATACCATAACCACCATAAACTTTAATATAATAGCTGCCCCAAAATTATTGAAATCCAGTAACTGGTGCTTCAAACATGAGCTTTAGGTATTTCATATATGAAATATAAATAATTAGGTCAATTTAACTAACAAATGCAAAATAATAAATTCAAAAAAAATAAAAATTGATTCAATTTAATATTAACTTATTATATGTAATAAAATTATATAATTTAATCTATTAAAATAATTATAATAATCAAAAAGAATAAATTTTAAAGGTAAAGCCGCAAGATATGTATATATTAATATAATATGAGAAGCATTTAATCGTTCTGGTGATACCCTCCATCCTATAATTATAAAAAGTAGGAAATAACTAAATTCCAATCATAAATAAAATATAAAATAATTTATAGATATAAAACTTAAACATAATCTTAATAATAATAATAATAAAATAAATGAATAAAAATTTTTATTTTTAAATTTAAACTAATTAAAAATATTAATGAAATAATTCACATAGAATAAAATTATTAATCTTACTCTCATAAAATCTCCTCCTATTATCTATAAATTAATATTCAATTTATAGAATATCTAATCTTTAATAATATTAAAATATTATAATTATTAAACTTAAATCTTATAATTCTTATTAATATAAATTTATTTAAAATGAATCTATTTAATATCAATAAAATAATAAAAATCAACTTATTATCATATTAAATTTAATAAATTTATAGAATCATTACCATATGTACGAATTAAAATAATTAAAACAGTTAATCCTCAAACTCTTTCACATACTACTAACAACTATAAAATATAAAATTAAAATTATTCTATAATATATATTTTATTTATAATATTAAAGTTCTTAATATAATAAATTCTAATCTAATTCATGTTATTAATAATTGTGAATAATAAAATACAAAATATATATAGAAAAAATAATATTATCAAAAAATAATAAATATTTTATATTAATATAGTTATTAATTTAAAAAAAAATATTAATTTTGTAAATTAAATTTATATATGGGTGGTTCTCTGACAAATCGAGCGGTCGATTTTTTGACCCTATCGAAAAAATTTTTAAAATGTTCCTAAGAGACATATGAGTATCTCTGAATTTTTTCAGATTTTTTGCATCAAGTATCTCCAGTTACAGAGGGTCAAAGTTGATGAAATCATGTTTTTTTGCTTTTTCTGGCTACTTTCATTAATTTGTAGATCCTCAGGGAAGCATTTTTCACTATAGAGATATAAACATTTTTTGCTGCAAATTTTCTAAACTATTCAAAAAAAATATTTTTGATGTCGTATATATCTGTTTTAAGAAAGTTATAAGTCATTTAAGCTTTAAAATCAAGTTTTAGGAAAGTTCGATCATCCGGATCATAACGAAAAAATTCATGAAGATATGTTATTTCAATTCAAAAAAGTCTGCGAAAGACCCAGAATGTCAGAGGCCCTTGGTTTCTCTGTAAAAAATCATTTTATCCGTTCATATATGAAAAAAATTTAGTTTTATTGCTATATCGAAGAATTTAACCAATTTTATCAATTACGTAAATTTTTTTATAATAATTTCAATCATTAGAAAAATGATAAGGTTAGTGAAATGCTTCGATATAGCAATAAAACTAAATTTTTTTCATATATGAACGGATATAATGATTTTTTACAGAGAAACCAAGGCCTCTGATATTCTGGGTCTTCCTCAGACTTTTTTGAATTGAAATAGCATATCTTCATGAATTTTTTGGTTATGATCCGGATGATCGAATTTTCCTAAAACTTGATTTTAAAGCTTAAATGACTTATAACTTTCTTAAAACATATATATACGACATCAAAAATATTTTTTTTGAATAGTTTAGAAAATTTGCAGAAAAAAATGTTATATATCTCTGTAGTAAAAAATGCTTCCCTGAGGCTCTATAAATACATGAAGTAGCCAGAAAAAGCAAAAAAACATGATTTCATCAACTTTGATCCTCTGTAACTCGAAGATACTTGATGCAAAAAATCTGAAAAAATTCAGGGATACTCATGTGTCTCTTAGGAACATTTTAAAAATTTTTTCGATAGGGTCAAAAAATCGACTGCTCGATTTGTCAGAGAACCACCCATATATATATAACTAATCAAAAAATAAATAATCTTTATTTCTATAATTCCTAATATTATAATTTTAAATAAACTATTTTTTGTAATGATAAAATCTTGAATTTTAATTTACATTTATTACATTAATATTATATTAATGATTAATTTAATTATTAACTTTATTCCTCATCAATTTAATAAAATTCATCCATTAATTACAATATTAATTTTATTTATATTAATATTAATATCTTCAATTTATCTAAGAACTTATTCAAATAATAATTGATTTTCTTACATTATATTTTGTTAGGTTTTTGCTACTAACAGAATACGCCTTTTTCAAAGCGCATTAGGGTTATCGAAATTTATAGGCACGCTGTTCAAGTGCTCTACCGCGCTGCAATTGCGCGATCGGGAAATAATAAAATTGCTCCTAGCGGGGGACGCACGCAAAATAGAATAATTGTTTTATATTTAGTTGAATTTTTACCTTCGCCTAGTTGTTGTAGCTTCCTAGAATTCCTTGGACGTCGACTCGGTCGAAATAATTGCGGCTTGGCTTTGTGTGCGGCGCTTCTGTGTTGAGAGATAAAGGGTGGCAAAATAAGATACGAGATCCGGCGGTGAAATAAGTCTCAAAATAGTTTTCACTGATTTTATTTTATTAGACTAAATGGAACAATTCGCCACTCGGGCTTCTAATTGAATGAGTGTGATAAATGTGTAGAACAAAAGGCTACTTAAGCAAAAGAAAAAGTCCGACCAAGATATGACTGCTCTGGTTCGGCTGTCGAGACGCACTGCCGGAGGGCGCGCAATTATGCATAGGAGAGAGCGCGTCACTCTCTCTCCCACTAATTGTCAGTGTTGGGGTTCGAGAGAGCCACCATGGGTGGCTTTTGATACTCATCGGCAATTTCAGACCGTCCAAGCGAGATCGATCTGGTACAGCTAGCTTCACGCAATACGAACTTGTCCAAGTGATGCTTGCGCTGTTGCGTACCACGTCCCGCATATTTCTGATTTTCAGCACGTTAAATTTAAATTCAAATTTAATTTATATATAACCCTGTAAATAGCACATGAAATAAAATTTCTTTTTATATGGTAAATACAATTAATACATTTGTATAAAATAATATATTTTTAGAATAAGTGAGCTAACAAAACCCGTAATACTATAATTACAACGAAAGGTAAGTAAATTTAATTATTTTTATTCTGTAATTTTGGGCACTAATTTTGTCAAAAATTATAATTTAAAGCCCTTAGATTATATTAAAATTATGCTAAAAGAATTAGAAAATCTATGTGAGCCGTGCGCTACATATACTATAGTGTATGTATGTTAACGAAAAGAGATAATTCTATTAGCCCGCGCTGTAAACAAATCACGGATATCTCTAAGTATATCTATATTAATAGTGTATCTACCATATAAAAAAAAATTTTATTTCATGTGCTATTTACAGGGTTATACATAAATTAAATTTGAATTTAAATTTAACGCGCTGAAAACCAGAAATAAGCGGGACGTGGTACGCAACAGTGCAAGCATCACTTGGACAAGTTTGTATTGCGTGAAGCTAGCTGTACCAGATCGATCTCGCTTGGACGGTCTGAAATTGCCGATGAGTATCAAAAGCCACCCATGGTGGCTCTCTCGAACCCCAACACTGCTAATTGTCTTCACTTCTCCCCCATCACTGTCTTCGCTGCATTTGCACTTTGCCCTCTGTCGCACCCATGGACTAGGTGCGAAGTCCGGCGGCACGAAGGAGGGAGAAGCGCTTGGTCAGCGCTTCGAGGGATGTGGGAGAGGTACCGTTATCGCCTTGCTTTGCGACAACTGTAGTGTTCCTTACTCTTGGAACTTTCCATTCGTTATGCGACGTTGCCGATGCGTTTTGCATTTTGGCTTCGTCACATAACATCCTCCCCCCCCTTGGAAGGTTTGCCGTCCCGGCAAACGATGGTGTTGTGTGCAGGGTGGGTAGGGGTGGGTTTGTCACGAATCTCATGGTATGAGGGTGTTATCTCCTTTCGGTTGTATGATCGCCCTTAACCTAAGGTTAGTGATTATATGTAAAATTCATTTTTCCAAGTCTTAATGCTAGGGGACGCTTGGGTCATTTGGAAAATTACGATTATTCAGTGTAGAAGATATTTATATTATCTGTTAAGGATTATAGCGATAATAATAAAAAGAGTTACAACTAGGCGTTACATGCGATAATATGACTTAAAGAAAGAAATAATACCCTTAACCCGAATAATAGTGGTAGAAAATACAAAATAGATTATTTGAATTGATCATATCGCTACCTCGTACGAAGACTATGTTATACCAAACTAGGAACGAAAAGTATGTTAAACGCTAATCCCAGCGAAAAAAAAATCAAAACAGCGCTTCCAGCGAAAAATATGTCAAATCAAGGTTCCCAGCGAAACACATGTCAAGTTGTAT
This sequence comes from Philotrypesis tridentata, assembly GCA_018906965.1. Lineage (NCBI taxonomy): Eukaryota > Metazoa > Arthropoda > Insecta > Hymenoptera > Pteromalidae > Philotrypesis > Philotrypesis tridentata. Next base: position 171,789 of record JACCIB010000337.1, on the reverse strand, counting down.
TATCCCTGCGAAAAACATGTCAGGTAGTATTCTCCCAACGAAAAACATGTCAGGTAGTATTCTCCCTACGAAAAACATGTCAAGTCGGAATGTTCCAGGGAAAAACAAATTGGGGGTCTAAAAATTATGAAAAAAATTATTTATTATATATATACATACATACATACATATATACATATATATAGATAAATACATAAATCGGGTATTTTGAATGCGCCGAAAGTAGGGGTAGTATAGGGTTATTTTTAAATATGGAATATTGAATGCCAAAAGTGGAATTTTGAATGCGCTAGCGAAGGGTAGTTTATTATAGGGATGCATTCAAAATACCCGATTTATATATTTTTATATATATATATATATATATACACATATGTATGTATATATATAATAAATAATTAATAAATAAATAATTTTTTTCACAATTTTTAGACCCCCAATTTGTTTTTCCCTGGAAGATTCCGACTTGACATGTTTTTCGTTGGGAGAATTAGACTTAACATGTTTTTCGTTGGGAGAATCGGACTTAAAATGTTTTTCGCGGGGAATATCATTTTGAAATATTTTTGGCTGGGAGAGTGGACCGGACATGTTTTTCGCAAGGATTAAGCGTTCGTCATGTTTTTCGTTCCGAGTTTGGTATAACATAGTCTTCGTACGGGGTAGCGATATAAAGGTCTGTTGTTGTGCAAAAGGTTCTTAATACTATTGGTAACTTGATTTGACTTGAATTTCCGGTCTGCGTGGTTGATTGGTGATCAAAATAGAGGTGTGGAGAGTTGTTGTCCATGCTTCTCATCGTCGTGTACGGGGGTCGAAACATGTCTCGCAGTGCTCCTGGTATACTCGTAGAGGTATCAGCTTATTGCACCACGTGTGGGTTATCACTGTGATTTTTCGATACCTCGCCCGGAATCTGCCCTTGGATTGGTGCAGTGCTTTTTTGGCGTCGTCATTGTTCCTGTATGTGAGGAACCCTGTGTGTGTGTGTGTGTGTGTGTGACGATCGCCTTGTCGTGTTTCTTTTCCAATTGCGTGTACCTCACGGACGTGATTTCTCCAAATTTGTTGAATAGTTGTGTGGTCTCAATGGTTGTGTATTCCACTGGCACTCTAATACTGACCGTATTGAGGTCCAGAGTAGCCAGGTCGATGGTTTCGGGCTTGAGGTGTCCCCATGCGCATTGGTAGATCGGGTAGCAGTTGTTCTTTGCTTGCAAAGCTGACCGCAAGCTTTCGAAGTGTATAAACACTTGCAGTGTATCTGTCATTGTCGGGTGTGTCGATACGTCGAATCTAATTACGCGCCCGAATCCGGTAAAATGTCCGTACATATTGTGTAAGTCGTATGTCGAGTCTACCAGTATTCGCAGTTTCGCGTGGTCATAAACTTTTTCGATCTCTTTTAACGTTCTGGTGTCAATCCTGCCAGTTACTCGAGCTTTTGCTTCTACTTCTTTTATGTCATTCTCTCGCAGTACTTGTTCGTAGTGTGCCGTCATGGCGAATACTCCTTCTGCGTTCACGAGGTTTACCGTCCTGCATGCTCCTAGAGAATGCAGGAGCAGCGCTGCCTCTAATGTTGATCCTCTGTAGAGGATCGTCATCGTGTACGCATCTGGATTATCCACCACCAGTAAGGTCATGACTTGTTCGTCTGTCGGCGCGTCTATCTGTTCTCTCTCGTATGCGTCCCAGACTGAGAGGTTTAGTAGGTCGGTGGTCACCGGCCCTACTGCTCCAGCTGGTCTTGTTCGTCATTATCGTCATTTTTCGGTGTTGCTTGTTGGTCTCGCTCGAGCTCGCTTGGTACGTCTGTTGTCGTGCTGGCACCGGATCTAGTGTCTCGCGTCTGCAAGTCCGTCAGTGAGGTCGTGTCACTGTTTTCTTCGTCATCCGCTTTGTCAACGGTGATGTCCAAGATGTCGTCCAAGTTGCCAATTGAAGTGTCGGCTTGCTCGGTCATTACAGACGCGGTCTCTGCGCAGTTGTCTAATGCAATGAGCTTGACCGACACTTCTTTCTTGTAGCGTGCAGTCAGCTTTCCTACCCTCTGGTTGTTTTCTACCTCCACTGTGATTTCCTCAATTTCCAGGATTTCTCCGAATGTCCGTACATATTCCAACATCAGTGTTACATATGTTGGTGGTCTGTAAAAGACCTTAATGGCTAGGGGGTCGTCTTCTTGGGTCTCGACGTATAGTATATTTAGTTGTCTAGCTGCCATCTGTAACAAAGAAAAACATAGGGTTTGTTACGTGGGTCGTGTGTGTGTGTGTGTTTAAATTTATTGTCGAATTTTTCGCTTCATGCATAGCGGGATAGTTTAGCTATGGGTCTGCATGGTTAATAACTATTTTGTTTTGTGTTTGTTTGTGTTTTGTATCATGTTCATGTCGTAATACGTTGGTTGACGTATTGTTGTGTATTAGTTTTCGGTATAATCTTTTAGTATGTCTTTTGCGTATTCTACTGTCCATTTCTCTTGTGTTTCTTGTGGAACCTCTTTCGCTAATTTTTCTTTTAGTATTTCGGCCTCTTCTATGTCTTTGTCCCAATCTTCTTACTCTTGTTCAGGTGCTAGGTTTAGTGATTTCCAGTTACTTTCCATTTCTTTGTTTCCCCAGATACCATCGTTTTTGGCATCTTCATTTTCTTCTTCGTTTGGGTCTTTTTCGGTTTTTGTGTCATCTTCATCTTCTTCTTCCTCTTGGTGTGACTTGCGCAGGTATTTTGGTTCGATGTCTCTCTGCTATTGAGGTGTCGCGTATTTGAAACGCTTGCACACTCTTTTAATAATTTTTTTTATGTCTTCTTGATTGTGGAAGATGGTCTCGACTATGTATTTATCCGGGACCTTCATGTCTCCTTCCCACGATATGTGGTGGTAAACCATCCATGTGGTTCTTTTTAGGTATTCAATTAATTCTTCTCAAGTTTCTTCATCATTTATTGAGAAGAATACTTTTTTAGCATCATGGATGGTAGCCATGATGTTGTCGTTGTCTGGCTCTTCATCTGAACTGCTTGAAATGTTGTTTTCTGCCTCTTTGGGTTTTTGCTTGGTGAGCTTATTTTTCTTTCCCACGGTGTATAGTGGTTGTCTATACTGCCATGGTACGTAGCGCATGGGCGTAGTATGAAATCTCATGAATGATGGTATGTCATTCTTTATATTTATGGTAATGTCTTCGATTGATTTTGTGTTAGTCACGAACAGTTTTCTTTGGTTGGGTCGCATATTTTAAATAATTGTGTGTTTATTTACTAATTTGTTTTAAAAGGGGTGGTGCATTTAAATATTCAGTAGGTCCATGTTTAGGTAGTTTGTCTCGTCAAGTAATGCGTTTTCTTATTCCATTGTTATGTCTTCGATTGCGGTCTCCATTGGCCTATTTTCCCCGTCTTCTGATGTTTTCAATGTTTCCATTATATTCTCGGTCGCTGTGATTTTGTTTTTAGTCGTGTATTTTGCTATTGGAATTCTTGATCTTTGTAGTCGCTCTTTCCATACTATTTGTTTTGCACATGTGGTTTCATGCAAATGATAGCTGTCTATGTCTATGTGATTGTCGCATTTGTCATATTTTCTGGTGTATTTTTCCTTGTTGGATTTTGATGGTTTCCTTGATACTGAATATACTGCATTATACATTGGGTCACATTCTTCTTTTGCTCTTCTTGCATCTTCTTCGTTGAAGTATTGTACATATCCGTAGGCTAGTCTTCCTTTCTTATCTTTGATGGTTTGATGGTATACTAATTGTCCATACTTTGCGAATGTTCTCAAAAATATTTCGTCTTTCACATTTTCTGAATATTCCCACGGTAGTGTGCAGAATAGTGGGCAATTGTCCATTGGTATTGGTGGTGCATTGACGATATGTATTTCTGATTTTACTGAGCATGTTTTTTTGTGCTGTATGTCCATTGGTTCTTCTTCCTTTGACATGTTCCTCTTCTACACTATTTGTTGCTCCTTTTGTTTCTTGAAACGATTTTGTTTTATTAATGTTGCTCTTCTTTCATAGGCCTTGGTTGCATCTCGTTCGGAGTGGAATGTCATGGTGATCTTTTTTGTTCCTGCTTCGTACTTATGCTGTTCGTAGTAGATTGTGTGTGGTGTTGCAATGTGTTCGAATTCTCTTATTATTGCGTACATGGGTATTTCGTTGTCGCAAAAGATGGTGATAGATTTTCGCTGTTTCATGGCCATGTTGATGTTTTTCTTCTTTCTAGAAACCAAATTCGCTGTTAGGGTGTTTCAGCTTCCTGCATTGGTAATGTTAATTTTGTCTGTGTCTTTTGTGCGTCATGTCTTGTCATGTGCTTTGGTATTGCACTTTCTCCTATTTGTATAGTTTCTAGTTCTATTGTGTTTGTGTTGTCTGTTTTGTGTATTTGTACCTGACGTTTGTGTTTTCGTGTAAATGGAGTCAAGCCCATTAGCATTTTTGATTTTACTATTATAATAGTTAATTTATAATAACATTATTATTATTTGGTGAGGTATATCCTCCAACGAGTAGATTATTTGGTTCAAAATTTTTTCTTTTGTGTTAGCCTGATTTGTCTAATTCATTCAAAATTTCATTTAGGGGTCTTTCATTATTATTATTAGATACGTTGTCGTTTTCTTTCTTTTTGAAATTGGTTTCGGGTCTATTGTTTATTGTGATAAACAGAGGTGAAATTCTGTATCTAAGATCACAATGTTGGGTGCATAAATGTACGTGAAATTTGTTTGGGTTGTACTTTCCCCTGCTGAACCGTGGTCGCGGTTTCGCAATGCATTTGGGTTGATATTCTCAAAATCCCCGCTTCTTTTATTATTATTTTTAAATTCGGGTGTCTCGTGGCAAATAAAGGCTACGGGTGTTGGAAGAGTGGTTGAGTATAGCCATGATTTATCTGGTCTAGATAATTCCATTGTATTTTACTCCTTGGGTTGTTCAAGTCACATTGTTTGATGGTGTCATTGGTCGGATTTAATAGCAATTAATTTCGCAATCTGTTAATTCTGGTGTATTTTGTTGTGCACCCAGAATGGACAGATGTGTGCTAATGGGTTATTATGCATTTATTAATCGAGTTTCATGAATATTAATGTATTTGGTTTGGTCGATGGTCGTAGCAAGTGAGTTGAGATGGCCTGTGTGCCATTCCCAGACTAACATTGTTATCTCATGTGGTATCACAATGGGGTGCATTTTGTATAATTGATAAATAGCGCGATCTACTAATGGTAAATGTAAGATCACGATTGTTTTTCCACTTTGGTGTAGTGCATCGATTTTGGAAATTTTTATTATTTTTTCTGGTCGCATGTGTTCAGGAGGAATTGGAAGTTTCATTTCCATTTTTACTCTCTTGACGTCTGCATCAATTTGTTGCAAGATATCATGTGTGAGTATTTCTGGGTGAATTTGACCATTTTTTGTTTTTCTTAATATGTCTAATAATTTTTCGTGGCTTTTTATCATGTGGTCGAGTGTCATTTCTAATCTTTTAACATAGAGCATGATTTCGACTAAATATTTCATTTGTTCGTTTTCTTTTAGGACATTTGTTACCACTTTTGTGAGTGTTTTTTCGAAGCTCTCTATAATGAGTTGATGGTTTCTTGTGGTTTTGAACAACTCATCAAATTTTGTAGCAACTATGTGCGTGTTATCTTTAACTAGATGTATTATTTGCTTTTGGTCTGTAAACAATTGGTCTATGTTTTGGTTGACGTTTTGAATGTCATCTTCGGTGGCTAAACCAAAGAGCAATTTAGAAATGGATCCTATGAAGCCTAGGGGTACCATTCTTTTTGTTCTGATACTCGAAGGGTATTACGAGTTTAGATACATTATGTGACCTAGAGTGTTGGTGGTCTCATTTATGATTGTTCTTAATTCTGTTAGAGAATTTTGTTTTATTTCTAACAGATCTGTGCCCAGTGCATTTTTGCATTTGTATTCTTCAACCACTGTGATGCATTTGTTGTATACTTCAATGTGCGATTGAAATGGGTTATGGATGTCTAGGAATTGGTCGACGTCTATGACTTTATTGACTTTCCAATCTGCTCTGATTATTTTGATTATGTTAGATTTTTCATAATAAATGCCAGGATTTGGCGATAAAGATTCTTGTGAGTATAGTTGTTCTGCCTTGAAACCTGGTAGGTTGATGCTCAGTAGAATGAATAGCGTTATGCTGTTATTCATCTGTTACACAAATAAAAACTAATCAGAGCTGTTGTCTGACTCTGATTCTTCAGTTTTTATATGTGCGTCTTTGAGTTTGTCAATGTGCTTTCTTATTCTTCTGCCATTGGGATCTTCCAATATGACGTGCATAACCTCCTACTTTACCTTTGAATTTTCTTATTTTCTGGTCATATCTTTCTTTTGATTTTAACTTGTTCTGTATTTGTCTCTCACCTGCTAATACCTTCATTTCGTTTAAACGAAGTATTAGATCTCTGATATACACGTTGTATGTGCGAAGTTTTTCATCAAATGGTATTTCGATTGGAAAACGTGCGGTTTTTCCATATACTAATTCGAACGGTGTGAAATTTGTTGCAGCGTGAACACTTGTGTTATACGTGAAGCTGGCAAATGGTGCTAATTTGTCCCAATCATCGTATTTCTCTGAGTATATTCTTATGAATTCTACTAGTGGTGCATGGCTTCTTTCTAATGAGCCTATTTGTTTATGGTCGATAACCTGATGTTGTTAATCTGTTTATTTTGAAAATTTGCAACATTGTTTCTACTATACTTGATAGAAAACTCGTTCCTCTGTCTGAGAGTATTGCTCTTGGTGCTCCAAATTGACAAATTAAATGCTTGACCAGTGCATCTGCGATGGTGGTTGCATTTAGATTTTTTATTGATATAGCAATCAGATATTTTGTTAGGTTGCATTGCATTGTTAGCAAATGGCAATTGCCTGATGGCGTTTGTCTTAATTTGCCGACTGTGTCAATTGAGACTTTGTCAAATGCTTCTATCGGTGTCTCTGTGATAATCATTGGTTCTCTTGTTTTGAATCATTCAATTTTCTTTTCTTGGCAACTTTCGCATTTTCTTACATAATTTTGAATGTCATTACGCATGTTCGGTCAATAATACCGTTCTCGTATTTTTCGGTATGTTTGGTTTATGCCTTTATGACCTCCTGTTAGGCTGGCATGTAGATTTGTTATGATTTCTTTTCTCTCTTTTTCCAATGGTAGTTCTACTTTTCCGTAGCAGATTGTTACCTTTATTGGAGAGTTTTGAAGGTTTTCGCTAGAAGCTCGGTGATCAGACCACGTTCTAGTTCATTTGTTAAATCACCACTACGTGATATTCTGAAACATTTTGCTTCATTATTTGTTAATACTATTTTCAAATTGTGCAAAGAGTTTTCTAATTCTGCAATATTTATTTTGTTATAATACTTGTCTTTGATTATGACAGAATAGATTTTGTGTTTCTTGAATGCTGTAACAAAATTTTGACCAATGTGCGGTTTTTTGTTTTTAATATTTGTCAACTCGATTGCTCCTATGTCAGTGAGTAGTCTCACTATTGAAGTGGTGCATTCACAGTCTTTTGAAAGGAAATGTACTAAATTGTCCCTTTTGTATGTTAGACATTCTCTTATGGTTACTATTTGTTCTCTTTCTGGTAGCAAATTTCGATTTGTGTTTGAATCCTTGTCAATGTTCGAATTGGTGGATTTTTGGATTGAACCATATCTTTTGTTTATTGGTTCTAATATTTGTGGCATTGTGACTAACCATGGGACTCATACTTCAGGTGATTGTGAATATTTGATTTCATAAGTTTTGTCGTCAAAATTTTCATCTATGACACTTATATCTGTTGTTTTCAGCGTTACTTTCTTATGTGGGTGTGGCGTACTTTTGGCATTCGGAGATTTAGTGATAATTCTTGTAGTGTCTGAAATTCTTCCTTTTGTTGGATAGATGACTCCGTCTATTGATGTGTCATCTTCTTCGGGTTGAGAATCTCTTGCCTGTTCGTATCTTTATACCAATTCTCTTTGAGATTTTTCTATTAACTTTTGGAGTCCTTCTTCCATTACTTCATCCATGTGTTTGGTGCCGTAATGTGCATTTAATTCATCCATGCAGAATCTCATTTCTTCTGTTTGTTCTTCTCCATCAGAGAAGTGAGTTACAGCAATATCGTATTCTTTGTTGATGTCTGTCTGTTGTGGATGCAATTCTTCAAATCTTGCTACGCTTTCTTCTAGTTTTCTGCTAGCTTCTTCAACTTCTTTTCGTGACAATGTTGTGACATTCGATGCATTAGTTATTGATTCATTATCAGATGATTTGTGTGTGTTTATATCACTTTTCGCTGTTACTGCTATTTCTATATTACTTATTGTTTTGTCGTTGCTGTCGTGGGATGATACTTTGTCGTTATCACTATTCGCTTGTTTGTGTATTTCTGATTCATCTATTCTTAATGCACTGCGTCTTGGATCTTCTGAGGTGGGTTATCACTGTTAAGGTGTGCTCTTTGTCTTGGAGTTGGATTTTTTTCTTTTGATGTGCTTGGCCTTTGTTCATCTATTATCATTACTTTTAATTTTGAGAGGTTTTTGTTTATCTCTTCCTCTGTGAGTGTTGGTGGGTTGCGAGACAATGCGTCTGCATTTTTGTTCAATTTCCCCGGTTTGTACTTGAAAGTGTATTGGTAACCTGTGAAGCGGAACATCCATCTCATTAGTCTTTGACCTGGATCTTTACTACTGTGCATCCAATTTAATGGTTCGTGATTCATGGTTCACACACCAGAGTGAATTTTCTGCATAATAAGTATGGTCGAAATTGGTGTAGAGCGTATAGTACTGCTAGACACTCTTTTTCAGTCGTACTATAGTTTCTTTCAGCTTTACTGAGTAGTCTCGATAGGAATTGAACAGGGTGTTCAAAACCGTCGCTTTCTTGACTTCAAACCGCGGCAATTGCGTAATCTGACGCAGCTGTTGTCAATATGAATTCCTTGTCAAAATTTGGGAATTGCAAAATTGGTTCACTCATGAGACATTGTTTCAATTCATTGAAAACGTCTTCACACTCTTGTGTCCATTCGAATTTCTTGTTATTTTGCAGTAATGCTGTTAATGGTCTTGCTTTGTCCGAGAATTTTGGTATGTATTTTCTGTAATATCCGAACATTCCTAAGACTTCTTGAATGTTTGTTCTGCATTTTGGACGTGGTAATTTTGCTATTGCTTCGACTTTTTTCGGGTTTGGTTCAATGCCTCGTGCACTGATTATGTGTCCTAAAAATGCAACTTCTTTTCTGAAAAATTCGACTTTGTCAGGTTGTAGAACTAGTTTAGCTTATCTTAATCTCTCCATGAGATTTCGTATTCGTTGTTCATGTTGTTTGAGATCTTTGCTGTAAACAGTGATGTCGTCTAATTATACTAACATTATGAATACAGTTGAGATTGAACCGAAAATTAGTGTTATGTTCATCCTGGTTTAACATAACAAAATCAAAAATCTCTTGTGAAAGTGAACCATACAAAACTCTACGTATTTTTTCGGACTGTGATTCTAGAAAATTAATGTGTACACATATATCTTCAATCTCGAGATTTAAAATCTTACGTTGTAAATTGTTAACAATTTTCTTGAATTTGAATTTTCTTGAATGAAGTCATTGTATACAAACATCGATAAGACACTAGTCATGCAAAGCATTGAAAGAAGGTATGCACAAATAGTGAGGAGGTTGGAAATTCCACTTGATGAAATTTTGCATGCTTGTGATCTGCTTATGGAGAATACGTACTTCCAGTTTAATGGTAAATTTTACAAACAACTTTTTGGCACACCTATGGGTTCTCCGATTTCGGGAGTGTTCGCTGACATTGTCATGGATGATCTCGAAACGGAATGTATTTCGAAATTAACGTATAAACCAGTGTTCTTTTTCCGATATGTCGATGATATTATCACTTGTATTCCAAAAACAAAAGTAAATGAAACATTAAGAGTATTCAATTCATATAACAATAGACTCCAATTTACACATGAAATGGAAGTAAACAAATCCATAAGCTTTTTAGACGTTTTATTGGTGAACAAAGCAGGTAATATAAAAACTGATTGGTACACAAAACCAACTTTCTCTGGCAGATTTTTGCATTTTAAATCTCAACATCCGATTAACCAAAAAATTGCCATGGTGTACAATTTAGTTGACCGAGCAGTAAAGTTATCAAGTAGATGTTTTCATGAGAAAAACATTAATATTGTTAAGAATTTGCTGCTTGAAAATGATTACTCTGTTGAGTTCATTAATAAATATGTCAAAAAACGACTGTCGCAAGTCAAAACAACGAGACAACCAGAACAACGGTCAAGAGAAAATACATATCGTGATTGCGTTGGCATACCATACATCGGCGGTTTCTATGAGTGTGTGCAGCATTCTTTGAGGCGTAACAACATAACAACTATTCCAAAGATACATAGTCAGATGTGCAATATTATTGTAAAGGGTAAAGATAAAAAGAAAAGCACTTGGAAAATAATGTTGTTTACGAACTTAAATGTAATGACTGCACTGCCACATACGTCGGCTAAACAAAAAGAAATGTGTGTACACGTGTTGAGGAGCATAGAAAATCCAAAGACAATGTCATTTTCGAGCATAAAGAAAAGTATAACCATGTTTTCAATTTCGAAGATTACCGTATTAAAGACAGAGAGAGTAATCTAAATAAAACATTGATCTCGGAAATGATGTACATACATTTACAGAAAAACGGTATAAATAAAAAGGAGGATACCCAAAAACTCAATAATGTGTACACATTTGATTTACCAGCTGAAAAGTTAAATGTGAATACAGGTATTCTGTTTATATACATCGAACAGATGAGGTGATGTGTGACGTCACTTGTAAACAAAACCGCGCTAAAGATAATGAGTCGTGCATATTATATATAAGCGACGGCTGTTGGCTATTTCCTCACTTCTGAGAAATTAGCCGACAGAGAAATATAAATAATAACGGTGTCGCTCGGCGTCTCTCGTCCCCCGCTATTAAATAGCCGGGGGGAAAAGCATTATTGAGATGTACAAAAATCGCGACAGCTCCAATATGTAAGTTTTCTAAGAATATTGTTTTAAAAAATTGTTCTGTAATTTTATATTTATATTTATAATAAAAACTTTCGACAGTGTCCTGATGAGGGCGACAATGTTCGCCGAAACGTTGATGATATAAGAAAAGGGCCTTTTTATTCTAACCCTTTTCCATATGATTGCCTTGGAGAGATCGATAAAGCCAACAAGCACATTTCAATGTTTTGCAGGCCGCGCAAGATTTTTTCCATTAAGCGCTGAAACGTTACCGTACCGTTTTTTAAACCTTCTGGCATTCTTTTGTACTCATAATGACCCTTTATTGTGGTAAACGCTGTTTTATAACATCTTCCGGTGCCATGGGTATTTGTTGGAATCCTGATGCAAGATCAAATATAGAAAAATAGACCACTCCTCCTAGCTGATCCATTATGTCTGTTATCTTTGGTAGTGGGTAAGCATCTCTGATTGTTTTTTTATTTAATTCTCTAAAATCTATTACCATTCTCTGTTATTATTCTGTCTTTTAATTTCTTTTGCACACTTTCCCTCACAATATCTTTGTGTTTGGGTGGGTGTCTATATTGTTTGGTATTAATAGGCATGTTGTCTTCTAGATGTATTTTGTGCTCTATCATATCTGTGCACGGTAGTTTGTCTCCGGGCAGCAGGAATCTGTCTAGATAATCGTCAATGATTTGGTCGACTATTTGTTTTTCTTTAATGTTGAGATGATCTCTTCTAATTGCAGTTTTGATTTTTTCCATTCTTTCTGGAATGTTCGAAACTATTTCACCGTCAAATTCACAGTCGGTTTCTTCTAAAAAATTCGGCTTTTAAATGCGGGTGTTAAATGGTATTAACTCTTTTGCATTGATTTCGATGGTAACACTTTCTTGGCTTGTATTTATTGACAAAATTTTACATGTGTTGTTGTTATTCATGTATATTCCTTCACCCATGAATACATCTTTGTTTCCAGTGTCTATTCATGGAAGGTATCCTTCTTTTAAATCTGTTTTTATCAGATTTATTTACATTACTTGTCGAGTTCTTGCCAGGATTGTGCATTTTACTGCATTATTTGTATTTGCAGATATTTCTACGAATGATTCTTCAGTGGTGTTTTTCACTTCATTTACTTGTAATAAACTATCTATCTTTCGCCTTTTTGCATTTTTGGGTAAATGTTCCTCTTCATGACCCTTAAATGGTATGGGGTGCATGACGTCGCTATTTACCATTAATGCATTTTTGTAGTACGAAATTATCGCTTCTTCTTTCTTGAGGTAATTTCTACCCAACATTCCATCTGCTTGTATCGGAAAATCGTCGTGTACAATTTAGAATTTTACTGGTGTGTTCCTGATCAGCAAGTATACTGATCCTAACGTTGGCACTGTTTGTATAGTGATGCCACCTAGTTCTGTATTATCTTCAGTGTTGAATGGTAGATCATCATGTAGCACATTGAGTTTTATTATGTTGACTGTGGCTCCATTGTCGATCATAAATTCGAGCCATGGTTCAATGGTACCTTCTGGAACCCTTATTCTGACTATTGTTGGTTCATCATTCTCCCAGTCATGTTCTTGAGGATTTTTACAGTTGGCTGAGCACACTCTTGGAATGGGCTTTCTACTTGAATCTTCATTATTGTTGCTGGTTGTTGCTGCTGTTGTTGTTGTGCTTGTTGTTTGTTTTGATTCATTTGTTGCATCTGCTGTTGGTATTGTTGTTGATCGTTGTTCTGTTGGCGATTCTGTTGCTGATTCGTATTTTGATCATTTTGTCTCCACTGATTGTTGTGGTAGTTCTGTTGATATCCCTGCTGGTTTCTCTGGTATTGTTGGTTCGGTTTTGGCTCGCTACGCGGGGATCGTAACGAGCCCCATGGTAGTTTAAATTATCGTTACCTTGGTTGTTAAATTGACCATTTTGTGGGTTGAACAATTGTTTTTGTTGCCCATTATTATTGCTCCAATTTGTGTTTTGGTTGTTTTGATATCCTCTTTGATAATTTCCTCTGTAATTTTGATTTTTTCTATAGTAACCTTGTTGATTTTGGTTATTATATTGTTGACGCTGGTAGTCTTGTTGCTGGTTTTGTTGATAACCTTGTTTAATCTGTTGATAGTTGTTTTGTTGACGTTGTTGATCATGCATTTGATTTTCTGATGGTTTGTTTTCTATATATCCAATGTATCCAGGATTCCTTGGTGCATAGTAATTATTGTGTGAGTTGTATTGATAACCGTTGGTTTACTGATAATTGTTATGGTAATTGTTTCTTCTGCCATTGTAAGGTCTTGTATCTGGTATTATGTTGGCTTCCATTCGTACTTCAAGGCGGACGGCTTCTTCATATGCATCTTTTATGATTTTTGATTTTGTTGCATCGACTGCTATTGACAATGCTGGTGGTAAACCTCTTATAAATATATCTACTGCTTCATCTTCTAATGGCGAGATGAGTAAAGCTATGTTGTCTTCTCCTTTTTCTTCTTTTAACGCATTGCGGGCACTGCTCAATAGTACACAAATTTCATCGTAGAAGTCGCCGACGTTGTCTTTTTGTCTCATTCTCAAATCCTTTAATTTGTGACTGAAGTATTTGTAGTCTCTTCCTGGACGGAATCGCTGTTTGAGATGTTTTATTAAATCATCAATATTTTCTATTTTCTTATTGTTTATGCTCTTCCGTGCAGCTCCAGTTAATTTCTGTAATGCATTTCTCATAAATTGTGATCGCAGGTTTTGCGGCACTAGTTCATCAGCGTTGCGTAAATCTTGTATGTAAGTCCTGAGCGTACGATATTTTCCATCAAATGTTGGTATGCCATTGATGCAATTCATCAATGTGAAACTTTCAGCCATTGATGTTATTAACTGTGCTGAAGCATTTGCTGTCTCATTTGCCGATGAGTGTGAGCCTGTCATGTTGAATGTTTTCTTGATTGAATTTTGTGAATTATCTTCTTTGTTGAATATTGTTTCTTGTGTATATTTCTTCAAATATCTTGATTGTTGATAAAAAATGCTGTTTGTTGAACGCGCTTAAAATTAAAGAAAATTGACGAATGAAGTAATTGAAAATACGATGTGAATTCGATTGAAAATGTATAACAATGGAATTGGAACGATTTGCGAGAAAAAATTGAAATCAATGATTTTAATGTGTATTAAGACGAGAGGATTATGAACCGCTAACCAGGGTTTGATTTTAAATTGTATTTCAAAAGGATGATTCGAATTATTGTTAATTGCTGAATTTGCAAAATTTTGCTTGAGAAAACAAAAAAAAATTGTTCTGAAATGGTAACGTGAGTGACTGTGTGATTGAGTTTTGCAAGAGGGTATTCGCAGTCTTAATATATAATGTTAGTGATTTTAATCGACACTGTGTATGTTGCGCGTCAGACCAATTGTCTGTGCCTATTCAAGGCTTTCAATTTTTTTTTGAAATTTGGTTTATGTTAGTTTATTTTATTCTTATAGTTAGAGTTCGTTATTATAATAATCTTTGTTGCTACTAATTTTTTAATGCTAATGTGGTGCGTGCTGTGGGGCCCTTGCATACGAATCAATTGTTGACTCCAGGAAGAATTGAAAGAAAAAAAAAATTTCAATGGTTGTTTTCAGAATTGTTTGCAAATTGTTGATAATGTTGAGTGAAGGTTAATCACTCATCTAGGGTTGTGTTAAAAATTGTTTGCTTTTATGCCAGGGGAGAAAAAAAAATTTTATTCAAAAGGGAGAAAATGAAAGAAAATATTGTTGCTTAATGATTCAAAATTTCTTTGGTTTGAGCGAAAAAGGAAAAATTTCGATTGGCCTTGCTATTTTGCTTACTTATGTTTGTTGTTTATACGTTAATTCAAACTGGGTGAATTTCCAAAAAAAAAATTTTGTTGCGAAAAAAATTTGAAAATGTTTAATGTAAATTTATCTATATTGTTAACAAAACAAAATAGTTTGCCTAAAATTAGCTAAAATAGATTGGTTTTGTACCGTTTACTTCTTTTAAAAAAAATTGATTGAGAAAAAATGATTTATAATTATCAATTGTTGTTTATTATTGTTGTTTAATTTTAACTGAATTAATTATAATTATTCATAAAGACTTTCAGAGTTTTTGCCATGATGAAGGACAAACAAAATTAAAGTTTCTGATGTTAAATTGAATTGTGTTTCCGGGTATATTATTTGCTTAATTTTGTTAATTATTAATAAAAGTGGATCAATAATGTTAATCGCGGTTTGATTTTGCAAAAGGTTGAGAAAAAAAAATTTTATTCTTCAATGTTTTTAACAAAAAAAACTTATTTATTGCTATTTTTAAATATTATTAATTAATTATTAATTGATCATGTATTTGCTTTGCAAAAGGAAAAAAAAATTTTATAACTAGCCATTGTAAAACAACTAAAATGTCCAAAATGCGTAACGAGTTTCAAAAAGCATTATCAAATTCATTTGCTTTGCCTTAAATCTATCGTATGCAATGCGTCTAAGTTCGTTCGTGTTCACAAATTGATTGATTATTTCGCGCGGTTGTGTTATTGCACAAGTACCTTAAAGTCGATGCTCGAGTTCAAGTATCGATCGTATCATCGACCGCGGCGCTGCGGCGGTTTTACTATACATATATGGTGCAGTCCTATGCTACCATGTATAACCTCGCACGCGCGTTGTTTGCAGTCCGTCTAGTTTTCCGTCGTTAGAAAATTCGCGAAAATTGAACAAAAGTGGTTGAAACCCGTATTCAGTAAGTGCACGGTACCGTCATGTACGTTTGTGTGTTGGTTTTGTGTGCCAAAATTTGCTGACTAAATAGTAATCTGTATGTGAAGTTGGAGTCGTCTCAGCTGCAAAATATCAGATAAGTACTTTTTTATTTTTAATCAAAATTGTCAAATTTTACTTGAAGCATTATTGCTTTGTTGTAAAATGTTTGTTTATTTTTTGTTACAGGTGCAGTACAGCAGCTTCTGAATCCTACAGTTATATATACAAGTTGATTGTTCAAAATAGAATGTGTAGTGTTGATTGATCGTCGTATCAATTTATATTTTTTCAAGTGCGCGTCTACTCAACTGACTTTATTCGAAATGATCAAGTCTCAGTGTGTGTAGTGCTTTCAAATTTATTATTATTTTTTACGTGACTGATTTTTTACGCATCTGTGCGTTATTGTTGTGCTTTAGTAGCTTAGTGTGATTAATTGTCATAAAAATCTATTTAGTTTAAAAGGCAAGAAAAATGATGAATTTAGAAATCAATACAAGTGAAAGTGAATTGTCGAATTGACATATAATGTTAGCTGAGTTTGTGTTTTGGCGTTGCGTATAGTGAAATGGTTTTGACGTGGCTCGTGTGGCTCAACTCGTCTATTTAAAATGCGATCAAGTAAAGTTTTAGTGCAGCTTTTCTTTTAAGATCAGAAGATTTTAATTACTTGATATTTTATTTCACACGATTAATTTGGTTCAGTCTGTTTAAAGTTTGATGTTCGTGCAAGTGTGAAATTCAAACGGATTGGAGATAAATTATCAGTGACTCGTTGATATGAATAGATGTTACTAATGTGAACAATAGTCTAATGCAAAATAGCGTGAAGTCGGTGGAAATGCTTCGAGTTTTCTTAGATTATGATCAATGTCAATTTTAAATTGAAGTTAGTGTGTGCAAAATAGAATCTCTTGAGCTGTCAAAAAAAAAATTCGTCTTTTTGTATATTCAAACACAAATAGTTATTTTCCTTTGTGTATTATAATTGTTTTGTTTGATTCTATCAATTTCACCCTGTTTTGACACTTAGTAAAAATGTTCATGAATTATTTACTTTAAGTTCTAGTGCAAGTGCCAAATTATATGTGCAGTATTATTGTAAAGTGCGCTTTTTCAATGAATTTAAGTTGTTGTTTCTTTTCAAACTTTGACGTGCATGAAAAATGATTAGTCGTGCTGGTGCGTTAGAAAGAACTTTGTATTTTTAGCATCTATATTCAATTGCATTTAATTGAGTTGCGATTGATATTGTGCAAAATAAATTCGGTTTTACTGCGAGTGATTGTGCTTCGTATTCTGGTTGATTATTTACTTATTTGAAGTGATTGAATTTATTCTGACTTTTAAAAGTGAGTTGTGCGTTTGAATTATTGGTACAACATACAAAATTGCAGTGATTGTGTTATTTAAAAAAAAATTCATTCATGGATAAATTATACTCGTATTTTAATGACTTTAAATGAAGTGCTTGCAGTGAATTTTCGAATGACAAAATTTTTCCCAAGCTCAATTAATTGTTTGAATGAGCGCGCCTTGCAGGGGGACTTGTGTCCACCACTGTCAAAATGGCCGCCGCTCCATACAGTGTAACGTAATCCAATAGAGTCGTTGCGGCGGTGTAGTCGCGAATAAATTCCCTCCACGCGGTAAATTCAAATCTAAGATAACTCAATATCGAATAGACTGGAACCGTACAAACCAAATACCAACGGTCGCTCTGACGCGCATAAACAGGAAAACGCACAACACTCGAATAATAAAACAATAGACCCATTCATAACTGAAATTCGGCGACAGCTTTCTCCAGATTTATGGCCGTTTAGAGAACCCTAGATCCGAGACTCTACAACGACTCTCTAGCAATGCGCCACAACAGCAACGCATTGGCAACATCTGGTGAGGGAGCTGCAGCCGAAAACCAAACGACGTCACACAAAATTCTACAATAAAAACTTCAAGACGCGAAGAGGGAAGAAAAGCGACGAATGGAAAACCCGAAGAAAAGCAAAACAGCCAATCAACGACAGAGGGAGGACCTTAGGAGAAAGCGTGCGGAACACCGAGGGGAGCAAGAGAGCGGAGGAGAGAAGAGATCGTGGCAATCGAGTCCGAGACGTCGAACCGAAAATTCCATGTTTGACTTAAAATTTGAATACATATTTTTCTGACAATATAGAGAGAGAGAGAGTCAGACAGCTTAAGCTGATTTCTCTATTTAAACTAAAAATTAACTGGTCTTTTTTTTCACAAATCCAATTAAGCTCATTCCCTGAAATAAACATTTTTCTCCCTTTCGAAACTGGCGCTCGCGTTTGCGGCAGCAGTGCTGACTAGTAACGTTGGCAGGGCCAGGATATTACAACAGTAATACCAGAGATGAGTGGGGACATGCGCAACGCTGTAGTCGTCGGCGCGGCGATTTTGAAGGCAGTTGAGCCGGCTCTCGAGTTGTGACGTACCATATGGTGCGAAACAAAATTCAAAGCAATGTGAAAATCCTTTACTAAAAAAAAAGATGAAAACTCCTCGGAAAGCAGATACAGCAAACTGTATGTGTACTCCGAGTCTACAGCAGCTACAGTATCTTGTTTCCGAGCTCTGTTCCGAGAGACGGTTTCGAGATTTTCGTTCACTCAGCCCTGGGACAGCTACCTGAAACTCCTTCGAGCTAATCCGTTTTATTACGGTCTTATTGTTGTCATCTTCCAAAAATAAAATATTTAAATAAACAATTTTAATATATTTTATAATAGTATAATAAAACGGCATTTTTTTTCAATAACAACGAATTTTGAACGACAAAAATTGGTTAAAATTAACTAACATTATTAAAAAAATATTTTAGATTTTCTTACTATTTCTATTGTTATTATTAACATAATAATATAACGTTAAATTAAATAATGTTATACATCTTCTACATATTCTATCATATTATAGAATACGTGATTTTTTCAGTGTTTTTTTTTGTTTATTTGTTTATCCAAAGAGTGAAAGAAATGCTTAATGCACCTTGACAGGAATTGTGCGAAATTCCCCGTGCGTGGGACTCTCCTGGCGAAAGATAGGCATATTTACTAAAACTTTCACTCTCATAGGACCGCAACACTTTTTTACTAATTAATCTCATTTAAAAATTTTTCAATTAGAGATAACTAATAATAGCTAGCTATGTACAAGTAATATAATTATTTTTACATTTTAGCGGTTTTATATTTATGTTTACTTATAATTAAATACTTATTATTTCTAACAAAAAAAAGAAACATTGAAAAAATCACGTATTTGATATAATATAATGTTATTTAATTTAACGTTATGTTATTATATAAATACTAACCCGTAAGAAAATCTCTCGGAAAATCTAGAATACTTTTTAATAAAGTTAGTCAAAATTAACCGATTTTTTGCATTCAAAATTCCTTGTTATTAAAAAAATGCCGTTTTATTATATAGTTATTAAATATATTAAAATTGTTTATTTAAAAATTTTATTTTTGAAAAATGACAACAATAAGACCGTAATAAAACGGATTAGCTCGAAGGAGTTTCAGGTAGCTGTACCAGGGCTGAGTGAACGAAAATCTCGAAACCGTCTCTCGGAGCACAGCTCGAAAACAAGATACTGTAGCTGCTGTAGACTCGGAGTACACATACAGTTTGCTGTATCTACTTTCCGAGGAGTTTTCACCTTTTTTTTTAGTAAAGGATTCTCACATTGCTGTGAATTTTGGTTCGCACCATATGGTACGTCACAACTCGACAGCTAGCTCGGCTGCCTTCAAAATCGCCGCGCCGACGACTACAGCGTTGCGCATTTCCCCACTCATCTCTGGTAATACATCTCTGGTACTACATCTCTGGTAATGTATGGGAGAGCGTCGCTGTGATGTCACCGTCTGATGCCAACTCCGCAGCCTCGAAACGCCACCGATTCCCACGCGCGCGTGCAGGCTACGCTGATTCAGTAGCGTCGTCTGCGCGGCGGAGAAACAGAGTCGCGGCTGAGGTTACAGTGTACCTCAGACAGTGTCATCAGCGAAAAATAATATTTTTATCCGACTTTTGCGGATACTGGACTCCTTTTCACTGTTACTCGACTCTGACTGTCAAGCTGTAGAGTTTTGAATTTCTCCAACCTCAGCAGTCAGATGAGTATTCCTATTAATTATTGTTTGTACAAGCTGGCTCTCTTCTTTGAAGAGCTATACTTTGTGGGTATTGAATATCTATTTTTTATTCGCAGGTTGAAATGCTGCTCCTGGGACGTGCCTGAGGTAGCAGTTTTGAATTACATTTACGTGTAAAATTTTGCTTATTGGAATTCACGGTTGCTGACTACAAGTGTTCAGTCTACAAAAGGAAGAAAAATGATCTGAAATGGCTCTAACAAAACAGGAGTTTTGTGATCAATTTTTCAATCAAAGGAAATGCTTCGACAAAAGGAAATGCTGCAATCGGTGAAAATTTAAAGATTCTATGACCGGTGAACTTGACTCCATTTGTTGTGTGTGTGTGTTTTTTGAATTCAGTTGCTCTATTGAGCTTGATACTGTATCAGCAGTGCTTTGACGTGCAATTGAATTAAATATATTTTGTTAGTGTGAATATTATCAAATTGATTACGTGCAATAGTGGGATAATATGCGCAAAACAAATAAAATATGATATAAAATGTGCGGTATGGCTCTGGTTCCTATGTCACACAGCCATTACCGGTAATACAAAATAGATAAAGTGAATATAATCAACGCCTCCTTTGATAAAAGATCTACTGCACTTATGTCCTCGTCTAGGAGGCAGTTGTCTGGTGGACAGACGCTTTGTAAAAAAAAGGGTGTCGTGACGAACACACCAGGCTCTGGTTCCTATGTCACACAACCTGTGTACGAGGTTTGCTCTTGAATCCCGATTGAGGAGGCAGCTCGTTTGTCAAATTATTTATGAAAATTGTGTGACTTGTGTCAATATTTATATTGCTACCAGCCCTGGTTCTTATGTCACACGGCTGGTGGCTTATAAGTAAGTAAAATATTGAGTATTTATAGTTATTCGTGTTAACTTTGTTTGTTTTAACGTTGATTGTGCTCTTTTTTTGTAAGTTTGGGTGCGTATGGGCTCCCCTTTATAGGATATTTGCAGAAAGTGATTTGATTTTATTTTTATTCGTTGTGATTTAATTATTGTATGATAAAATTGACTAAATTTAACAAGTATTTTTGTCGAATGTCTAAAGCCAAAGGCTTATCGCATTCGATTATTTGTATATTGTATCTCAAAAATAAAAATTCCAAATAAAAACTCTATTGTTTGTATATTTATATTTTCAGCTCTCGAACCACGATTCATCAAAGTGGTCGAGTGTTCAGTTTATTTGATTTGTAAAAAAAAAATATAAGTGAATGCTGATGAATGATGTTAACACAATTATGGTACTTGTAATTTATTTCTCCTGAATCAATCAATTATTTTTTCCTTTGAATTCCTTTTCTTTCTATTTGTTTAATGGAAATGAGTTGAATTCGAAAAAAAATTGTTATTTTTTGTTAATTATTCGCTGAACTTTATTTTTTTCAACTTTCTTTTTTTTCTACTTGTTTGAGGGACACTCTGAGCTTTTTATTTTTGACTGAATGCACACAGCACGAAACATCAAGGTGCTTTTTTTTTAATTAATTGATATTATACACATAAAAAAAATTGATTTTCTTGTCGTTGTAAAATGTCTTATCACTTTTTTTTTGTGAAAATTCACCACGAGGGGGAAAGAAAAAAAATTGCAATTATAAAAGGTGAAGAAAAAAAAATTCTCGTAGTTAAATGTTGCTTAAAATTGATAATTGACTTGTATAGTCATTGGTCTCAAATTAAAATATACAAAATTTACGACGTACTTTTGTCGACCAACAAAAAAAATAGATAGCGACAAAAAAAATATTATTTGTGTGTGGTAATAAAAGTAATATTTTTGCGTGTTCAACAACAACAAAAAAATTCACCTGTAATTGTGGTCGAAAATTTAAATCAAAGTTGAGAGAGAAAAAAAGTATCAAAGCCGTGGAGTTACCCACGCTACTTGTAATGGCGGCGCGCGCGCGTCACTTGCTTTTCAAATGTTGCGCGTCGGTACTGCGGCACTGTCTCTATATGCGCGTTATTTTTTCACTGAGTTTAATTTCACTGAAAATATTGATAAAAATATTGATTCCGATAACTTTCGGAACGCCGGGGCCTCCACTTGATTCTGTTAGGTTTTTACTACTAACAGAATACGCCTTTTTCAAAGCGCATTAGGGTTATCGAAATTTGTAGGCACGCTGTTCGAGTGCTCTACCGCGCTATAATTGCGCGATCGGGATATAATAAAATTGCTTCTAGTGGGGGGGCGCACGCAAAATAGAATAATTATTTTATAATTAGTTGAATTTTTACCTTCGCCTAGTTGTTGTAGCTTCCTAGAAATCCTTGGACGTCGACTCGGTCAAAATAATTGCGGCTTGGCTTTGTGTGCGGCGCTATCGTGTTGAGAGATAAAGGGTGGTAAAATGAGATTCGAGATCCGGCGGTGAAATAAGTCTCAAAATAGTTTTCACTGATTTTACTTTATTAGAGTGAAAGGAACAATTCGCCACTCGGGCTTCTAATTGAATGAATGTGATAAATATGTAGAACAAAAGGCTACTTAAACTAAAGAAAAAAAGTCCGACCAAGATATGACTGCTCTGGTTCGGCTCTCGAGACGCACTGCCGGAGGGCGCGCAATTATGCATAGGAGAGAGCGCGTCACTCTCTCTCCCACTAATTGTCTTCACCTCTCCCCCATCACTGTCTTCGCTGCATTTGCACTTTGCTCTCTCTCGCACCCATGGACTAGATGCGAAGTCCGGCGGCACGAAGGAGGGCGAAACGCTTGGTAAGCGCTTCGAGGGACGTGGGAGAGGTACCTTTATCGCCTTGCTTTGCGATAACTGTAGTGTTCCTTACTCTTGGAACTTTCTATTCGTTATGCGACGTTGCCGATGCGTTTTGCATTTTGGCTTCGTCACATAACAAAAGTATTGAATAATAATCTTAAAGAATAAATCTAAGTCCAAAATCAATTTTATGCAATTAATATCAGAGTTTATACCAAATATAGTCAATTATATTATAAATAATATAATTGCAAGTACATATACACTAATCCAATCGTACGTTGATAAAGGAGATACAAATTTAATTAATTATTATATTATTATTAATTATTATTTAATTAATTATTATTATTATTAATTATTATTTAATTAATTATTATTATTAATTATTATTATTTAATTAATTATTATTATTAATTATTATTGTAAAATGATGTACGAAATAGAAAAACCAATTTTATCAATTATGTAAGATCAATTTTATAATAATTTTAATCAATAAAAAAATAGAAAAGTTAAAAATAAAAAGAATTTAAGGTTAGTGAAATGCTTCGATATAGCAATAAAACTAAATTTTTTTCATGTATGAACAGATATATATATGTATGATTTGTGTATTTACGTGTGTGTCACAAATTATTATTTTACTACTTTTATTGCAGTGTTTAAATAAATTGCTCTCTGCATTTAACAGAGTTGATACTGTCATATTTATTATTTGTAATATGCCCGCATTACAATTTATTTAAAATTTACAAGGATAAAGTAATTATATTTTGGTTATTACTCAACCAATTGGATTGTATTTTACAGGAATGATTTTAAAATTCATATTTGCATATATATTATTGTCATTTCTAGTTTACTTTTATCATTTTTCGTGTATGCAACTGTAGCAATAATGTAATGATTTGAAAAGAAACAATGACTAGAATGAAATACGTATAAAAATTTAGAAAAAAATAAAATTGTAATTATACTTTCGGCGATTACTCAACCAATTGGTTTGTGTTATTGCAGAAATGTTTCTGAAAATTGATATTTGCACTGCGACGTAGCAATAAATATTGCTGCGTCGTGATTATTTATCGCGGCCAGCTGACTCACTCTCGGCAGACTGACAGGTACTGGAGCGGAGCCAGCGCTCGGTGGCACTCGCAGGAGTTGCCTCTGATCGGCCGCTCGCGGAGCGCAGGATGTGAGCTCCCGAGTCACACCTGCGCAGCACGTTGGCGCTCGGGAGGGGGCACAGCAGGAAGCGAGACGGCGGCCGCACGCACGCGGTCACATGCACGCCGTGGTGTATGGAGGGGAGCGCGTATGTATGTGTGAGAGAGAGAGAGAGAGAGAGAGTGAGCATGAGTGCGAGCGCGAGCGAGAGAGTGAGGGAATGAGAGTGCGAATAGGAGAGAGAGGGAAGGCCCTTTATTATCGATTCACCAATATCCATATTCGACTCTTGAGCTTGACCAGAAACCGTTTCCTTGGTTTTTTTTTAGTTTCCCGGCCTTCAACGAATTTTGAGTTTGTGGGTGCATTTTGGCGGCCATTACGTGGATCCCGTTGGAGATTCTGGTTCGGGATTTTTGTTGGAGGAGCTATAAGGAGCAAGTTGGGAATTAAGGAAGGAATATTGGTGAGAGTTATTAAATATAAATTTGGGGATATATTTTGTGGTAGTAATTGGGAAAGTGGTAGGTAGAGGGAACTTTTCCCATTTCAGATCCGCGGATCCTTTTTACGTTTCAGCAGGAGGCGGATTTCCCTCTTATTATTCCTTTTGTAAATTAAATATCTAGCATCATCGTAGAGGATTTTCGCGGCCCTTTCTTGTGTTTAGCAACTCCCGATCCAGCTACCAAGGACCTAGTTATTTGGCCGTTGGCCCATGTAATATTTAAAATCATAATTACTATGTTTGCATATATCAGTTTGTAATAAGGAAATTACAATATATTTGTTTATGTGTTAATTCTAATTCTTTCTTGTGTTAATATTCATTTCTTATTAGGCCTATTGCTACCAAAAATTCCCTGCGTGTACCCGTTTTTCCGTTTTCAGAACTCTGGACTCCGAGAGTGAGGAGCAGCCGTGAAATAAAAATATCTTTGTACACTAACTGGAATCCTGGAGCGGGCGAGTTTATATTATAGTCATTTCTAGTTTAGTTTTTTCATTTTTCAAGTATGAAACTGCAGTAATAATGTTATATATATTGTAACGAGAAATTACATCGCGCTATTTGAGCAGCGCGCGCTCGTTATGTCGCACGATGCGAAGTTAGCAGTAAGCGTAGTTGCTGTGCGAAGGTATGGGACGCGGGGGAGAAGATCGGGAAAAGGCCCGCGCGCCGAATACTTTCAGATTCGATTTGACCGCCCAGGTGTGTTCTTCGTGTGAACTTAAGACCTAGAGCAAGGCCACCGTTGTGCCCGGGTGACGCAGCATCCTATCCGGTGATTCTCGAGGTGACCGAGGACTACTCCATCCTTGTGCTGGAGAAGGGACGCCTTCTCCGAGCATCTCCGAGGACTTGAGAGCAGATCCCGTAGAGGAGCAGCGGCTCGTGATAGCGTGCGGAGGAAGCCACGCGTGCTTCGCACGACCGTAAGTCGAATCTCGAACATCAGATTTCGCCACGGAATACTCGTTCCTTCTTTGCCAAGGACGAGCGTTTTATCTCTCCGCTGTCGCGCATGCGACCTGTGATTGCGGATTATTATATTTCTATTTTCATTGTTTAATATATGAGTCCACGACTTATTTCTTTAGCGTTAACTTTTGAGTGTTCATTTTCCCCGTGTCCGCACTTCGTCCTCTTGTCCGAATCCGAAAAAGAGTTGCACGGTAAGTGTGATGCTCGGGCGCATCACACATTTGTATTCGTCGTAATTGGCTTTGTATACGCAGTTTGCAGATCATCGAGGAGCTACGCCGGGTAGCATCTACAAAGAGTAAAGGTAGGACTCGATGACAACGTGCGAAGAGGGCCGAGCGAGATAGGATACGGGACGTATTTAATTGTAAAAGAAAATAAATTTACAATTGGCGCCACAACGTGCGAAGAGGGCCGAGCGAGATAGGATACGGGACGTATTTAATTGTAAAGGAAAATAAATTTACAATTGGCGCCTCAACGTGTGAGAGGTCCGAGAGAGATAGGATACGTTACGTATTAAGTTATAAATGAGAATAAATTTGCAATTGGTGCTCAATGTGTGAGAGGTACATTTTTTTTGGTGTAATGTCGAACTCGCGTTTAGTTGACTAAGAGAATGATTTATTTGAGGAATATAATATAATGTTACAATTGGCTTAACGTGCTAAGAGGTCCAAGTAGTTAGGAAACGAATCGTTTTTTTTATGTATGATCGAACTCGTGTAGCTGGATAGTTATTAGGAAAATTAGTTCGTTGAAAAATATATTTGAATATTGCCGTTGGAGATCGGCGTGATTTTCGGAAGCGTAGAGACTAGAAGCGTTAGCGCGCGGATATCAATACAGCGGAGAGCGGCGAGCGCGCGGCGCAGATGTAAACATTGCGCGTGTTTACGTCGAGCGAGAGTTGGAATAAGGCGATATTCCAGCTCTAGAATTTTATATTCGTGAGTGCGAGAGAGAAAGATTTCGAAGTTTTATTCTCTCGGAACGTATTTAATTTCGACTACTGTGGCGGTCTCGAAATACATAGTTTTTCAGTGGAATATACTCGGTGTGAAGAGTATTAGTTTTGTATAGTGTGGAGTTCCGAGAGAGCATTATTTTTGAAATCTGCCCCGATTGGCAGTTTTGAGCATTGTTTTCAGTTACGTTTAAAGGTCCGGCGCAGTACTTTGCTGCGCGGGAGAGGCGAGCTCGTAGTCGAGCGAGCCGTCAGCTGTAGTAGTGTGTACAGTGGAGCTCGGCGCGCGGCGCGTCGAGTATACAGCAGTTTTGAATTTTGCTCACTGCCAAGGAGGGGGAAACTCGTACTCGCGCGGCGTATGATTGTGTGTGTATGCGAAGATAGGCATTTTCTTCGCGTTTTCGATACAGGTCTTCCTTAATAGGGGATTTATGTGAGAAGGAAGAACACTCACGTGTATTAGATTTGCAGGTGTGGTAAGTGTTCCTGGTCGGTAAAGTAGGTTGCAGAGTAAATTTTTGTTTTATTATTTTTTCTTTAATAATAGTAATTGTTGAATTTTATTTTTTTCAAGTTTTTCCGACATTTTATTTATTTTAGAATTTATATTGAATTTATTTTTTTCGAGATTTTATTTTTATTTTATTTTTCGACCGGAAGCACGCGTGCGAATTTTGGGAGTAGTCAGGGATTGCGCACGCGTACACACACAATTTATTGCGTTTTGTATGAAATTAATTAGCGCAGAAACTTAAGATGTTTGACGATAGGTTTGACGATATTGCGGACTACGTATTGAGTTTAAGAGCGGAAGATAGACTGGAAGCATTGACTGAGATGAAACTTAGACTAGATGGTTCGTTAGAAGAGCAGATGCATCGTTTGTATAGTTGGTTGAGAGGAAAGTACATAGATGAAAATTTTGTACCATCCACCGAAGGCGAGACAATGGCAGTTAGGACTGAAAGGGTGGAGACACGCAGGTCGTTTATATATAATATCTGCGTACAATGGAGGCAGGCGCAGTTACAGGCCTTGTCTGTGTTTTGTGAACGACATCCACTCTGCTACATGTTGCAAAATGAAGTTGTCGCTGTGAGAAGAAACAATGTATTGCAGGATAACGAAGCCGATGCAAGTCGTGCGAAAGAGTCTAGTGAGAATTTTACGACAAAGCAAGAGTTGAACGTCTGGACAGGAATCGATGGTATAAAATATAATTTACCGCCGGATTTATGGCAAATGATGAGGAATATGCAGAGGACAATTATGGAGCTGAGAAAGCAAGTAGCTTCAGCTCGTGCCACCATTCCAGTTGATAAGGCGTACAGTATGAAAAGTCTACAGATGGGTGGTACAACACCAACCGTAACATTGGATTTGTCAAATGCGCAGACTCCAGGGAGATCGAAGGAAATATTTAGTTCAATTGAAGTTGAAGAACCTGGAGGCAGAAGAGAGGTTGGAGATAGGTCAGTTCGTCCGTCGTCGAATCGTCAAAGACATCTAGTAGAGGATTTTTTTAGAAAATCGTATCCTCGTGACAGCGGACAGATTGTCGAAGAAGCAGAAACGGTACTTGCAAGATGCACGGAGTATCGTCCGCCACCTCCGCCAGAGCGGACAATGCCGGCAAATTTGGAATTCAGATCACCATCGTAGATTAGACCCGAGACTTCTGTAAGTACGAGAGTAGCTGCGGTCGACGTTACTCCGGCCCAGCCAGATACTCAGTTGCTAGCAGCGATTGAGAGAATTGTTGAAGACAAGCTGAAGCAATTGGAGCAGAAGATTCGTAGAGTGAATGAACATCATAAGAATGAGGAAAAGGTTTCTCAAGCTTCGACATCGTCCGAGAGTAAAGGTGTAAAGCAGAAGAAGAAGTTGCTCTGCTATAAATGTAAGAGGCCTGGGCATATTAGGAAGAACTGCCCAGGGATAAAAAAAGCGGATGCATAAAAGAGGTTAAGATGTATTCGCGGTTATCTGAAAAGACCTCGGTATTACCGCAAGCGAGCAGGCGTGTTAACCCTGTTTTCGCGAACGCTAATATATTTTTTTCAACACAAATTACTGTGAGCATGAATGGTGGGAGTGCACGCCTAGATCATTCGTGCAAGATAAGTATGACTGTTGAAAGGTACTTGCAGTGTGTCAACTTGGAATTGTGAGTTGCGATCTGGTATGAGTGACGCTGTAGTTATAAACAGTGGTTTTGCTAGAATTGATCAAGAGTTATAGTTGAGTTATACTCAGGAATTGATGAATTCTAGAGAGTCGAGTGGAGGTGAGTACTACTCCACTAGACGGGAAAAAATCGCCGGAATTTGGTGGATAGAGGCTAGG
The DNA here is from genome assembly GCA_018906965.1 of Philotrypesis tridentata. NCBI lineage: Eukaryota > Metazoa > Arthropoda > Insecta > Hymenoptera > Pteromalidae > Philotrypesis > Philotrypesis tridentata. Next base: position 142,993 of record JACCIB010000337.1, on the reverse strand, counting down.
ATCGAGTGTTTCGATTCCAGGTGTTTTAGAAGGAGGATATTTACGAGTTTTAAGATGCAACTCGTAAGCGATAGTAAATGAACATCTGCTGTTGATTAAAGATGGTAATAGAAGTTTAACGATTGTTTATCGATGATTTCTATTCGAGGGGATAATTTGAAGAAGTCTGAGTAGCATTTGTCCCGGATTTTTCTACAAATTGCATCGTGGGAAGGATATCTGAATCCCACACCTCGCCAGTTGGTTTTGGTAATCAAGAAGATCAGGTTGGTGATGAGAAGATGGTTACATCACCGTTGAGTGTCAATGATGGAAAGATGTTCGTTCCTTTCCAAATTTTGAGCGAGAAGAATTGAACTCAAGAAGTTGTATGAAGGCAGGAATCTCGACCACCGAAGGATGTCGTTATGAAAAGGCGAAGAGCGACCCGCCTGATGCGAGCGTGAACGAGAGTGATTCCTTATAAAGAATATTTCGTCGAGTGCTGACAGTCAGCAATACGGTAGTTTAGGTGAGGCGTCGACAGTTGATATGTCGAATGCGAATAGTTTGGTTATTGTAATTGATGTTTGCGAGGTCAAGCGTTGACCGGGGTGTCCGAAAGGCTCGACGAGATGTGAAACAGAAGATGTGGTAAGCGTTTCACCACGTAAAACTCGTACTTAGCGGCGTGTGTTGTATTTTGTCTACGATTAACTGTACATGGATTCCTGATAGTGTGATTTGTTGCAAGATCTAGTTGTGATTTGGTGGGTAAGATCGTGCGACGTATGTGTAGAGCTGCTTCGTAAGCTACGCAGCGTCTGGAAGGGGGGTGTAACGAGAAATTACATCGCGCTATTTGAGCAGCGCGCGCTCGTTATGTCGCACGATGCGAAGTTAGCAGTAAGCGTAGTTGCTGTGCGAAGGTATGGGACGCGGGGGAGAAGATCGGGAAAAGGCCAGCGCGCCGAATACTTTCAGATTCGATTTGACCGCCCAGGTGTGTTCTTCGTGTGAACTTAAGACCTAGAGCAAGGCCACCGTTGTGCCCGGGTGACGCAGCATCCTATCCGGTGATTCTTGAGGTGACCGAGGACTTGAGAGCAGATCCCGTAGAGGAGCAGCGGCTCGTGATAGCGTGCGGAGGAAGCCACGCGTGCTTCGCACGACCGTAAGTCGAATCTCGAACATCAGATTTCCTTGGCAAAGTCGCCGTTGACCGAGTATTCCCCGCCACGGAATACTCGTTCCTTCTTTGCCAAGGACGAGCGTTTTATCTCTCCGCTGTCGCGCATGCGACCTGTGATTGCGGATTATTATATTTCTATTTTCATTGTTTAATATATGAGTCCACGACTTATTTCTTTAGCGTTAACTTTTGAGTGTTCATTTTCCCCGTGTCCGCACTTCGTCCTCTTGTCCGAATCCGAAAAAGAGTTGCACGGTAAGTGTGATGCTCGGGCGCATCACACATTTGTATTCGTCGTAATTGGCTTTGTATACGCAGTTTGCAGATCATCGAGGAGCTACGCCGGGTAGCATCTACAAAGAGTAAAGGTAGGACTCGGTGACGCGGCGACATACCGTGGTCGCCGTGCAAAAGCCATTTGCCCCGTTACAATATACATATATATATATAATGTTATATATATATATTATTTATTATATATGTATATATAATAAATAATTAATAAATAAATAATTTTTTTCATAATTTTTAGACCCCCAATTTGTTTTTTCCTGGAAGATTCCGACTTGACAAGTTTTTCGTTGGGAGAATTAGACTTAACATGTTTTTCGTTGGGAGAATCGGACTTAAAATGTTTTTCGCGGGGAATATCAATTTGAAATATTTTTCGCTGGGAGAGTGGACCGGACATGTTTTTCGCGGGGATTAAGCGTTCGTCATGTTTTTCGTTCCGAGTTTGGTAGAACATAGTCTTCGTACGGGGTAGCGAAATGTCATATGTTAATAAATGTGATATGTCATTATTATTTAAGGGTAATTTAAATGTAGTGTGTACAGTTCTTCCATTATTTAATAAATTAGCAGCAATTCCAGTCCATGCTGTAGTTAAGAGAGGTATATTGTTTGAAATAAGATATCTAATTATAACATTGTGTAAATAACTTTTTCCACTACCACCAGGTCCATCAATAAAAAATAATTTATTCATCGTGAACATTTGTTAAGGTATTTATAAGTATAAGGTCATTTCTTCCTATGTAAAAATTAAAGATTAATTTTATAACTTTTGTTAACCTTAATATCACAAAAATTCTAAGAGTTTACTCTATCTATACGGTTATTTCATTGTTTTAATCAAAGATAATTTTCGAACTCTCAATTTAGAACCCTTATATAGTAAAAATTCAAATCTATCTATCTATGAAAATATTAACCCGTAAACATCTTCACGGTGAAAGTCTGTTGGTCAGACTACTATTTCTTTAGTGTTACTTCTCTTATACCTTCGATTTTACATAAATTTCAATTTTAATTTTACCAAAAGAAAGTTATGATATCAATAAATAAATTGGCAAGTTCTTTTATAAAAAGCAATCGATTTGAAATAAATAAATAAGCGTTTAAAAGGGGGAGGATTATAAATATATATGTATTTATATAAACACTTAACCAAATTGCAGTATGTGAAAAGGTACAGTCGGGTACAATTAAAACTTTGAATAATTGCGACTGCTGCCACTTTCTGCGCATTCTAGCTGACGTTTGGTGACCGATCACTATAACGCCGTATTTACCGTCGAAGATTAGACAACCATTCTTCTGGTAAATTGGGCGTTGCATGATGGGTCACAAACATGCGCAGAACATAGCGTCAATATATTATTGTTCAAAGTTTCAATTTAACTCTACGGTACATGTAATAGAATGGCATGATGTTCTTACATGTCATTATCACATGACAAATGTGCCCATAATATGTGGTAATATCATGTTTGTCTAAAATTATTATGTAATTTAACAACATTGTTTCGCATCATGAAAACTTTTTCTTTTATTTATGGAAGCAACGAGCGGATGTACAATCTATTCTATTTAGTAATTCAGTAAATGTGTTGCTATCCTTATTTCATTAAAAATCTATGTTCAGGACAAAAATCTATGTTCAGATTTAATGTCTGTTGATACAACAAATCGAACCTACATTAAAAAAAAACAGGAACAAATTCTATTATGTAGAAAGCAATTTTTTTATGGAAAAACTTGCCGTCCCGTCATATCATAGATAATCGATGAACTACTAAATGTCAATGTGAAATTAACAATAGCATAAAATTTTTCATATAGTTAATCTATCGTCCTATTATCTTATAATGAGTACTACTCAAAACAATATATTAAACTATGAGAACGATGGCCTCAAATAATAATAATTGGAATTCCATTTTTTAATTAAGTAAAGATTTAAAACTAAAAGCTGTAACTACATGAATATTAATTTACAATTTTAAGCTTGAGTTATTTTCGAACTTGAGTCAAAGAAATTTATTTTATAAAATTTTTTAATGCATAATAATATTTACAATTATTTTTAATCAACTTCCTGTAATCTTACGATAATAATAACAGAGTTTTGTAAAACATATACACAAATAACCAAAAACTTAACTTAGAATGATTGCAAGATTAATTTGGAATTCTTCAATAATTGGTTAAGGACAGTAATCAATACATATCGAATGAAAAATCGATTCAGAGATTTTCTAACGGTGTTTTATTAACAAGTTACTTTGGTTAACCTTGCATAATCTGAAGATGGTATCCATCGTTATCTATGATAGGACGGGAGGGCAAGTTTTTCCATAAAAAAATTGCTTTCTACATAATAGAATTTGTTCCTGTTTTTTTTAATGTAGGTTCGATTTGTTGTATCAACAGAAATTAAATCTGAACATAGATTTTTGTCCTGAACATAGATTTTTAATGAAATAAGGATAGCAAAACATTTACTGAATTACTAAGTAGAATAGATTGTACATCCGCTCGTTGCTTCCATAAATAAAAGAAAAAGTTTTCATGATGCGAAACAATGTTGTTAAATTACATAATAATTTTAGACAAACATGATATTACCACATATTATGGACACATTTGTCATGTGATAATGTCATGTAAGAACATCATGCGATTCTATTACATGTAGAGTTGGGTGCAATTGAAACTATGAATAATACCATATTGGCGCTATGTTTTGCGCATGTTTGTGACCGGTCACGCAACGCTCAATTTACCCGAAGTACCACCAAACGTCAGCTAGAATGCGCAAAACGTGGCAGCAGTCGCAATTACTCAAAGTTTTAATTGTACCCGACTGTACATTTTCACAGGCTATCCACCTTTTCACATGCTGCAATTTGGTCGAGTAGTTATTAAATACATATATATTTATAATCGTTCCCCCTGTTTAAACGCTTATTTATTTATTTCAAATCGATTCCTTTTTATAAAAGAACTTGCCAGTTTATTTATTGATATCATAACTTTCTTTTGTTAAAATTAAAATTGAAATTTATATAAAATAGCAGAAGTAACACTAAAGAAATGGTAGTCTGTCCAACATACCCTTAACGTGAACATATTTATGCGTTCATATTTTCATAGATAAAAGAACGTTTCGGATTATGCAGCTTCATGTATAAGCATCGTGTTCTTTCGGTGATTGTAATTCACTCATTTACGAGGTAAAAGAAGACAAACATCCTAACATAATTATTTGTTGAACTGCTTATAAATACCTTTGTGATCATTGCATTATAAACACTTTTGATTGTTCTATTGCCTCTATCGCTCGATGTGATAATTAGTGTAAGATGTAATAAATACCGAGTGGCCCGAAGAGATGATTAAATTAATTTATTCTAACCAGATTTCTAATCGAGCTTTAGTAAATAGAAAATTAATAAACGTACACAATAAACCCGCTAGAAAATTGACTGCGTTGTCATTGAAAGTTTGACTTTAATTTATAGAATCAAATGACCGTAAATAATAAAGCACTTGGAATGGAATTTTAGTTACATAAATGTTATACACAGTTTGAAAATGAATCTTTAATTTACATAATGAAATAGACTTATAGAATAAAGCACTTAGAATTTTCAACATATAAGAATTATCGAGAGTTCGAAAATTAATTTTGATTAAAACAATGAAATAACCGAATAGATAGAAACTCTTAGAATTATTGTTGCATTAAGGTTATAAAAATTATAAAAGCAATCTTTAATTCTTACAGGAAAAAACGACCTTATACTTGCCAGCCTTTTACCTTTAAAAGGTTTATTTGGGTGGAGAGGGGGGGGGTGCAGGAAGATTTCACTACTTTTAAATGGTATATAATACCTAAATTACAATGAATGATTAATATGAACTAAAGAAGTTATAAATTGAAAAAATCTTTAATTCTTACAGAAAAAAAGACCTTATACTTGCCAGCCTTTTACCTTTAAAAGGTTTATTTGGGGGGAGGGGGGAGGGGCGGGAAGATTTCACTACTTTTAAATGGTATATAATACCTAAATTATAATGAATGGTTAACATCAACTAAAGAAGTATAAATTTAAAAAATTAATGTTCATATGCTTATGTATTATTACGATAATAATTATTTTTTCGTCACCATCTGTACAGCAAATAATTATTTTTGGATCATTATTATTCAAAAAAGAAATATCTATCTTTTCGACACCACCCTCGAGGTAAATAGAATAGCGCGTTTTTTTTCCTTTATTAGCACTAAATTTTGTGTTAAGTTCCATAATTATTTGTCTCGCAAACATACATCAAAAGAAGTCTGTACGTATTAAATTATTGTTCATAAATTAATTGATAATTGCTTTGTTGAAAGTATTTACTTAATGTTAATATCATTGGATCACCTGTAATAGAAACAATAATGTAATTTTAAAACAAAGAATCAAGTTCTATTATCGTAAAGTTAATTTAATTAAAGATAATTGAAATATACTTATCTGACAGAGTGAGATCCATTGATACTATTTTGATCATAATGTAATCTTTTTTATAAGTGCATTTTTCACTTGAAACTTTTTGCAGGTTCTAGATTAAACGTTATTGCACACGTGTAGTATGAGTTTTAGGAATTTTTAACGCGATTTAAATAATATAATTTATGATAAACACTTGGAGATCCACGCGAAGGTTATAAACTAGCAGAAACCAACCATAGACTAATACTTCATGGAGTTAACACAAACTAATACACATTCAAGTTACTGTTCTGTGCATCATAGCTTCGTTATAGGGATCTCTATATCCCCATAACTTACTGCCAACCCTCTTTGGTACTATAATTATGTCTAACGTGAAGTACTAATCAGAGATGAGTAGAGAGATTGCTAGAGACGGGGGTTTTCGTGCACCGAAAGCTGAGCCAAAAAATTGTCGGTTCCTGCTACAAAGTGGTACCGGTGTACCAGATGTTTCAAAACTATATACAGGCAAAGCAGTGAAGGGCTGCAAAGCCTGCAGAAAAAAACATTTTTTTTTCAACAGAGGTTCAAGCTTCGACGCATTTTCTCTAGCTGCAACGTCCGAGCTCCTTATACCTGACTGTTCTCTCGACCGAACCCAGAGCGCTAATCCTTTTATGACGGTCAACTTTGGCGCAATGAAAATTCAAAAAGATTCAAACTACATTTTTAAAAAAATTGTTCATTTCCATGTTGTTAAAAAATTTTCAACAATGAAAATGCAATTTGAATGGTAATTTGCCGACAATTTAAAGTTGTGATATATACATTTAATGCCGCTGTTCGGCAGGCCTTCGATCCCACTGCCGAGGCGGAAACCTAAATACTAATCCCTTTAATTACGGTCAAATTCGACGAAAACAAAATTATAATTTATGAAAATTGGGCATTTACAAAAAATCGCATACTCTATTTAAGTTAACAATTTTTCAAGAATTACAAACAAATTTGAATGGTCAAATTCTAACAATTTGAAGTTTTAATTTTCGGCAGCGGCAGAGCGAAGAAAATGATTTTAAAATGTATTAAATGTATATATCACAACTTTAAATTGTCGGAAAATTACCATTCAAATTGCATTTTCATTGTTGAAAATTTTTTAACAACATGGAAATGAACATTTTTTTTAAATATGTAGTTTGAATCATTTTGAGTTTTCGTTGCGCCAAAGTTGACCGTCATAAAAGGATTAGCGCTCTGGATTCGATCGAGAGAACAGTCAGGTATAAGGCACTCGAACGTTGCAGCTAGAAAAACTGCGTCGAAGCTTGAACCTCTGTTGAAAAAAAATTTTTTTTTTCTGCAGGCTTTGCAGCCCTTCAATGCTTTACTTGTATAAAGTTTTGAAACATCTGGTACACCGGTACCACTCGTAGCAGGTACCGACAATTTCTTAGCTCAGCTTTCGGTGCACGAAAAACCCCGTCTTCGTCAATCTCTCTCCTCATCTCTGTACTAATCTACTGTTGGTTTCTGATAGTTTATAACCTCCCCGTGGCCTCCAAGTTTATCAGAAATTATATTATTTAAATTGCGTTAAAAACCCCTAAAACTCATACTACGCGTGTGCAATAACCTTTAATCTAGAACCTACAAAAAGTTTCAAGTGAAAAAATGCATTTACAGAAAAGGTGGCATTAGGATCAAAATACTATCAATGGATTTCACTCTGTCAGATACGTATATTTTAATTATCTTCAAATAAATTAACTTTATGATATATAGAACATGATTCTTTGTTTTAAAATAAATTATTTTTTCTCTGTTACAGGTGATCCGATGAACTTGTCGTAAAAAAGAAATTTATATACAGCAGACTTTACTGAATCAACCTTATTTATCACTGTAAGTAATATACAGAAAAATAAAAATAAAATCCAAAACTTGTGTATATTATTTCTTGAGCTTAAACGATGAAAATACAACATTGTCACTAGCTTGTCACGTCACAAGAAAATTCTTTTCTTGTATAACCTGATAGTTGTATGCCTTCGTAAGTTCTCGTTACCTTATACAAAACAAAACATGCTTTTCCCTTAGAAAAAGTCTCGTTACATCTGGAAACTTAGTTTACTTGCTCTCTCAAAATTGGGAAAAACTTCTAAACCACTTGTCTTCTTAAGTTATATAATAAGGGGAACGTTAAACGTACGACAGATCCGTCGATTCGCTAGAAGTTTCTAAATATAATTGTAACCCATGACTGATTGGATGGCGCTTGTGTGTATAGTCCTGCCTGATCGCATTCTACTTCGCCTATTTAAATTTTCTTCTTTCACCCTCCTTCTCTGATTTTCGAGTACGTGATGGACATTGAGATTTCACTTCTTTTACACCCCCCTTCCTGGTTTTTCAAATTTGTTTGTCAAGAAATTTTGTACGATCTTTATAAAAGCTGCGATGACTCTATCACTATTCCGAAGTGCGCCATCTCGCGGGCTTTTACGATAGTCTAAAAATAACTTACTGCTTGTACTTCTATCCATTTGCGTGCATCGAGATGAACTTTTCCGACCGATTTTTTTTATAATTAAACAATATATTGTTATATTGTTTAATTATATAGACCGTTTGTATTAATTTTTTGCAATTTCAGTGTTTATTAAGTAATTGTACGGCAGATACATGAATTTTCTACATTTTTCATCATTTTTTACGACAGATATAGCGTAAAAACACATCTGTCGTACGTTTAACGAGCCATATAATAATTATAAATCTTGAAAAAACATTTTTCACATCACTAGCTTCTCACAGGAATTCCTTCCCTTTATAATATGACAGTTGCGTAACATCCCAATAAAAGTTCTGTAAAAACTGTCTTCGATACTTAAGCGATGAAAATATAATACGCACACTTTAAACCACTTGACTTCTAAATTTAATAATCATAAATCATAAATCTTGAATATTAAAACTGCAAAACTTACGTAAACTTATTTCACTTCGCTATAAGCTTGCCACAGGAAAATTCGTTGAATTTTACCATCTACCCTGAACATTATGAAATGGATACATATATTATTTTTGACATTTGAGTTCTTCCGCATTTCTTATAAATGATTTATTAATCAAAGTCTATTCAAGCTTTCTTCAATCAAGTTTGATAATACATTACCATTAATAATAAGCAATGCATTGTTCATACGGAAGCGATAAATATTAATAGTGAGGTCGATAGAAAGTATTATCTTGACTGAAAATACTTCACTAATTTCACTTCGTCACAGGAACCTTATTTTTAATGGACTAAACTTGATAGATATTCCATCTATTCTTGTCAATCTAGTTCTTCCGGCATTTCTGATAAATAATTTATGAATACGTAACCATAATAAATGTTACGTCAGAAACACTTTGTAAACATAAAATTTAATTATACTGGATAAAAGTTGTTATAATTCATTTATTGACTGATCCATTATTAAATGGATATATTTATTATTCTTGACAATTGAATTCTTCCAGCATTTCTTATAAATAATTCTTGAATCAAAATAGTTTTCCACTTCACTAATTCCACTTTGTCACAGGAACCTTCTTTTTGCTGGTCTAAACTTGAGATATTCAGCTATCGTCTAGTATATGACATTATAAACTTTCTGGACTCAAAATATTCACATCATCACAGGAAACTCCTTTTGGCTGGTCTCATCTTGACAGATATTCCAGCTATTTTCATACTTTCTTGACTGAAAATACTGCTTTAATTTCACTTTGTCTCAGGAACCTCCTTTTTGCTGGTTAATTATCAATTATTGTCTGTTATAAATATTTCCCAATAAATACAAGTGAGACCAATATAATATATTACACATTTTTTGTTTTTTAGATCACACACAGAAGCCTTTTCATTTTTTTTTTCAATATTCACCAATGATGTTTGGCGTATAACCTCCTGTAAGAAACTTGCAAAAATAGCTTGTCACGTAAATTTCCTTGCTATACAACTTGATAATTGTGTAAGCTCTCAATGGAAACAGAAAATATCTGAAAAAAAAATAAAAACATTTAAACAAAGAATCATTTTACGAAAAGTTTATTTTTATTGTACTGATAGATTTCAAAATAAAACTGAATACTTATCTAATAAAATTCTGTTAGTCATCTTTATGTTATTGTAATCTATTATTAATACATACTCGACTTATCGACTTAATTATATTTTACTGTTATAATTAAAATATCTAATTGGGTTAAATAGTTAGTACTACTTTTTATAACATTTAATGAGAAACTGTTAATTAAACACGTTGATTATTTTATGATTGTATGTAAACACTGTTTCATCGTGAAAGATCGTCTGCATTTGCGCAGCATGTATAAGTATATCTATATGATGCATGATGATCTATATAATACGGAAGTACGTAGTACTGACGTTACCGGAATTACATTAATTGTTCAGTGTTCTCTCTGGAGAAGAATTGACCAGCCCGAACTTTCACTTTACAATAACTTTTGATAGACGCTATTATGCAAAATATGACCCTGATGTGATTTTGTAAGTTTTGTCGAAAGCTTTCATATAAGTGCTTATATGTACGAAACAATGCTCTTAGTGCGAAGAAAATCATACGCCAAGGTTCCAACAGGGCAAGTTTAAAGTATATGAGGGTCGTCTGGCTTGCGCCCGACAGCGACGAACGGACTGTCGTACCTTATACTTGCCATCGTGGCGCTACCGCGCCTCTTGATCAATAGGTATGTAATTGGTGGTATATTTTCCGGAAATTGGGGTTGTTGTACGCTAGTGGTTGTTTCAAAACTTTGATTGTTTTGAATTGGCTTGCACACCATTCTACTACTTTAATGCCTATTAAAAATTTTGAATTTAAAATATGTTCGCTCGTCAACCCCCCCGATTCCGTTTTCTTTTCTCTTCATATTGAAAATTACATGAAACTGGTTCCACGCCAAACACAAATTATCTAAAAACTGTTCCTGTGACTTTAAAATATTTGTAAATATGAAAATTATCGTCATTAAAAAGATGAATCAGAGCAGTTACTGATATTCATAAAAAAATTTATTGGTACCGGTTATCGTCCTGCAGTAACCCAGTATTTCTTTTGAGAAAAGATATTTTAAAAATTGTAGTTTAATTGTATGCAAATTTAATATAAATTTGAGAAAAGAAATTTATAAATTTTCTATTTTCGTACAAAAAGAATTTCATATCGAGCAAATTTGCATATCGAGAATTTCGATGATTTTATGGAGGAACATATTCTAAAAAACCTCACACAGATTAAAGAGTGTTGAAAATGAGAGTTGAAGGGGTCTCAAGTATAAGGATTGCGGGGGTGTACAAGGTATAGTGACAAGGAGGAGAGAGGAAGTGAAAAGGAAGTGAGGGGAAGGGAGAAGAAGATTGAGACAAATAAAAAGGAGAAGAGGGGAAGTGAGAAGCTGGTGAGGAGAAATGAGGGAGGGGTGCCTCTTGAAACGGTGGCAGCGGTAGCGGCGACATATCCTAATAATATAGAGAGACGTCACCGCTACATACAGGATATCCCTAGAATCCACATTTTATACAAAACTTTCACCATCATTTTGGACCCCACTGAAACTTTTATATCAAATGACCATTACAATCTTATTTGGAATATCCCTTACACCCAATCTTTGGACTCATCCATAATTCGAGTTTTAACTAGTGGCATGTTACTTGCCCTTGCAAATGCAGGCTATAATAAACAGAAGCGATTAAAAATTAACTTTCTTAAAAGAAGAAATTTTTCGTCAAAGTAGACGTGATGCTTGACATTCATATAGGTTAGTACAAACAACCACCGACCATTTACAACGTCCACACGTTTTGAGTACTAACTATTGCTAGGTCGTAATTATCAAGGACGTCGAACACGTACGTCTAGAACACGCAAGGCCGTTCTTAGTATCGTACTGCTTTAGTTATGTAACTCAATATACTGTAAGTATTTGACGAGTACAATAATGAAAAAACAGAACGAATTACTCACTTAACTCAGCAACTCAGCCTAATCGCAATGGTTAATTACATTATGCAATTCGCTCCAAAACAACTGCTACACCGAACGATTCAGTTGTTTTTGAAACTCAAACCAAATTATTGATCGGCGATGTAGAGCGTGTTATTATTTGGCATGAACTAGTGAGAGATTGTATTGACTAGCACATTTTCACTACCATTGGCAAATAAATAAGATGAACTATACGTAGATTAATTGACAAAGCTATTTCTTAGACAAACCAAAATAACATTCAAAAAAATAAATCGTGTCTATGTATTTGTGTTGGTTAGTCAGAGCTTGATAGATATTCCATCTACTCTTGTCAATCGAGTTCTTCCAGCATTTCTGATAAATAATTTATGAATACGCAACCATAATAAATGTTACGCCAGAAACACTTTGTAAACATAAAATTTGATTTCACTGGATAAAAGTTGTTACAGTTCATATATTGACTGATCCATTATTAAATGGATATATTTATTATTCTTGAGAATTGAGTCTTCCAGCATGTCTTATATATAATTCTTGAATCAAAATAGTTTTTCACTTCACTAATTCCACTTCATCACAGGAACCTTCTTTTTGCTGGTATAAACTTGAGATATCCAGCTATCGTCTAGTATATGACATTATAAACTTTCTTGACTCAAAGTACTGCTTTAATTTCACTGCGTCACAGGAACCTCCTTTTGGCTGGTCAATTATCAATTATTGTCTGTTATAAATATTTCCCAATAAATACATGTGAGACCGATAGAAAATATTACACATTTTTGGTTTTTTAAGATCACATACAGAAACCTTTTCATTTTTTTTTTCAATATTCACCAATGATGTTTGGCGTATAACCACCTATAAGAAACTTGTAAAAATCTGAAAAAATAAAAAATAACATTTAATCAAAGAATGAGTTTACAAAACCCGAGTCTTTGATTATTTTGTTACGTCTTCAACTCATGAATACTAAGACCATTAAAGAAATTTTTCAAACTATTTAATTGCTAATTATATGTAAAGTCATATAACTTTATGGCTTGATGACTTCAATTTATATTATGCATAAGCAAAAATATGCAACGATATAAATATTCGTCTTTTACACATTACATTAATGATTCTAATTATTATAATCAGAAATTATGCAAAATCAAAATAATAACTTACACTTGCTCTATTCCAATTGCTGGTTTAAACTTAATAGATTTGTCAGCTATTTCCTAGTTTATTAATGAATATAATCAGTGAGGCTGATAGAATAGTTCAATATTCGTTCCAAGCGTATAACCTCCCATGAGACATAATAACTTATAAAAATCTGAAAAAATAAAAGATAACATTGAAACAAAGAATAAGTTCATAAAATTCTATGTATATGTATGGTATATTTTAATGTAATATAAAACCAAATACTTATCTGATTGTATCTCGTAATTCATGACATTGTAAAGACAAAAGTATTAATTATATTTGGCACTGTTTTAAAATCTGTATTTATGTTATCGTTATTTAACACTATTTAGCAATATATTTATATATATATATATATATTTACAAAAAAAGCAAAATAAAATTTACGTTGACTTAAAAAATATAACAATGTGTATGAAAACATCGTCTGCCGTCTGCGGAAAAATAACGTACACTAAAATATATCTATATCGTCTGCAGAAAAATAACGTACACTTAAGTATACCTATATAGCCCAGAATGACGTACATGCTACGTCATCGGATATCCGTCGAACAATTCTTTTCCTGCTTGAAGAATTGTGGTACCCGAACTTTCTCTTTAGAATATCTTCCGATTGAAGCAATTTCACAAAATGTGACCCTGATTGATTTTATTACTTTCGTCGCAAGCTTTCATTTAAGTGCTTATATGTAAGAAAAGAAGCTGTCAGTGCGAAGAAAACCGTACGACTAGTTTCCAACAATGCCTATGAGAAGTATGTAGGGTAGTCTGGCTAGCGCCCGATGGCGGCATACGTACTAAGTACCTTATTATATACTTGCCATCGTGGCGCTACCGCGCCCCTTGATTAAATCGTATAATTTTCTTTGATCAATAGTTAAAGAATTTACTAAATTTTCAAAATTATCTTGTTTATTATATTCTAGATATTAATAGTCTTCTTTCATACAATTAATATCGACATTGCTTGATATATTGAAAGTTTTTAAATTCATTCCTTGTGATATTAAAATTTTCTCAATGTTATTTAGAGCTTTTATTTCTGCTAGGTTAACTGGTAATTTTGGATTCATAAAATGCAGTTTATATTTATTGTACAATTCAGATGCATTAATAGGTTTTTGAAATATTGAAATATGTGTAAATAAATCACACATAGCTTTAGGAAATTTAAATATTGACGCTTCTTCTAAACAGTTGTCCCATTCTTTATCATTACTAATTATGCCTCTCATTAAGAAAGCATCTTGATATTTATCACAGATTATGTTATCAACTGTTCGTATGTCCGTAAAAGATTTTGTTCCGCGAACATGTAGTAGTAATAAACGTAAAAAAATGTTTCTCTTTTTTAGGATTTACAAAATACATTCGAGATATTAATGATTTTTGAAATTTTTTTCTTTTGGTCCATTTTTTAAATTTTGAATTAAAAACATAATGGTACGGAATTTCATGGTATAAAAATTTTCTGGCATTTTCTTCGTCTATATTTAATTCAAACCACATGCTGTTAATGTAGTTTCAATATTTTTATTAATCATTTCGTGTTGTTGTCCTTCTATAAAATAAACATAATTTTCATATTCATCATGAATGTGTAATCTATAAATTGCATACGATTGTTTATATAATTCTAATTCAAAAATGCGATATATAGCTTCTAGTGCACAAACATATCTTGTTGATAAATGTTGTGTTATTTCATCAAAACTATATGTATTTACTTTCTCATCATTATTTTCAGCATTTATATTACTTGGATCATTATGATTATATAGTTTGATCATTTTGTTCATGTAGTTCATTAGTTGATTAAATATACTTTATTTAAACTTTGAGTATAACTAAATTGGTATAAGCGAATCAAATGTTAAATATGTTTTTATATCTTCTGATATTAATTTTATAATATTTACTTTTAAAATTTGAACAAATAATAAACTTTTTATTTTTTAGAATACAATTTATTGTTACTTAATTTATTATGCAACACCTTGTCAGAACTAAAATTTGTAGAAGCGAGCTCATTGGCTAGTAGTAATATTAAGACAAGAAGATTTTCAGTTTATTAGTAGACAATACTGTCGTGTGTATTGTTTATTCAATGAATAATTTTCTTTGTCTTTTGTCTCTTTCTATTATTCTTAATAATCTTAATCAATTATTTCTGACTCTATTTCTCTGTAATTTGTGAATTATCTTCGTGAAGAAGGTTGGAGTTTATAGGTGGAAGTGATAGATCGAGAACATGAATGGAAAGTAAGGGTACTATAGATGAATGTGCTAGATGGAGAGTATAAGTTATGATTGGAGATGATAATTGGAGGGTAGAGATGATAGGTGTATGGTGTAAGTCATAGTTAGAGGGGATAGGTGAAGGCTAGACGACATGAGTGAAAGCAATAGGTAGAGGTTAGATGTCAGGATTGGAGATAATAATTTAGAGGTATAGACGATTGGTGGAGGTTGATCGTCATGACTAGAGTTGACAAATTGACGTTGTAAGTGATATATGAAGCTGATAGGTGTAAAGCAAAGATCAGAATTGAAGGTATTATGTGGCAGGTATAGGTTATACGTAAAAAATAAATAAGTTATTAAAAATAAATTGATGCGTAAGTATCTGGGTGGATAAGTGTGCGAGTGCATTTCTTTTTAAGTTTGTTGCATTTGGACTCATCAGTAAGACAAATTATCGTATATTTACAAAAGTTGTCTTAGATACTGGAGATTTCTTACAGAAATAGCGCATTTCTTAATTATAGCTGATGATATTAGATCCCCTTAATTTTGTGAAATTGTCCCTATTACAAAATCTCAGGTGAGATATCACGTGAGATTTCACGCCAAAATCCAATCTAACCAATTTTTAATGATCTTTTATGCATTGTATTTTTAATTTTAGGACAACCTCTATTTGATTAGTGACTAAATATTAAAAATTTGAACTTTGAAAATTAAATTAACAATTTTCATAAATTTCGTACTTTGATAATTATGGTATAATTTTTTAAAAATTTCCGATTTTTTAATTTTTTAAGAAAAGTCTCTAATTGATTAAGAATGTTCTTCAAAATTACGAATATAATTAAGTGAGCTGTAACATGCGAGGAATTTAACTCTAGTAATGTATTACGATACATGTGATTCAAGCAGCCCATTATTTTATCCAATAAAAAATGGCGCCAAAGCACAGTATGGGTGATGTACACGTCATCGCATTGATCCTCGTTAATGAAGGTCGGTTGTTTCACAGTGAATTTAACGCAAGAGCGTAGCGATTGCTAATAAAAGATTTGAAGCTGGTAACACGGAAGATGAAATGCAACAAACCTTGAAAAAATCGGGGTTGGACTGTAAATCTTATGTCAGATCATGTAAATAAAAAGTTTTAGATTTGACCTAAAAATATAGGAAAATGACTATCATTCAAGTTAAAAACAAAATTACGTTTTCGTTATGGTATCTGCACTGTATATTCTCAAATTGATTTTATTTCTAAAATTTTAAAAAATTAATATTATTATAAATACATATCGAAAAATAAAACCAACCTTTAGTTTCCAGGATGGAATGGCATCAAAAGAATCTCTGTCAGTTGCTGAAAATGCCAAAACGCAAGCATGAGCACCACGATAGTAAGCTGCGGTAATAGCATCAAACTCTTCTTGACCTGCCGTATCCCAGAGCATTAATCGCACGTCTTCACCATCGACTCTGCGGCAAAATAGAATGAATTGACAATATTTGCATGTATCGTTGTTTATATGTATTTGTGTTGACGATTGTCTGATAGACTGATCAATCACCATGTATTTTTTCTTTTTTATCTTGCGACAAGGCGCCCGAACACAAACAGTGACGAGCGCCCAGCGCAAGGCCGTGCGCGCACACAAACGCGTACACGCACAGCAAAGCGAGAATCGAGGCGGCAGGAGCCACACGCGAAACCGCTAGAAGGGAGAGGGGAAAGTATTAGAAGAGAGAGACTCGGAATGACAAGCCAGCGCGAGAGAAGAACCGCTCACGAGAGAGAAAAAGAGCGCGAAAGGAAAAGAGAGAAAGCTGGAGACGCGACAACGTACAGCAACACGCTGTCGCACGAAATGGAGTGGGGGAACAACCGAACTCTCCGCGCCCTAAAACTATGCGAGCGCACCGACGCTCGCCAGACTTAATGATCGGCCCTTCAGCAGAGCACACGCATCGCGAAGCTACCGCGTGCTGAGCCAGAGCCCTTCACGACTGGGAGGTCCAAGGCGGGGAACAGCGGACCATCAGCCACCGACCTTGTCTCCCAGGGACTGCCCGTCTTCGATCTTCAAGACAACAGCAACGCTCGCCGATCGCGACCAGCAGCCCGGCCATCGCCGTCGCCAGAGCCAGCGGAGACGCCTGCGAGAAGAGCCAACAACCGGGGTCCTCGACCAGCCGCGCAGCAACATGACATCTTGTGAGTGCCGGCCGAGCGCCCCTGTTTCTCTCTCTCTCTCTCTCTCTCTCTCTCTCTCGCGAAAAACACCTGGGCCGCTGAAGGCCCGAGATGCGCCCATTAGCACAGGCTAGACCGCGAAACACGCTGAGTTCGAGCTTGAGCGCGCGTTTATGTAACTCAATAAGTTGGCTAAATAAATTACGGGTGAGTGCGTCCTGCTCATCCGCCTTCGCATCGAACGCGTCTCGCCTTTATTCACACCACATCCTACCTAGCGCACAAGAACCCACCCGGAGGTCACGGAGCTGAGCAGCCGAGCCGTGCCAGGTCGAGCTGACCGGGTAAGTCTCATACTTTTGTGCGCGTGACTCCTTCAGCGTTGCAGGCCGCAGCTAGGGGCGACCAGGGAAAGAGATCTTTTGACACAATTAAATGCATCTCTCAACATGTTTATGCACTTTTAGTGCTAAAAGTATTTCTCAATATAAGAAATAAAAGTTTATAAAGTCAACTAATAAAAAAAGCCAGTAAACAATTATTCTGAAAATAGACTAGTTTACATTGAAAAACAAAATATTTTTGAAAATCTCAGCTAAAGGTTCCCAGAAAATGCGACAAAATACATGGAAATTTGAAATATTTTCTAATTCCAAACAATTATAAAATGTATATCAAAAACTAAAAAAAATTTTTTATCGGTCCACATTTTATATCGGTGGACCACAAAGGGAAAAGTGCGTATAATGAGAGCCGTGAGAGCCGAGGCTTGACGAGGCAAAGGACTTCGCACATTCCTTACGGAAACTGGTTCCCTGTCAAATTGGCTAAAAATTTGAAATATTATAGATTATGATCTCCTGAAAAAAGTCTTCTTGGGCGCAATTGGCGGAGAGCCACCTTTTTTGAGAAAAAATCATTAAATTTTGAATTTTTACATTGGTTATGACGCGCTTAGTATATATAGCACTATAAACAAATAAATATAGATATAGCGCGAATTTAGGGGTTAAGAAAATATTATGCATATCGATGACACGCACTGCAACTCTGAGAGTTATGCAGGTAATCTAGGTGGCCGACGACGGAGTCCAGGTAACACTACCCGTACCACATCGAGCAGCCGTCTATGCATTTACAAAGTGGAACATTATCTCAAGTCAAATAGAATGCTTAAAAATGAAAATAGATGGTACGTCGAATCAAGGTGATGTACTCTATCACGTATTCTTTGAACCAGCATAATAGTATCTTTTCGACAAAACGCGTGCATCAGGTACCGGCAATGTGTCACGTGAACGAGATCGTTAATTACGCACTCCGGGTAGTAGATTCCGTAGCTTTTAGGCAAAACGCTTGTAGCAGGTAACGGCAATATGTCTACGTGAACGAGATCGATGATTACGCACTCTGCGTGGTGCACTCCGTAGCTTTTCAGCATGACGCGTGCACCAGGTACCGGCAATGTGTCTAGGCGAACGCCGTCACCGAGTACGTACTCTGCGGGGTGCGCTCTGTAGCTTTTAGGTGAAAGGTGTGCACCAGGTGCCGTCAATGTGTCTAGGTGAACGGGGTCGTCCCTTACGCACTCCAGACAGTGCGCTCCGCAGCTTTTCGGCCAAATGCGTGCACCAGATACCGTCCATGTATCTAGGTGAACAGAGTCGCCCATTACGCACTCCGGGTAGTGGATTCCGTAGCTTTTCGTCAAAACGCGTGCACCGGGTGCCAGCAGTGTGTCTAGGTGAACGAGGTCGCCCATAACGCACTCTGGGTAGTGCACTCTGTAGCTTTTCGGCAAAACGCGTGCACCAGGTACCGGCAAAGTGTCTAGGTGATGAAGGTCGCCGATTACGCAATCCAGGTAGTGGATTCCGTAGCTTTTTGGCAAAACGCGTGTACCAGGTAGAGGCAGTGTATCTAGGTGAACGACGTCACTGATTACGCACTTCGGGTAGTGCACTCTGTAGCTTTTCGGCAAAACGCGTGCACCAGGTACCGCCAAAGTGTCTAGGTAAAGAAGGTCGCGGATTACGCACTGCAAGTAGTGGATTCCGTAGCTTTTAGGTAAAACGCGTGCAGCAGGTAGCGGCAATGTGTCTAGTGGAACGACTTCGCCGATTACGCACTTCGGGTAGAGGACTCTGTAGCTTTTAAAAAGTATTCCGAATGTTGCGCTCATTAGTTTTTCTTGCTTTTGAAATGTCCGGTGTTTCGTATAGGATGACTTCGACCCAAGTTCTCTTCTTGCACTATACTCAACCTAATAATTATGACAAATAAGTAAAATAAGTCCAATAAATGAATAAATATTTCTTATTTTTAATAGATAGACGACCTCAAGAGCAACAGAAAAGGACAACAAAAATTCTTTATTTGCCACACTTTTTCAAGTACGAATTTTGAAAAATCATTTAGTTTTAGGGTATGAAACCAAATTATTGATGCACACAAATGTGATGTAATAATGTAAAAAAGACAACTATGCATCTCTTCGAGCAAACGTGAATTTTATTCTTAAAGCCGACGTTTCGAGCTGATGCAGCTCCTCATCAAGGCTAAAAAGCCAATAAAAGGTTAACAAAAAAATAAAATAAAATAAATTACATTAAAATCGTATATATAAATTTAAATAAATTACCTAAAAAATAAATTCAGTACATTTGGTACATCTAATAAATACACCGAGCCGATGATGTAATAATCTTATGCCTATTAAAAATATTGTACCTTCTGATTTATCATTATCTTCACATCTGCCGATAATAAGAGAATAATAGGAGAGTATTTCTCAGCGTTTGAGAAGGCCTCTTGGTCGAAAAAGCTCCCGAGAGTTTTTCTGGAAAAGGCATAAGTCAAGAAAGACTCTTGGAGGATTTCTCGATTCAGGCTTTTTCGACCAAGAGGACTTCTCAAACATTGAGAAATACTGCCAGAGTCTTTCTCGAGGGTTTCTCCAGCATCAAGACTTTCTCTAATCAGACGGCGCCTCGACAAGCACCGGACAAGCGTCGACGGAGCCTCCGAGTGTATTTTAGTCGGGGCCCCATGGGATTTTGACAAGGAGATGCCAGTAACAGTTTTATTATTGGAAGAGGTAAGAGCTAGTCTACTGATAACTAAGATAAAGTTTCTACAATGTACCTACCTCCGAAATATTGTTCTTATTGCAAAATAAAGTTCAAAAATTCTTTTTTTTTTGGTTAATCCTCTGTAGCTATTATATTATTAACTTTACGTCAAACAGTTGTGTATGAAAATTATTCAAAATTGCATTTCCTATACGGTACGTGTGTTCCTATTTGCAAAATTGACTTTCTTCATCGCTAAATTATTTAAAACAAAAAAAAATTTTGTAAATTTTCTTATTGGAATAGTTTATCTAAAAAATTACGTTTTTTGGTCAAACTTTCGATCAAACATGTCTTTGTAGTTCATACAATATAAAATTTACAGTCTGACCTCGCTATCTCAGAATGTTGGCTTATTGCAAAATTATTATTCTGTATTTTCTCATTCATTTCAAGTTAGCGCAGATCATGACAAATTCATGCGACCGCCTTCAATCGGCAGTTCATGTCCTATTTAACAAATGCTAAAAAAACTTTTCTTCAAATTCATTTTTAACGACATTTTTATCAACAAATGTCCGTTGCTAGGGACGTATTTTGAAGTTAGAGAATCTGGGTAAAATGTGTCATAAAGTAAGTTAAAAACTATGAATTTTCATATAAATTTCGTTAAGGGGTTATGACAGGGAAAAAAAAAGAAAAATGATTAGTGCTGTAAAAAATAAATATATCTAGGTGCTCTAAAAACTACATTTTTCATTTGAAATCTAAGTATTATACATCACTTTTATGCATAAATAATATGCATAAAGTGAGTGTAACATTTAAAAAAAATTAAAGGTATTTGCTTACCAAAAATCATGTTTTTTATCACTTTTGTTTGCTTGACGCATGTTTCTGATGGAACCGTACCATAAATCCTGATGAATCAAAGTGTCAAATCTTCCTTATGAGTCTGGTCTCCGACTAAGCGGAACAGATTCCTGAACAACATAAAATTAATATAATTAATTAAACATATATTGACAATATAAGTAATTATAGTGAATGTTACATATGTAAACATACGTAACATTCACTTTGAACTTATCTTTGCCAATTCTGCTCCACTCAGTTTGTGACCATACTCATAAGGAAGGTTATTAATTTGGTTCATCAGGATTGATGGTACGGTTCCTTCAGAAAGCTGCGGCAAGTACACAAAAAGTATGAAAAAACTAAATTTGAGTAAAAGGCATTTAAAGTTTATTATGTAAATCATACAAATTAACTCAGCTATACTTAAAGAAACTATCTCGCATACCTTGATTTGCTTTTGGTACTCAAATATATATACAATAAAGTATATTTGGTGGTACGCGCATATCATACTGTGTGATAATAGTCTTTAGAAGCTGAAAATAAAATAAAATTTTTCGTTACTTATACATAATCAACTTAAGCCTATGCATTACAGCCAATACTTACAATTATTAAATATACGTCAAGTTGTTGAAAAGCATGCAAAACAATAATCCAGATAGCTAATATAAACTCTCATCTTGCTGGCTTGTACCCGTATACCTAAAAGCAAAAAATAAACTAACAAAGAAAAAGTTCATTATGGACACAATTGTTACTAATTAATTTCCAATACTTATCTGAATAATTGTTGTACTCTGCAGAAGCTCTTGCACTTTTACAACACCTTACACCACTGAGGTTATAAGCATTGTTACAGCAGCTAGCAGACTAACTGCACTGATCTAGTGTCTTGGATGAAAAACAGCTGTTTAGCTGCTTTCTGCTACTTTACAGAAAATTCTACTATACCGATCAAACAGTAATCTTCATTCTCGACCGGACGCTGTGAGGCACAACTTGTTCGAGTGGCAAATTCAAATTTGTTGAATGCGTTTACTTTAACACATTGAGTTTAGTAACAGAAAATCACACATAGAAAAATTAATTTTACGGATTTTATTATATTTTACGGAAATAAATTAACAAATCTTGAGAAAAAAACGGTTTGTAAAACGGTTTTTAAGTCATATTTTCAGTAAGATTTCTCATGAAATTACTCTTTAAATAGTGTGGTAGAACAATCCTTTCCACAAGTTTGGCCTAGTTAAAATATTTAAAAATCACGATTTTTCAAAAATTTACTTGAAACAGATTTATCAGTTTTTTGTCTATATCTTCGAGGCAAATGTTTTTAGCAAATAACGGCTTTCAGGACCACATTCTACGGACTGTTAACTGTGAAAAAAAGGAATAAAAAAATTGATATTTTCATAACTCTAACCCTGTCAATAATCTCTTAAGATCGGATAAGTAGGAACCGAGATAATTTTTTTTTCAATCGATGATTACGCCGAAGCTATTTGACATTTTTAATTTAAATTTGACACATTGCTTCTTCAAATATTACTCTAAATGATAGCAGGTTTCCCGACAGCTGTAAATGAACTCGTTCATCTAGAATAACAGTTGAACCAAGCGAAATCAGCGCGCGCGGTCGCGTAGCTACTCCGGCCGAGCGGCGCGGTGGCGGGTAAAGCACCGCTGCGGCGCCGCACAGGTTTTTCGGAACCTTAATTGTAAATTGATTTACTCTGCAACCAAAGTAGCTATTTAAATCATTGTTTTTTTTTATTTAACATTTTTTTTTCTCATCTTTTATTCTATGTTTATGAAATTACTGTAAAGTTAAGGAGTCACGCCTGCGTTAAATCCTGAAAAAAAATAAAAAAATTGTTAGATTAACAAAAAATTTTATTTTTCAGTTTACATTAAAAATATTTTTTGTGATTAGTATATACATAAAATACTTCACTCTAACCAGCGAAATATATATGTAAAACTCTATAATGCCTCTATATATTAAAAAAATTATAAAAGTGTGATTTTATGTATTTTTACTTACTCGCCGTATTATATCTCTGGATCCTGGTGCTGGAAATGCTCCATTCAGGATGGAAAATTTTTCCAATGAGACTCTTTTTAGAATAAGTGGAGCGGATTCCTGAAAGGAAACAATTTTAAATAATTAGCTACAATTATGTTGAAAATATTAGTAATTATAGTGATTGTTACGTATATTGACATAGGTAAAATTCACTTTTTACTCATCTTTCTGAATTTTGCTCCACTTATTCTGTGAAGAAACGTATTCCAAAGATCCATCCATGGCAGAGAAACCTTACGGCAAGTGACCTGAAATCATAAAAAAAACAAAAACTGAGAAAAATGCAGTTAAAATTTTGTTATACATTTAATCGAATAAAATTTACTTGCCATTTTTATTTAGCATCAGGACCTTATTTCCTTGAAAACTAGTTGCACACTAGACATTTGTGTAATATTTTATGAAGAACCAGGTCCAAACGGCTTTTCTGCGACAGAAAATGAATAATCATGAAAAAGGAATTATTTTATACTTTAAGCTAATATTCTATTTTAAATTCTAAAATAGAAATTTTTTGAAAAATTAGTTTTTTCTCGTACATTTATATACTTCATAGAATTCATATTATTTCATAGAAAAAATATTTATTATGTATATATTGTAAAGGGATTCCCGTTAGTGTACAAAGCAATTTATTTATTACCGGCTGCCTACTCTCGGGTCCCAGATCCTGAAAAACGAAAAAAAACGCGGGGAATTGGTAGCAATAGGGTAAACAATAAATGAAAAAGAAACACAATAATTCCAGGTAGAACATAAAATTAACGTATATTCTTTTACCCCCTTCCCTTATACAAATGTTTGGCAGACAATTATAAATTTAATATAATTCATGGGCCAGCGGCCATATTACTAGGTCCAGTGGTAGAAAACCTAAAATGAAAGGACTGCGAAAATTTCCTCCACGGTGACTCTATTTCTGTGGGTTTAAAAGAAGGTCAGCAGCTAATCTCCAACTGAAAACGTGAAATTAACAGACGGACCTGTAAAGGACAAGTTGCCGCTACCTAATACTCCCCCAAATTACAAATCACCGGACAAAAATTATATGTAGATTTATATTAATATATCACCGCAATTTCCATCAAGAAAAGAAAAAGGAAAATCAATCTAACTCCAATTTTCCAACAACTCTCCGAACTACTTTCCAAATCCAAATAACCATTAAAAACTCAGAAAACCTCCCAAGGAAACTCCTTCAAAGTCCAAGTAAATTTCGAACCAAAATGGCGTCAGGCTTCGCACAGAAAAATATTTTATTGGCTGCGGAGAGACCCTAAGACTTAAAAATCCAGGAACAGAGTGGCCGAAGACGACGCTCCGCTCGAGGAAGAAGCCGCGATTTCCCCACCTCGCCTCCTTCTTCACGGAAGCGTCGTCCTGGCTGGCAAATCTCCATTGGTCCTGAAAATCTCCGAAATCCGCAATTGGCCTATTTAAATACCACTACTAACTCGTTATCTATCGTTATCGCCCTCTATATCATGTATCGATTTGCAAATTCCGCGCCCCCTTTATTGATCTTTATTAATCAATCGATAGGGATAGCCGTAAGGTGGCTCCCCCTACGGATAACTAACCAGGCGCGCGACATTTGAAAAGCCTCAATCATCCTAATCAAATATGCCTCTATACATCTTAATGACTTCCGGGAGTCAACATAAAGTCAACTCGGCCGCGACACATCTGAATCATGCGTTCACAGTCTCTCTGAGCGCCCCGAACGCAGTCAACTTCGCGCCGCTATGTTCCTCTCTCTCTCACTCAAGCGCATGCTCTCTCTTTCTCTCTCTTTCGCACACGCTTGACTCTCACTCTCGCTATATCTTCTCTCTCCCGCGCGCCGCTCTCTCTCTCTCTCTCGCACATACACACTCTCATGCATGTGACCGCGCGCGCTTGCCACTACCTCGCTTCCTGCCGTGCCCCCTCCCGAGCGCCGACGCGCTGCGCAGTGTGACTCGGGATCTCACATGCTGCGCTCCGCACGCGGTCGGTCAGAGGCAACTCCTGCGAGCGCCACCGAGCGCTGGCTCCGCTTCAGGAGCTGTCAAATCGCCGAGAGTGAGTCAGCTGGCCGTGCAATAATGTTCACAACGCAGCAATAATTATTGCTACGTCGCAATATATGCCATGAAAAAAATACTAATATTACTACAAATAAATAATAAAGTAAATTATACTGAATATTATATGAATAATTATAAAGTACTCACCAGAAGTTTTCCTGCTTCAAATAAATACAGTACAAGAGCACAAATTTGAAGGTTATCAGAAACTTGTCCAGATGAAAAATAGGTTATGCTGGAAAGCAGACAACTCTACTGATCATCAGCTGACTGACTTGCTGTTGTTTTGTAGTCTGCATGTATGAAGAAAGAGAACGCGTTTACATATATGGTGTGCATGTGATTCATGTTTATAAAATACATGAAAACAATTGTATGATTTTATGTGTTTCAGTATAAGTTTAGTGATTAGAGTGCCTCCAAATGATCGAGGGGGTCAATTTTGATGCCTTTACCCTCTATCCGATAGGGATAGGCCTAAAACTAATACCAATATTTTTTTCAAATTTTTAAATTAATATTTAGCACTCTAAAAAGTGGATTAAAGTTGGTAACCTTGCGACGGAGAATCCGTCGTAAAAGCTGAGTGGCTCTCCTGCAGACACCCGGAACCGAGCAGAGGAATATGCTCTAATTGCAACGGGTGTTTACAGGAGAGGACAGCTGAGCCACAGCCAGGCGCCGGCACTGGGCCGCGCCGTAGGAGAGACAGAGAGAGAGGGAGAGCGCGTGCGTATGTATGTGTGTGAGCACGCGCAGCACAGCGTGTGCTGAAAAGCGTACGAGTGCGAGAGAGACCACACGATGCGGATAAAATACAGTGTTGAAGAGTGGAGGCTGCCGAGCCCACAGGCGCGTACGAGGCCGATGTTGTTCACACCGACAGAAATACGCGTACGCGAGAATAAATGCTCCAGAGCCGAAAGAGACAATAATGCCGAAGAGTCGAATAATAAATGTTGTACGCGGTAAAATTAAATAAATAGTAATTAAATAAATAGAAATAGGAATAAATAATAAGGATCACTGTCAAAGACATTATGAAGGCAAGAAAAAAAGTGTAAATAAGCGGATAAAGCGAAAAGGAAAATGTAAACCATAATTACCGCGGCAAGTCACGTGACCGCCGGAGCCGACGTATGTGTGCGTGTGTGATAGCGCGAGAGTGAGTGGCGAGTCGCGAGAGTCAGTCGCACGTACGCAGTGATCATAAGCACAGCTACGAGCAATTACCGAGTTTCAGAGGCATCGAGAGTTTTGTGAGAAATTCAGCAGCATTCTACCACCTGCGCAGTAGTTTCGCGTTCGACGTTACAGAGTACGAGACAGCGGCCGTGCGAGGGGAGGAATTACTGGAGCGAGAAAAGTAAGAGAGAGAAAGTGTGAGAGTGAAGAATTAATAAATCGAGATTCTATCAAACCCGCGTATATTCATTTATTAGAATTACGGCTCAAACGACCCGTGAGCAGGAGAGTCTCAGCCGAGGCCCGAAGCCGGTGAGCGAGCCCCCTGCGTCGTGTCAAGGCACCCTTATATCCCGAAAATAACAGACGCGACGCGAAGCTCGGCTCAGACCGCGGAGGGGAAGGCCCACGCGCGAGCACAAACCCCAGGAGAGACACCAGCACGACCGCCGGCACCGACGCGTGGTCATCAACGTCGACCACCCCGGGAGTCATCGCCGTGCCTCTCTCCTCGCCCGCTGCAGCCACCTGCCCCACCGTGTCACAACCTATATTTTGTAGACGAGCAAAAAACAAGTGTCGCCTTTACGACTATACTTACCTTAACTATAGAAACATAAGTATACGACGGTTGAAGAGGAAAAGCGGAAACGGTCAGTTCAAAATTTTGACCTGAGGTGGGCCTAAGATCCCGAATATTTATGACTCTCGAAATAAAGGTCGGGGCAAAAAATAAAGATATTTATACCAACATACGAAATTTGTTAACATTAAAATTGTTAAACTACTGACTATATATTATTATTGCAAATTATGCTACGATAATAACAAAATTTGAATCGTAAAAATCCGTTAATATCAAAAAATTACTGAAAATCTTATTCAGTTATGTACTTCAATAGAAATACAAAATAGTTGAGTTTTCATGAATAAGACACCCTGTTGTGTACGTTACTATATTATTTTGTAGAATTTCGAAAAATGATCAAACTACAATTTATTTGTATTTTTTTTCTTAGTTATACTTGATGATTTAGTCATATTTATCGAAATTCTCGCCTTGAGGTAAAATGTGACATAAGTATTAAATATATACAAATGTAATATTACAAGAATATGAGAAAAAGAAGAGAGAGGACCGTAGAGAGAGAGAGAGAGACGCAGAAAGAGAGAGGGCCGTAGAGAGAGAGACGCAGAAAGAGAGAGGGCCGTAAAGAGAGACGCAGAAAGAGAGAGGGCCGTAGAGAGAGACGCAGAAAGAGAGAGGGCTGTAGAGGAAGAGAGAGCTGCGGAGAGAGAGAGAGAGAGAGAGAGAGAGAGAGAGAAAGAGAGAGAGAGAGAGAGAGGTAGAGACAGGGCCGCAAAGAGAAAGAAAGAGCGCGTGAGCGAAAGGAAGACAGATAGCTTGCAGTTGCAGATTTCCTAGCAGATTTCTGCGGAACAGCTTACTCTGGATTTATTATCATAGTAGACAGTAGTACCGTAGTTTCGAGCACTTTGTTTTGCCAAATAATGCTTCAACTTTCTCCGAAAAGTTATAAATTATTTCAGGAATTTATAATATTGATTAAGTTCGCTACAAAAGCGTAGGTAAGTCTATAAATCTGTTCACTAGGTACAAATTCAACGAGACACTTTCAGCTATTTTCCGCTTCTCAATTTAGTCTGAGACTAACGTTCGAAGTGTAAAGTTCATCGACGATCATGTCTCGTGTAGAGCGAAAATGGATTGTGGAAGCAAAAAGTGAAATTAGAGGGAATAAATTACCCTCTAATCGTCAAGTTTTAGCGTGTTTTCTATATTATCACAAGAACTTGAAAAAAATATTGCGTAAATCGTCAAACATTGTTTACGATAAAATGATTCTGTTTTGGAATGAAGCAAGCATTCAAGCACGCCACAAATATAACGTGCTTTTGCTCATCCAGAAATTTTATCAAAAACAATATCTCATATAACAATAATCAGTGCTGTATGGTGAAAAAAATGAAAGTGGGAAACAACGATCCAGGGAGCAAACCTTCGCGGATAGTTTGAATAATTTATTCGACATTGCACATAGGGAAGCATTGGAGATTATGCAGTGTGAAAATGATAAGAATTTTTTGTTATCTCAACGAGAAAAGGGTCGTGTGGACTACTTGCCGGTCTTCATTGATTCAACTGATGTTTTAGAAAATATAAACAGTGAAGATAATGAAGAAAACGCACCTACCGAAAGCCGTAAGTTTAATTATATAAATAAAAAATAAGAAAATATAATTCTGAAACACTTTCATCTCTACACTTTTTTGCACAAAATGAGTAATAAAAAAATTATTTGCCAAAATCTAAAAAAAAAAAAGTTAAAAAAATTCTACATATTTTTTAGGTTCGACGTCAAATCTCAGCGACTATATTATGTATGAAGATGAAGACATTCAATCTTTAATCGAATGCATTGATAATGATGAGGACAGCGATTCTGAATGTTCACTTGGTTCAAAAAAAAAAGCAAAAAAAAAATCAAAATTATGTCTGAAGATTTGATGTTAAGCTTAGATCGTGCTAAAATCAGTTATCGAATGGCTGCGCG
Source organism: Philotrypesis tridentata (assembly GCA_018906965.1). Classification (NCBI taxonomy): domain Eukaryota; kingdom Metazoa; phylum Arthropoda; class Insecta; order Hymenoptera; family Pteromalidae; genus Philotrypesis; species Philotrypesis tridentata. The sequence continues at coordinate 113,520 of JACCIB010000337.1, read as the reverse complement.
CGCGTTGTATCTGCTATTGTGCAAGGACTCAAGATAAATTTAGACGACGTGATTTTGAGCCCCGAATCATTAAGGAGGCAAAGAAATTCATTTAGAATCAACATGGCTGATATTATCAAAGAAAATATAAATATTAGCTCATGTGTGATTGTCCTGTGGGATGGAAAAGATTTTCCGGATCCAGAAGTTTTCAATAAAAAATCCCATTATTTACCAGTCATCGTATCAGGATTGGGAACTGATATACTTCTAGGTATTCGCAAGCTACCCAAAGGAACCGGGAAAGCATATGCAGAAGCCATCTTTGAGTTGCTACAAGAATGGAACCTCGAAGATCGTGTTGGTGGCATGTGCTTTGATACAACAGCTGCAAACACAGGTATCCATACTGGAGCTTGCATTTTGCTAGAAAATTTACTGCAAAAGCAGTTGTTGTATTTTGCATGCCATCATCACATCTTTGAGCTTCTTTTGGGAGCTGCTTTCGAAGATGTGCTAAAATTAAAAACGAATGGACGGGACAAAAATCACTGGAGCACATTTAATCAAAATAACTATATACGAGAAGCGGATGAATCAGGTTTAGCATTTCGAATACCCGACATAGACGGATTAATCAAATTCGCTGAAAAACAGTTAAAGGTAAGCTATTAAAAAATTTTAATTCTTAAATATTTTATAAATTAAAAGTATATTGATTAAAATATATTTTTAGGATAATAAATTAGCGAAAGGAGACTACAAGGAACTGCTAAGTCTTATTTTAATTTTCATTGCATCGACGCCCAAGGAAAATATAAAATTCAAAACTCCCGGAGCCATGTCTCATGCGAGGTGGATGGCTAAAGCCATTTACACTTTAAAAATAGTACATGTTTAGAGATCAGTTTTCTTTAGCAAAAGAATATGAATCTGAAATTCGAGACATGTGCATTTTTATTGTGACGATTTATGTCAAAGTCTGGTACACTGGAACTGACGCAGTAGCCGCTCCAAGGCGGGATCTAGAGTTGCTACAAAGTTTAGCTTATAAAAATCATCTTAAGGGGTTATGCCTGAGTTAAAATTCAAAAAAATCAAATTTTTTTTATTTGATTTTTTAATAGCAAATTTACTGTAGAATATACTGTTGAAACTCCTTTTGCCCGAAAAAATTTCGTTACAAAATTATAGGCAAAATACTAAAAATATATAATTTGTCAAAATTAAGTATTTTTCATATTTTATTCTATAGCGCTTTTCTTTATTCAAAGCCATTACATTTTTATAGAAAATTTAACGTTAAATGTGCATACAAACTCCTTTTGATAAAAGACAGTTTTATTAAAAATAACACAAATTATTTATTTATGAATTATTGCATATAGTAAATAGCTCATTCTGATAAAAGCATAGATTTTTTTATTGTGAATGTTAAAAATAAAATAAATTTATCTGTTTCATTAATTTAATCTTTTTAATAAAATAATAAGCATGCGCGCAAACTAAAATATTTTTATAAATTACCACCTAAAAACATGGTACCATACAGCATATGGAAAAGCCAATCACTGTTTTACCAACCTAGTTAAGTTTGCTATCAGACAGCTCTTTCGTCTGCTTGATCTGCAGTCTAGTGCAAGCTTGATGTTGTGAATTTTGATCTGAAGTGAAAACTTCTGAGTGTCAGTGGTGTTTAAATTTAGATAAGTATTTTGGACTCTAAATAACACATTATTTGTGAAGAACTTGTTCTTTGTGAGTGTGTTCTTTATTTTTAGGTATATAAGCTGTCAATGGCATGTGAACGATAAGGTTCTTCTGTGTTCGATGCAAGGTTAGATGTTGTGGAAGTTGGCTGTAACTATTAACAATCCTAGAAAGTCATGGGTAAGCAATACCAACAATTATATTCATATGAAACATACTGACTGTGAATGCGTATAAAAATTTATATTTCAATTTCAGCTTTTGATACTAGTATATCAATATGTGTGGCACCCGGGTCTTAATATATCCCTTAATACAGGGATATTTTATGCCAAAACACAAAAAAATATGCCAAGCAGTTTCTGTAAGTTCTACCCGATAAATGGAAATAAGTTTCATGTATAAACTTTAAATGCAGTTTTCTCAAGTTTTGAATTTTTGTGATTTTAGGTCAGTTGCCGCAGGATTTCTCAACAACTATGGGACCAATCAAGCTGAAATTTTTTAGAGAACTCCAAGAAGCCCTTCTTCACTGCTTGAACGGAGGGAAATTGGCTAAGGTAAGTTTAAAGAATGTTACGCATGTGAACATATGCATAATTCACTATAATTATGAATATTATGACCTTATGTGTTTCTAAATATTTAAAATTTTTATGTTTCAGTAATCCCTTCCGTTCAAGCTGAGGAGAAAGACATTTACAAGATTGTCCATCCAGTTTGGTCTATATTCATCACCCGGATGCTGAGAATTCATACGGCAAAGGGAAAAATCTGATCAAATTTAATACTTCTCATATGGAATTGTTTGTATAGTAAGTATAGATATATAATTGTTTAAAAATATGTAAAATTACAATTAATATGTATACTTTAAGTAGAAAAAAGAATTTTTTTAATATTACTTATAAATAATTTTTTTTTGCCTAATAACTAATAATTTGTTTTTTTCAGGTTTAACTCAGGCATAACCCCTTAACGAATCTTTACGCTTAAATGTTTTATAAAGTTTTTTAAATCATTTATGGTATTTAGGTGAAGAGATGATTGATTTGTCATTTTTCGACAAAACTGTATCTGTAGTGTCGAAAAATAAAATGGCTAAAGCTATGTTCGAGATTAATGGAAAGGCAGATCATCGCATACGAAGACAAATCGATCTTCAAGACATTGACAGCATAATGTCAATGAATTTAGAAGATTTCGTCAGCGCCAATACACAAAAGTTTTTTGAAAAGCTTCAGCTTCAACCAGAATTTTTAAAATTCGATGCAAAAACTTGGGACAGTAGAGCAGACTATTTAGAATATTTAAAAGTCATTAAAGCTCTGCAGGTTGTAAATGATCGTGCTGATTTATCACGATGTTTTATCAAAAAATTAGACAACGAAGGAAAAAATAATGCAGGCTGTTTAATTATATAAAAAGTATTCACCAGACGGCACCAAAAAATCACTGAAAAAGTCATTTCATGACATGATTTTCAATTATAGTTGAAATTATAGAAATTCTCTGATTTTATTTTCGAAAGTTTTGTCGTGGCTCTGATTATGTTTGTAAATATGTATTGTATAATATATAAAATATGTCAATGTATATCTGTAAGGGGCGAAGAGAGAGAGACAGCGCGTGAGAGAGAGAGAGAGAGAGAACGAGAGAGAGAACGAGAGTGAGCAAGAGAGAGCAAGAGAGACAGAGTAAGAGAGAGAACGAGAGACAGAGCAAGAGAGAGATAGAGAGAGAGAGAACGAGAGAGAGAGAGAGAGAGAGAGAACGAGAGAGAGAGAGCAAGACAGAGAGCAAGAGAAAGAACGAGAGAGAGAACGAGAGATAGAGCAAGAGAGAGTGAGAGAGAGCAAGAGAGAGAGAGAGAGAGAGAGAGAGAGAGAGCAAGAGAGAGAACGAGAGTGAGAACGAGAGAGAAAAACCGACTGTACTGTACTTGAAGCAATAATATAGTTTTTATTTTAACTGTTTGTATATTTGATTTGAATTCCACTTTCCTACCAGATATGATTTGTTGCAATTTTTATTGTATTTTGTATAAAAAACTTAGATTAAAGCTAAAATCCTGAGGATTGAAACTTTAAAAATTACAAATATATTTAAAAATAGTTTAAATAATCAAAAAATTAATTTTAAATGGAAAAAAGTAAATATTGACGGATTTGAATGATTCAAATTTTGTTTTTAATTTTATTTAAAACAAAAAATTTAATTTTTTTAACTTATGACTTTATATACTATTTATAAACAATTTAGAATTTATAATAAATGAAAGTTATAATTCCTGCGACCGTCATTAAAAGGATTAACGCAGGTCAAAGTTTCGGCCGTCGAAGGGTCGGCGAAGGCTCTTCGAAGGGTCGCCCGAGTGTGCACCGTGTGTTGGTATTTATGACTGTACGAAAAAAAATTTCACTTGTCTCGACCTACATTTCCTGGAAAGATTTTTATTTTAAACAGAATTTTAGATGTTTAAATAATAATTTACTGTAAAATGGTTCAAAAAAAGTGGTTCTTCAGATGCTGACTTAAACTGTGTACAAGTTTCAGCTAAAACAGACTATTACATCTGCTTCAAATCGATGGTTGAAAATCGTGCATTCATGACACTTTATCGTTAAATAACTCGCGTACTAACAGCTTTTTTAAAGAAATAATCTTGCAGGATTATCAAGTATGGTCGAATAAAAACTTGGTCTGAAGCTAAATTACCCACTACCAAAACTTTTTGAGATATTCGTGTTAGAAAATAAGTCGATAGTTTTACGTGTAAAACTTATGGGAGAATAAAATGAGTTTTTAGAGTGCTAAAAATATTAATTTAAAAATTTGATAAAAAAATACTGGTGTTAGTTTTAGGCTTATTCCTATCGAATAGAGGGTAAAGGCATCACAATCGACCCCCTCGATCATTTTGAGGCACTCTAATAGTGATGCAGTTTTTGTGTGTTATTGTGTAATAGGAAGTTTGATGTAGGGGTAACATATATGTGTAGTGTACGTCAATGAAATACAGGGTTATGGTTTCAATATGTACCAGCTCTGTAAGAATCATCATCTGGATGATTTCTCTTTCTTCGAGCTCAGCGTGCCTGCAATGTAGATTCTGCTGATTTCTGGTCGGACAAGTCTTCCTTGATCCATGTTCTTGACCCAGTTGATTGCAGATGATCCAGGTTGAGTACCAGGCCTGCTCATGATGTCCAGGATCCCAGCTTTGCCGTCTTTGAATGAAGAGACAGCAATGTAGACTCCAATTTGCAAACTTGTTTTGTGTGTAGCCTCCAACCCATCTCTCAAGCAAGTCAGGATCCGTGAAGACTTTGTAAATTGGCTCAATAGCATCCACAACAGCAAGAGGAATCGAATCTTTCTGGTGAAAGTTCTTCAGGTTTTTGTTGGATTTGGCTACCTGCTCACCAATTTTTCTACTGGACTCAATGAAAGCAGCTTTGTGGCACCCGGTGCAAGTGGCAGATAGTGCAGTGCCGAGACCTCTTGTATCGATTTCATCAAATTTGACATCCCTATAAAAAATTCGGGACTGTAAAGCTTGTTTTACAGGCCCGAAATTCCTGTAATTCTTGGGTACAGTACAGAAATATTAAAGATTCTATTCTTAATCGTACTAGCTTCTTTGTATCCTTGTTTTAATTTCTGTCTGGATCTTGCCGGAAGATCAGTTCTTTGCTGCAGTATTCCAGAACTTAATGGAAGTGCAATAGGCATACTTCTTGAAGTGCTCGCCACTGTACTTGCCATGAATAAACTTTCCTCTCCTCATCGCTCTTCCAAATGTGTCTTTTCCATGTGAAGATCATCCAGGCACTCTACCTCTTGAGTTTGGACTCATCTTGAATTCTCTTTTTCAATTGTCAATATAAATTCACTCTCACTTTTCAGTAAAATTTTTAATTACAAATAATAAAACTTTTATAAAACTATTAAATATATTAAATAGTTTTTACAAAACTTAGTAATTGTAAAATAAATCCACTTAATACAAATTCACGATTAAAAACTAGATAGCAAATTTGAAAGATACAGTACAGTGTTCATTTTTTAAAAAATAGTTATCTTGGTATGAACCAGGTAAAACACGAATATATAATTATCACCACTTACTTGAGCTATCATATGGTTCAGTCGGTAAGTGGGTAAGTTGAAAATCTGTTAATCTCGTGTTTTCACTTATACACACACACAGATTCATAAATTTGTATCACAGCGGTTTTTTGCAAAACTTTTTGCAGTAATATACTTTATACAACATATATAAATCATAAAATAAATAAAAAAAATATATAAATCATAAGAATACAAAATTTAATCAATCTAGTTTTTATTATTTGTAGATATTAGTGAATCGGTACGCGAAAATAAAAATTTTACGAAAATTGACTATACAAAATTATTGCACTAATTTGTTAATTTGTTAATTTGTTGAGATGTTAAATGAAAAATAAAGACTTAAATAGCTGCTTACTCGATATTTATGAACATCATACGTTGCGTACGAAAAATCGAAAATTTGTACCTAATTCTCTTTACTATTAAATGCACATGCGTATGTTGTACACATCCATTCCCAAACCTACAAAAGTATACATGTATGGCGAAAATATAGATTTTCAATACATTTTCGCACAACATTCTATATATACATACACATTTAGTAGTTTATTTATATTATATTTACATACACTGTTTTATCATACGTTGCGTACGAAAAATTGAAAAATTTGTCAAAAGAATGAAAATTTTTGGTATTTGCATTAACTTTACAGTAATATCATAAACATAGCATAAAAGTTGAGATAAAAAAATATTAAATGAAACAAAATGTTTAAAATAGCTGCTTTGGTTGCAGCGTAAATGAATTTACAATTAAGGTTCCGAAAAACCTGTGCGGCGCCGCACCGGCGCTCCCCCTACCATCGCGCCGCCCGGCCGGAGTAGCTGCACGGCCGCGCGTGCTGATTTCGCTTGGTTCAACTGTTGTTCTAGATGAACAAGTTCATCTACAGCTGTCGGGAAAACTGCTATCATTTAGAGTAATATTTGAACAATTTCAGAAGAATATTTATAATTTTTTACTTTTTTTAATTAATTTTTGTAATAAATTTTTTTATTTTTTTTTCAACGTTTCGGTGCCCACTGTCACCCTCTTCAGGAAACTGTCAATTTTGATTTCAATAAATAAATGAGCACAATACAATTACAATATGTGACACATTATGACTTACATATAGAGGAGCACAACAGCCAAACAAATTAGCGAGACTCCTCGCTGATATAAAAGCGTTGGCTACACCTATTGTTTCCTTATTATCGAAACAGTAATCGAGGAAGCAGGAACAATAATAGTCCGTCTCCTTGCTTCTCGCTTCTCCTTCCCCCGCCTGAGATTGGCCGGGGAAGAAACACGTTCGATCTATAGGCTGTTGTGCTCCTCTATATGTAAGTCATAATTTGTCACATATTGTAATTGTATTGTGCTCATTTATTTATTGAAATAAAAATTGACAGTTTCCTGAAGAGGGTGACAGTGTTCACCGAAACATTGAAACAAAAGGAAAAATGGTATAAATTAATTTTTACCTTTTTTTCCCAATACTTGCCTCGGAGAGATCGATAGACTCTTTTATAAAATATTAAAAAACACCGAGGGATAAAGTCTTTGAATATTGTGTTATACAACATATTCACACATACTTTGTAATAAATTGTTTATAACTTTTTTGAATCTTAATTATTTGGGAATCCCCACACTCATCTGAAAACTACATGTTTTTAAAGCACATCTGGACCTGCCACTGTTCTCCGATGCCCAGATTTAACTAAAGTCTACGGTCTATGAAAAAATGGAATTCATGGATTTTGGCTTTCGAAGACATATTGTGCCTAGAATATGGCATATATAAACATTATTTATGTTTATAAGCTAATATATAAGCTGATACCATTGTATAAAACATTGTTTAAACAATTTCAAGTTATAAAATAATAAAATTCAATTTTTCATTTTTTAACATTTTAAAGGTGTATAGTCCCCTTAAGTAGAACATGAACTGTCGATTGAAGGCGGTCGCATCAATTTGTTATGCGCCATTTTTCATGCGCCGATCTGCGCCAACTTAAAATGAATGTGAAAATACTGAATAATAATTTTGCAATAAGTCGACATTTTGAGAAAATAAGAAATATTTATTCATTTGTTGCATTTCTTTTACTTAGATGTCAGAATTATCAGGTTGAATATATTACAATAACAGAACTCGGATCGAAGTCATCCGATACGAAAAACCAGCCATATTAAAAGGAAGAGAAACTACTGAGCGCATCATTCAGTGTGCGTATTCACCTTCTCTGTTCATCTAAATACCTTCACGACAGCTGGTGCACGCATTTTGCCGATAAGCTATGGAGCGCACTATCCGGAGTGCGTAATCGGCGACCCTGTTCACCTAGATACCCAGATATTGGTCTCCGCCTCTAGATACCCTGGTGACATAGCTATTATGCCGGTTCAAAGAATACGTGATAGAGTACAGCACCTTGATTCGACGTACCATCTATTTTTATTTTTAATCATTCTATTTGACTTGAGATAATGCTTTGCTTTGTAAGTGCATAGACGGCTGCTCGATGTGGTACAGGTAGTGTTACCTGGACTCCATCATCGGCCACCTAGATTACCTGCATAACTCTCAGAGTTGCAGTGCATATCATCGATTTGCATAATTCTTTCTCAGCCTCTAAAGTCGCACTATATCTATATTTATTTGTTTATAGTGCTATATATACTAAGCGCGTTATAACCAACGTAAAAATCCAAACTTTAATGATATTTTTCTCAAAAGCGGTGGCTCTCCGTCAATTGCACCCATGGAGACTTTTGTTCAGGAGATCATAATTTTCACTAGTCAAGCTGACTTATTTTCGTATCGAGAAACTATAGAAAATACGCACAGTTGTCCGCAAGGGTATCCAAAATTGCTTCTAACAGAATAGCTTCTATCAAAAAGAAGTTTCGGAGCTCGAGAAGGCTTGGCCTTTTATGTTCTGGACCAATGTATTTTGCTGATGGACTCGTACAACTAAAGTCCTGGCAACCTTGATGTACTTGACTCCATTGGCCGAGTTTTCGCCACTGCACGTCAAACTCCGAGTGACTGAAGCCATTTCCATATAGGATGTGATCGGACTACGTATTCTTCTTTGAATTCTATTCGGATATTTATAAAGTTTTTCAGTCTACCTCCGCCGTCTCAATGATGCTTGAGAGAGTGTTGGAAGTATAAGTGCAGTGAATTGCATATCTTAGTTACTAAGCGGTAATTTATCATAGTTTAATCAAATTGTTTCAAATGTATCTATGTGAGCTCGATACCACGTGTATATAAGAGGCAGATGAAGTAGTAGTAAACTTTATCGATTGTCGATTTCTCATTAATCTATATTTATAAGCATATTATGTAATTCAGCAAAACTAGGTATCGTACATCGATAATGCAGCTCACCTTCTTACTATGCTTCACAAGTGAATAGGTAAACTGAGTATTAGATGACTTTTTCTAAAAACAGACGCTCAGACGGTGAGTGCGTTCTGATGAATATGTTACGCATTCGATAGTTATTAAATTTGATTTGCGAAGCCCGTTCATGAGGTACGAAACACTAAGAAAGATATAGCGATAATTGAAGTTTCTGATTTGTTCACATAATAGTAATTTGTTTCTAATTTGTATAGATGATTCGAACCTCGCTATTTATGAACTGCTGCGGAACTGTATCTTTAGGCTGTGTATATAACAATGTGTCGGAAGTGAGAAGGGATTAGTGGCAAAATTATAAAAACTTCGATTGCTTCTGTTCAATATCATTTTATATAGTCAAAATCTCACTCTTTTGGGACGCATTTAGTTCGTCACTCAGCGTACTTCGATTTTTTATCGTCCACCCATTTTACACATTCATAAATACTTTAAACGCTCGACTCATTCGATGTACTCGCTGCCGAGTACAAGTTTCAACTGACTCACATCTATTCGCTCTTTCGTCCTGAAACCGCGCTTTCTCTTTTCCGTTTTCCTTTTCGGGGCTTTTCAGACCACCGGACAACGCATACGTCCAAGCCTAGGTGCAGGTAACTCTTGCGCCGCCCCAGCTATACTCTCCCTCGATGCAGTCAAGCCATAAACTGCCGTTGGAGACCGCTCCAACTAGTCACAAGCATTGATCATCCGCTCCTAAATAAGTCTTCACACCTTTTCTTAATAGTGATAGACTTTCACAAATTATGCGTCGATACATAATTTTGCTATATACAGGTAATTCCCGCTTCAGTTTGATCCTGTCCGCAACATCAAAAGATAGTGGAATGGTATTATAATGTAAGGACGATCACCTATCCTATCAATGCGGACGTGACCAGTATTAAATGACTAACCGTCGAAAAGCCTCGCATTCCATTTGTAGTTGGGCGGACTTTTCTGATATGCGCACACGTTAATGCAAATTCTTTAAGAGATCACTATGATCTAATATGATTTTATTAGCGTAAATTCGATCGATTTACTCGCTGTAACCGAAACTTAGCTTATTTAAAGTTGGGTTACATGTCTACCTTTTAAGCCACTAGTACGCAAACCATCATTTGACTGCGTAACTGTTGAATTTGATTTGCATTACCTTCTGTATTACTACTTGTATTTTTTTACCCACTGGTAGTCAGTGAATTTTTACAGTCAGCAAAGCTGGCATCGGGGAACCCTTGTATATCTTTAAGCTTGCCTGAAAATCTTAAGCGTGTGCTTCTAGTGTACTTTAAGTACCGACAGACTCGTTGGGTCATCAACCACTCCAGCTCAGTTGGATTCATCTGGTGTATACTTAAAATATTTATAGCGTAAGCTAAATCAGGACATACAGTATTTACGAGATAGAATAGTGAACCCACATTTTTTCTACATGTGTTCCACTGTATCCAAATCTCTTTAGTGTTTTATCCACATATTTTTTCCAGTGTTAACGTCATAGTGTGACTGTCTCTGTCTCAGTTTATCTCAATACCGAAGAAAAACTTAGGTTCACCGAGATCCGACATTTCAAACTCCAGCTTAAACAGTTTAGTGATTTAAATTTTATTAAAATAATTGTGGGAGGTAACCCTGAACTAATGGAAATTAATCCATCAGTCCAAATAAAAATTCTCAATGCATGTATGAATATGTGTGTGACACAATATTCAAAGGCTCTACCCCTCGGTGTTTTTTTAATATTTTAAAAAGAACCTATTGATGTCTTTGAGGCTAGTGCAGGTTCTAAGGAGTAAAAGGAGATATTAAACTTTTGATTTGGTTTACCCAAACGTTTAAAAACATGCACACCGCATAAAAAACTGCAGTGAACAACATGTCTTACTAATAATAGATTTGCGAGATGAAAAATTAATATTTTCAAGAGTTCAATAGCTTAAATTGAAGGTTTCAATAAACACTTTAAAATACAAACAGTTTTATTATGATTGCCTAAATAATAAAATTATGACAGTTTTCCAAAAACAAATTTTTTTTTTAGACGTTTAACACTGTCATAACCCCTTAATTACATACATATAACCATAAATATTAATTTATTTTCCAATTATATTTAATATTTAATGTTTCAATATTACCTAATTTTATCCTCTAATTATAAAATCAATTTATTACTTTTTTAAATTTTTCTTTTAGCTTTACCAACAGATGTTTTTACAAGACTATTTATTACGGGGGGAGGGGGGTTTAGGCCACTCCGTAATCAATTGTGTGAACGTAAAACGCTACTCAAACCAGCGCGAGTACGCGAACCCGCGGCTCGACTGCACGGGCCGTTCGCGAACACACCTGACCTGCTTCGCCTCTTTTGCGATTAGTCTCTTTCTTACTAGAATTATTATATTATTTAAAATGGATGAACGACATACCTTGAGTCGCCTTTATAGTTATTGAACGTTGACCAGGAAACTTTAAACCTTTCGAGACTGAATAAAATTGGACCAATTCTGATTTGAAGCTCGTTGTTTTATTGTAAATTACAGTGAAATTTGTACCCTCAAATTTGCCTTTACAACAATGACTGAGACCCAGGGGTGGACTGTAGACCAACGTGACAATCTAGGTGGACATGTAATGCACTGAGTTTACTGATATCTACTTGAAAAGGTTTGAAAATCTAAGGAAAATCTAACTTGGCAGCTTAGCCGATCTCTAACGAGTGAGTGCTGCTTTTGTAATTGTTCCCTCAGAAGCGTTTCGGGGCCCCCTAGTCGGGGCCCCAGGGAACTGTATAGGATAATTTTTGGAAGTTCGTGCCACTAGCAGTTTTATTATTGGAAATGCTAAGAGTTAGTGTACTGATAACTACTATAAAGTCTCTACAATGTACCTACCCCGGAACATTGTTATTATTGCAAAATAAAGTTCAAAAATGCATTTTTTTGGTTTATCCTCTGTAGCTTTTTTATTATTAACTTTACGTCAAAAAGTTGAATATGAAAATTGTTCAGAATTGAATTTCTTATAGGGTACGTGTATTCCTAATTGCGAAATTGACTTTCTTCATCGCTAAATTATCTAAAACAAAAAAAAAATTTTGCAAATTGGTCAGACTTCCGATCAAACATGTCTTTGTAGTTCATACAATATAAAATTTCCAGTCCAACCTCGCTATCTCAAAATGGCGACTTATTGCAAAATTATTATTCTGTATTTTCGCATTCATTTCAAGTTGGTGCTGATCACGACAAATTGATGCGACCACCTACAATCGACAGCTCATATCCTACTTAACAAATGCTAAAAAGAACTTTTCTTCAAATTCATTTTTAACAACATTTTTATCAACAAATGTCCGTTGCTAGGGACATATTTCGGCCAATTTTGAAGTTAGAGAATTAGGGTAAAGTGCGTCATATAGTAAGTTAAAAACCATGAATTTTCATATAAATTTCGTTAAGATCGGATAAGTAGGAGCCGCGATAATTATTTTTTTCAATCGATGATTATGCCAAAGCTACTTGATATTTTTAATTTAAATTTGACACACTGCTTGTTCAAATCATTTTTTTTTCATTTAACATGTCTTTTTCTCAGTTTTTATGCTATGTTCATAAAATTACTGTAAATGGAATGCAAACACCGTAAATTTGACAAGTTTTTTATAGCAAGCTGGGAAAAAGACATGTTAAATGAAAAATAAAGACTTAAATTGCAGCTTTGGTTTCGGCATAAATTAATTTACTCGATATTTATGAACATCATGCGTTGCGTACGAAAAATAAAAAATTTGTACCTTGTTATCTGTACTATTATATACACATACGTATGTTGTACACATCCATTCCCAAACTACAAAAGTATACATGTATGGTGAAAACATAGATTTTCAACATATTTTCACACAGCATTCTATATATAAATACATTTATATTGTATATACATATACTGTTTCTATGTATACACACATCTATATCTCCATAACAATGATAAATATGTATATGTGTTTAGTACGCTATTATGTTTCTTTTATATATTATTCACATAAGTATGGTGCGCGGGCGTGACAATAATAATATTTTCAGATCAATATTCATGTATATATACGTTGCGTACGAAAAATTGAAAAATGTGTGAAAAGAATGACAATTTTTGGTATTTGCATTAACTTTATAGTAACTTCATAAACATAGCATAAAAGATGAGAAAAAAATATGTTAAATGAAAAAAAATGATTAAAATAGCTACTTTGGTTGCAGAGTAAATGAATTTACAATTAAGGTTCCGAAAAACCTGTGCGGCGCCGCAGCGGCGCTCCCCCCACCACCGCGCCGCCCGGACGGAGTAGCTGCGCGGCCGCGCGCGCTGGTTTCGCTTGGTTCACTGGTTGTTCTAGATGAACGGGGTCATCTACAGCTGTCGGGAAAACTGCTATTATTTAGAGTAAAATTTGAACAAGCAGTGTGACAAATATAAATTAAAAATATCAAGTAGCTTTGGCGTAATCATCGATTGAAAAAAAAAATTATCGCGGCTCCTACTTATCCGATCTTAACGAAATTTATATGAAAATTCATGGTTTTTAACTTACTTTAAGATTACCCCATACGATTACTTTAAGATTACGCATTTTACCCCAATTCTCTAACTTCAAAATTGGCCGAAATACGTCCCTAGAAACGGACATTTGTTGATAAAAATGTTGTTAAAAATGAATTTGAAGAAAAGTTCTTTTTAGCATTTGTTAAGTAGGATATGAGCTGTCGATTGTAGGTGGTCGCATCAATTTGTCGTGTTCAGCACCAACTTGAAATTAATGCGAAAATACAGAATAATAATTTTGCAATAAGTCGTCATTTTGAGATAGCGAGGTCGGACTGGAAAAAATTTTTTTTGTTTGGTATAATTTAGCGATGAAGAAAGTCAATTTCGCAATTAGGAACACACGTACTCTATAGGAAATTCAATTCTAAACAATAATCACAATGTTCCGGGGTAGGTACATTGTAGAGACTTCAGGGTAGTTATCAGTACACTAACTCTTACCACTTCCAATAATAAAACTGCTAGTGGCACGAACTTCCTGTCAAAATCCCATGGGGCCCCGACTATCCCCTCTCCTAATTAACGCGCGCTCTCCTTCGCTGTCCTCTCTCGGCTTTCTGCGTCTTATCCATAGGAGTCTATGAGCCTTGGCGACAGCGCACGTGTCGACCGTTGCCGACGGCGGGGAGGTTGCTGATAGTCGCAGAATTCTTGACACAAGATATTTTTGTGTCCTAGAATTCTGCGCCTATACGTTCGACCAGTTCGACCAGCAATTTGTTAATTACTGATCGAAACAAGGGGTGCAAAAGCCGTCACATGACATCCTCCCCTCCTTGAGAACGTTCGCCGTCCCTGTGAACTTAAAATAAAGAAGAAAATGATATGGCGCGGTTTGTAACTGCATTGGTTAGTTCACTTATAGTTAAAATTAATCTTATTATTAGGAGGGTGAGTCTGCTGCTGTGCTGACTGGATCGTGTCCTTTTGGCGTTGTTATGAAAGTTTTAAATAAATTTGGTTTTAGTTAATTCTGAAAATTTTACTGTAAAAAAAGGAATGTTTATGTTTTATAGCAGACAAGGGTCCTTGAGTTTTTTAGTGGCAGCTGAGTCCATGTGGGTGGTGGTGGATGCTCAGGAATTAGTCCAATTCGAAATTCATGAACGACATGGTTTTGAATATGTTGCTGACCATGTCGTCATTAATATCGGGTTGGATTTGGACCGTTTCCTGGACCATTTTGTCTTTGACTGCCTGGATTTCGGCTGTTATTTCAGCCATGCATGCCGTGGCTTGTTCATCCTCGCTGCTGGTCAACGATTAGCTCGACGGTGATGTTGGGTCTGCAGCGGGAACGATCTGTTGTATGGTGCTGTGATGCGGCCTCCGGAGCAAGTTGGCTGCCTTCCTTACGGCTGCTGCTCGTCTAAGGACTTCCCTCGCCACTACCTCGTAGGCGCTTGTGCTGCTGCTGGAGGTCAGGTCCGCTGTAGCGTGGAGTATTGTCCGCGGTATGGCTCCCGACAAAGTAGTAGCTGTGGGCGTAGTTGCGGTTGCTTTTATTGCCGACGAGGTGCTTGACTGTTGTGTCACTTGGGTAGACGAGCTTGCCGATTGGGGCGTACATGTTTCGACGTGATTTGTTAATAAAAGAGAGGATACACATAAGCTCAATAACGTATGCGCATACTTGATATTCGAATAGAAAAATAGTGATTACTTCTGAGTCTCACAAGTGTATAAATTTAGATAAGTATTTTGGACTATAAACAATATATTATTTTTTAAGAACCTGTTCTTTGTGCGTGTGTTCTTTATTTTTAGATATACGGGCTAAATTTCATGTGCATAAGAAGATGCATGTGTTTTCAAAGTGTACTGCAGTTGTTAACCAACCTGTCAAATAATGGTTTAGCAGTAGCAATATTTATATTTATGTATAATATATTTACTGTGAATATGTATCGCTAACTTATATTTCAATTTCAGCTTTTCATGCTCGTATATCAAAATGTGCAGGACCCGGGTCCCAATATATTCCATAATATATGGGTATTTTATGCCCAAACATAAAAAAAATATGCCAAACAGTTCATGTAAGTACTGTCCGATAAACATATATCAATTTCTTATATAAAATTTAAATGCTGTTTTCTCAAGTTTTGAATTTTTATGATTTTAGTTCAGTTGCCGCAGGATTTCTCAGGAACCATAAGTCCAATCAAGCTGAAATTTTTTATACAGCTCCAGGAAACCCTTCTGCACTGCTTAAGCGGAGCCAAATTGGCAAAGATAAGTTTAAAGTGAATGTTATGTATGTAAACATACGTAATATTCACTATAATTACTTATATTATAACTTATATGTTACTAATTATTGAAAATTTGTATTTTTCAGAAACGCCTTCCGCTTAAGCTGAGGAGAGGCATATTTAGAAGAAATTCCATCCAGTTTGGTTTGGATTCATCACCCGGATGATGAGAAATCATGCGGCAAAGGAGAAAAAGTACTCAAGTTTAATGCTTGACACATGAGATTGTTTAAACAGTAAGTATAGATATATCATGCATTAAAAATATGCAAAATTACAATGAATATGTATGCATGAACTACAAAAAAGATTTTTTTATGATACTACTTATATTAAATTTTTTTTTGCCTATTAACTGATGATTTATTTTTTTCAGGTTTAACTCAGGCATAACCCCTTAAATGTGACTTGTCTGCGCTTTGTATGGTAATACATAACCTGCTTTTGCAATGAACGCTCTATATTCTTCTCAACCTCGAATTGCAAATCAAATAGTTTACACATCCGCTCTTCCCAATTCTTTACTCCAATTTGATGAGCTTCTTCTCTCGCAGATCTTTCTTCTTCTCACCTGGTAGTAAGCGGTGGCGCACGGTTTCTTCCCATATTTAGAAACGTAGGACTAACTCCCGTAGACTATTGCACAGATGTGTTATATACAACAAAAAGGTTAACTCTGGCGAATACTTATTCCGGAACTTGTGCTCCTCCACAATAAATACAGTTATCATCGTTTTGAACGTTCGGTTCACATCTTCAACCGGATTCGCCTGCGCATGATATGGCGAAATCATTTGATGCGTCACGCTACTGTCCGTCAGAAACTTCTTCATGACTTTATTACGAAAATTCCGTACCGTTGTCTGACAGAAATACTTCAGAAGTACTAAATCTGAGAAATACTCACTCCTTCAAAGTATTGCCATCAGTCTTGCGCAATGGGATTACTTCAATCCCATTCAATCAATTAGCAGCTAATTATATCCATGTTTTGATCGAAGAAATGGACTCATTATATCCCTGCAACAACTTCCAAAGGCCCAAAGGACTTTCGTTCCCTCATGATACCAGCAGACAGCTCGACTTTATAATGTTGTCAAACAGTGCATGAGTTAACAAATTACACTACAACTTATACATTCTTTTCCAATAAAAGTATCTAGCGACTCGCTCATACGTCTTTCGACGACGCAGATGACCAACTGTGGGCTCATAATGCGATTTACGTAGCACTTGTGATACTTTTTCTCGTGGTATAACCAGCTTCCAAGCATCTATATTTTCTAAAACGTCTTCTAGAAGTGGTTTAGGCTTGTAGAAATACATCTTACCAGCAGTAATCTTCCAATCTAGAAATTCGTGAGAATTTTCAAACACCTGCTGATATTTTTACAAATACCACTGGTTTCGAACAGTTTCCTGAATGTCTCTTAAACATGCAGGGGTTGAAGAAAGGCAAATTTTGCTTATTCCCATGAAATCACTTGATTTTGGCAAATACCGAATTTTTTCCTTTTTTCAAATGCTTGAAACTTTTGATCCAGTTGTGCGTTTTCAATGTTTAATAACTCATAATAAAGCTCTTTTCTTCTACTTTTCTTTTAGTTGGTCTAAATTTTTGTATAACAAACAGTGTGCTATATACTATAACGGCACGATTATCGTTCTTCAAAATAATCGGTCGTGTACAACCGTGGAATGAATCCACGTTTATTAATAAGTGTCTCGTTGTCGTCGGGCGTGCGAAGCACGGCTCAGCCGACTCGTGTGGCTCGTACGAGTGTACGAGGTCGCGAAGGCGGCAGGGGACGAGGTATCGAAATAATGAGATATCCGTGGATTAAAAGAGAACTAGTGAAAATATATTGTATTAAAAATAGTACACAGAGCTCGATCTTACGAGCGGTCGTGCGACACCGCACACTACGCGAGAGAGAGAGAGAGAGAGAGAGAGAGAGAGAGAGAGAGGGAGAGAGAGAGATGGGGCAGAATCGCCCGAATAGTGAGAGTGATAGAGAGCTCGTACTTACAAGGTCGTACGTCGGTGGCGGGGGGTGGTCGCAGTCTCGTGTCTCTCGGACGCTGCAGTCGTCCTGGCCGACTCGAAGTGAAGTCTCACGGAGGGGGACAAACTCCGGGCGGTCGATTAGGACGAGATAGGTCGCAAGCGGTTGCTCGAAAGGGACACGAAAGTGTGTGGTAAAGAACCGGCGCGAAGGATCGGTGAGGATCGTTCAAACGCTACCGCAATACTGAATAATTGTACGCGCGCGATACCGGAGGACACTCCGGTCCTTGACACGGCGTTGTCATGTTTTGGCAACGCGTAATCGATAGACCGGCAACGTCGCGGCCGGGAATACGCGTGCTCTCTCTCTCTCTCTCTAAATATCGGCCTAATATAGGCACTCTCTCGCTCTCTCTGTCTCTCTCGTAGAGTAGTGTCCGCTGGTGGTCGCTAGAACAAGAAATGTATTAGTACAAGTAATACGGCATGCGCCCGGAGAGACGATAACGTGCGTATTATATATGCAACCGTTATAATACATGCTTTCAAAAAATGATCTACTGGAGAAGCATATATATTCAATACATTAAAAATTTTTAATTTAGACTTATTGACAAAAAAGTAAAAGAAAAGAGCGTTAATTTAAGCTGTAAACCATTAAAAATGTATGCCTCAATCAAAAGTTAAGGGGACCCACCACTTTTAAAATCTGAAATAAAAAAAATTTTCAAATAATTTTTAAATTGTTATAGTCAATTAGAATTGAACTAAAACATTTTTAATCTAAAAGTATATACAAAATATAGTAAGATTAAATTTTTATTGTCCTACTTTGAGCCTAATACACATTCATGTCAGCGTAGACACTGTTCGATGACTTTTGGCACTGTCCGTAAGATTCCAAGTGTACGCATGGATGAAATGGGCTCAAATTTTTTTACAAGCTTATTATAGTATTAGTTTCCGTATGAACAGAGGGATTTTAATTTGAATGAGTAGAACATTTGAAAAAAAATAAAATGTGTTAAAAAATATTTTCAAAACCATTAGATTTTAAATTTATTGACATATTTTATTCTTTTTCAAATGTTCTACTCATTCAAATTAAAATCCCTCTGTTCATACGGAAACTAATACTATAATAAGCTTGTAAAAAAAATTTGAGCCCATTTCATCCATGCGTACACTTGGAATCTTATGGACAGTGCCAAAAGTCATCGAACAGTGTCTACGCTGACATGAATGTGTATTAGGCTCAAATTAGGACAATAAAAATTTAATCTTACTATATTTTGTATATACTTTTAGATTAAAAATGTTTTAGTTTAATTCTAATTGAATGAATCGAAAAGAGAATAACCAAGATGGCCACTGGTACTGATCATAATTAAGATTTAGAGAAATCTATTGCCACTATAGCGATCCGAAACAGAGTTCGAACTGTCCTTCAAGGCGTACTATGACAGAGAAACCGAGACCGACACTTCGCTCGAGGGAGTATGCCACGTTTTCCCACCCAGACTCCTTGTTCATGGAATCGTCGGTCCGGCTGCCGAATTTTCCAATTGGTTCTCTATCCTAACAAAATCCTCTATTGGTCTCTAATAGACCACCACTAATTAATTCCTCTATCTGTGATTTTCCCGAGCGCCCTCTTTTCCAATTTCATCATTGTTTAACAAATCAATCGCCCTCTATATCTATCAACACGTTAATCTGCGCCCCCTTTATTGATTAGGATCAATCGATCAATATCAATATCCATCCAGTGGCTTCACCTATAGATAAGGTATCAGGCGCGCCGCATTCGAAATCTTCTATTCCATTATATAGGTCACTGCAGATGACCCTTTAATGCCAACTAGTATTCTCTAGTTGGCAACCACCATGCCTCTATACCTACAAGGAAGAACCACTATATCAGTACTGTACAGTTTGCCTCTACAGTACTCTCCAAAGTCTCACTTTCTTTGTCTCTCTCTCTCTCTCTCTCTCTCTCTCTCTCTCTCTCTCTCTCTCTCATACGCTCGATGCTCTGTTTCTCCCTGCCCCCAATATTTATTGCTGCGTCGCACATTAATAAACCTTGACTATCAATTGGTAACGATAATCTTTATTTTATTTTCAGCTTCTAAATGCTATTATTAAACAGCATAATGTGCACGTACCATCAAATATACTTTATTGCATGTATATTTGAATACCAAAATTAAATCAAGATATGCCAAATAGTTTCTCTAAATATCGCTAAGTTTATTCATATAATTTACATCATAAACTTCAAATATCTTTTCCTCAACTTCTGTATTTTTATGATTTCAGTGCACGGTCCGCAGGTTTTCTCAGCAAGCGGTGGACTAATCTGGCTAAAATTTTAGAGACACTTTTGGGATATGTTCCTCGACAAAGTAAGGGAGCAGAATTGAAAAAGTTAAGTTAAAAGTGAATATTATGTATGTAAATATACACTTTTACTATAATTACTAATACTGCCAATATAAATATTATCAATTATTTAAATTTGATATTTTTCAGGAATTCGTTTTACTTAGTTTGTGGTCACACTAATAAAGAAAATTTCCCACTTTGGTTCACCTGAATAGACCGACCGGTTCCTCCAGTCCAGTCCTGCTGTCCGTAGACAAAAATAGTGAAAATTATGATTTTTGGTAAGTAAATTGTCGTAATTGTTAAGCAATATTGAACACACTTAATGCATATTTTTTATATGTCTTTTTTCAGGATTTAACCTTGTCATAACCGCTTAAGAACGGTATTAAATACGGAATGAAGAATCGGTAAAAATGAGTTACATTAGATTTTGGCATGAAATCTCAGGTGAGATGTTACCTGAGATATCATCTGAGATCTCAACTAAGATTTTGTAATAAAGAACTATACTTTGCGAAAAATAAATACTGCTTAAGTTATGTTTGACCATTTGTTCCATGTCGCAACCTTTTAAATTTAAATATATCTTATACTTTATATGTAAGCACAATCACACGCGAGAATCTGTTAATAAATGGACTATATTAGAAAACTTATCGTTGAAATCTAAACTTATAATTGCTAAAACTTTACTTCCGAAAGGTATGCTTTAAAACATATACATTGAAAAAATGAGTCAAAAATGATTTTCAGTAATTTTAATAGAGTTTAAAGATATATAACTTTTTAGAAACGTTATCGAACGGTATATTAAAAATTACAATATGACATTAAGGTAATGTTTAAAAATTTAGAGGTTGTCAGGTCCCCTAAAGTTACGTCAGTATATTTTTTGATATTTCTTTGCTAGAACAAATTAGCTAATAATTTGTATGTTTTTGGTTTTGCAGGTATACTAGCTGTAACGGAGATGAGCAATTCGTCTTTGAGTAATTTTTTAATTTAAATTACAGTTTTGGGATGAGATCTCGATATATCTCGGGACGAGACGAGAAATCTCGGTCCTTCTCGCCACTTCGCATATCTTTGATCTGGTCAAAAAGACCAACTTCTTTTGTTTCGTGTGCCGGTGTTATTTGACCTTCAAAGTGAGGAAGACTTTCTGTAATATGGCTATATTTATCTAGCCAAATATAAAGCGATGTAAAAAGTATTACACCAATATAATGGTTGAAGAAAAATCATTAAATAAGCAATGATGTATTTAAAAATGTATGTAGAAACATGATATAAAAATAAAATTTCTAATCGACTTACTCGATTTCTCGCTCAAGAAAATCGACTCCAATGGTTTTCTTATAGTCTCGTGTGTAAGTGCCTTTGCAGAACCTTTGGATCATAGAAGATTTGCCCACTGCACCATTGCCAACTATCACCACCTATAAGCAAGAAAAGAAAAATACCGGGCTTTTACTATAAACTGTCAAACACATCAATAAAACTTGATCATTATTGTTTTAAAATCAATGCAAAGAGTAAAGTAATCGGTTTCAGCATCAGCTATTGTACCAATTGTATTATACCAATTGACTTTGTACTACGACCGCGGAGTGTCGTCGTATCACCGAGCTTCCTATGCTACTCCGGCGTAGCTCGTCCTCGGCGACTGTGTTCATCAACACGGCTAATTGATCTCGAAAACAAATGTGTAGTGATAGCCCAACACTACACTTTTTCGTGCTAGAATTATCTAAGGAGTTCAAAAACAAAAGGTTGCGGTTTCAAGGAAAACAAGAATAAAATGCTCTACGGATAACTAGTAAAAATGAGTCGGAGTTTCGTATATTAAAAAGTCAAAACAGTAAGTACAATATCCGCATTCAAAGTTATTATTATAATAAAGGTGAATTGAGTATCTCGTGGCAAAGTACACTCGATTGATGGCACCTTTATTAGCGAATCGAGTTAGCAAAAGTACAACTCACTATTGCGTGTTGTTATCGAGTTAGCAAAAGTACAACTCACATTAGTGTTGTTTATTTATTACAAAAAGATGAAAGTTCTATTATTAACACACCATCACTGAAGTAAATAGATGTGTTTTAAGAAGATATAAGTTCTATTATTTCCACACCACCTTTGAGGTAAATAGAAATGGTGCGTTTTGTATAGTGGTTTCTCCTGTAGGCCTAATCCACTTTATTTTCATAGACATTTGTAAATATTTTATAGATTAATTTTTTATGAAATTCTTCTCATAGTGGTTTCCCCTGTAGGCCTATTCCACTGTTATTGAATTTGATTGAAGCAAAATGGTTGAAGCAAAATAGCTGATAGTAATTAGATTTCAAGAGGACTGAAAGAATAACATTCGTTGGAATCGTTGGAATATTATACAAATGCGATAAATTGTAAATCATTATTAAAATTGTTATTAATATATAATACATTATGAAACCTTTCTGAGAAGATAAGATGTATTGAGGATTTATGATAAGTCATTTAAACTTATTGATAACAAAAATCGTAAATTTATAGAACTGTCAAATAATGTTCTACGAAATTTAAGAAACCTTGAGATTGAAATATAAAACTATGTTCAATCTCAAGGTTTCTTAAATTAAAATGAAATATTATGTACAGTTAAATAAATACTTTAGTATAAGCGAAGCAAACGGAATGAAGTATTTCTTTTAATATGATCAAGTGTTTTAAAATTTATTATTAATTATATTATGCAAAAACAAAAAAGGAAGTATAATTACATAGATATATTTTTATTTTCTCATAAGTAAAGTAAATTTATATAAAAAACAATTCAAGTCATAAAATTTAATACACTCATACAAGTTTTATATAATCTATATAACGTATTACATATTTACGAATAAAATACAATACTATATTTAAATTTATATGAGATAATTAAATTTAATATATTACTACATAGATTATAAATTTACAATATTTATATTATATAAACATGTTCATTGTAACATTTACAACATAATTTACTATTTTTAAATATTTTTAACTTTTAAACACTTCACTTAACACAAAGTGAAAAAAATGTATCTCGTTGCGGTTCCAGCTGCTCTCGACTCTTTATGCATGCGCGTCGCCACGCTGAGCTCGCATCGGGCAGCAAGCTACATTTTTTCACTTCTAATGTTATAAACTTTTAATATAAACAAAATAATGTATAACATATTTATATGAGCATATTCGTCGTTAAATTCTTTAACTTAGACATCAAGTTCAGTTCTCTAGGCGTTTCCATATAAAAGATTTCTAGATCTACAAAAGATTGTAGCTTGCTGCAGTTTCAGCTGGTCTCGACGCTTTGTGCATGCGCGTCGCTACGCCGAGCTCGCATCGGACAGCAAGCTACGTTTTTTCACTTCTAACGTTATAAACTTTTAATATAAACAAAATAATGTATAACATATTTATATGAGCGTATTCGTCGTTAAATTCTTTAACCCAGACATCAAGTCCCACTTCTCTAAGCGTTTCCATAAAAAAGATTTCCTTATCGGAAGACACAAGTTTTTTCCCGTTGCTGTATTTTTTTCTTTTACAAGATTATCTTCACATCTAATGAATGTTTTTTGGCTTTTCTGACCTACTTTGTTTTGTTCGCTAGATCCCATAGAATATTCTCATCTACATTTTTTCTCGTCAATCTTTCCTAAAAGTTTTTTAATTTCTTCTAAAATCTAATTTTGGTATATTTATGTTCATTTATTAGAGACGAGAGATGGAAAAATAGAATCCCTTCTGCTAAAGCTTTGCTCTCTCTTAAAAAATTTCGTTTCAAATTGACTTTAAAAAAACTAAATAAAAATAAATAATGAGCATAGATGTATTGATTATAATTAATGGTTTATTGACTTTTATATACGTCAAATATCCTTGACTATTATACATTGAGTACTATTATACATTGAGTACATGGCATCCGGGTGCGCTTTTCAAAGTATAAAATCTTGTTTAGTTTATTTTAATTATTATAAATGTTAAAACTGATTATATGGGGATATTCTATAGCATTTTTATAATGTAGTGCAACAAAATTTCGGTGGATTACGCTAATATTTTACTGTTTTACCTAAATTTTTTGATGCGCTAAACATGCCATTTGTAATAAACTTGTGTTTTTTAATAAATGAGCTGTTATATTTATTTCTCACAGAGAAACCAAGGCCTCTGACATTCTGAGATTTTCACAGGTTCTTTTATAATGAGTTAAACTATTTTTTCAAATTTTTGTGATTTTGATATTGATGATCGATCAAGCTGAAAACTTGTTTTTAAGGCTTAAAAGGTTTATATGTAGAAGCAAACATATATACACATATATATATATATATCATAAAAAAATTAAATTTTATACAATTGTTTAATACAAAAAATTCTCAAAAAATATTACTATTTTTAATTTTTTTAATTTTCTACTAATATCGCCTCTTGTTGTCTTGAGACCTCTTCATTTGTTGATTCGATTTCGTGTTGTATGTATGTGTCCTTTTGTACGAAGTTCGCAGCATCTGCCCGCCCGCCGTCTTCTGCGTGTTCTTGGATCGAGGGAGCGGGTGATTTGAGTTTTTTGCTTTTTGACTGAAAGATTTCGTTACACGCAGGTCTTTTCGTACGTTTTCCATAGCTTTAGCAGATTTAATGGACACGTCTAGTTTTTCACCGAACTATAATTTGCCGATTTTGGTATTGGTCAAAGTATCCTTTAAGGTTGAGTTGATACTGGATGTTGCAATTATAAGACTTTGTCTTATAATTGCAACATCCAGTATCTTATATATTAAGTCGTCTCTTTGTACGTCCGCCAATATTTTAGTAGCGTCGCTGAGGCATTCAATCATAGGTAAATCCCTTCCATCAGCTATGATCAGTGTTACGGTTTTAGATAAAACTCCGAGTGAAGATGTGATTTTTTGCTACTGCTTTTGTTGTACCAGACCAAGCGCTTCGCGCGCTCTAATTTTTCTTACACTTTGTTTAGAATTTAAAAATTCTCAAAGATACTTGAAATAATTAAAGTCGATTTTTATTTTGAAAATTTTGAAAAATTATTTCTCTTTTACAGTTTATCCTGTTTATCTTTATATTTCAACAGAACTTATCAAACTTATCAACCCATTGTCTATTGTGCATACAATAAAAACAAATTTTTCTCGATTTCTTGTACCTGCGCTCTGCGTGCACGCAGATCTTTTCTGCTATTATATTAGGCTAGAATGTTAAATCAACATTAGCGGGTTTCACGCGCTCTAACCTTAAACTAACGCATTC
Organism: Philotrypesis tridentata; assembly: GCA_018906965.1. Classification (NCBI taxonomy): domain Eukaryota; kingdom Metazoa; phylum Arthropoda; class Insecta; order Hymenoptera; family Pteromalidae; genus Philotrypesis; species Philotrypesis tridentata. The sequence goes on along the minus strand of JACCIB010000337.1, from coordinate 87,715 downwards.
ACCGGAAACACATGAACCATGAAACACCAACACATAGGCTCTTGAGTCTTGACGCATGCGCACAATATAAGCCAATCACAAACTGTTTTCAGCGGCATCAAAACATCCGGTCATGACTTTTTATTAGTGAGATGCGTAGATCTCTGGGCACGACGCTTTGAGTAACAAAGTTTTTGATTTCTGAATTAATGGTTGGTGGATCCCTAAACAGACAATTTTCAGATAAAGAATACTGTTTAATAAAGGTGGTTCTGTCGTTGTTGGGAAGTCCTTTTTTAATAACGTCTTCCCAACGTTTGGCGATTTCTTGCTGCAATGCTGGAGCGAAAACTCGCTCCTCATTACCATCTTTTTTCAATTACACTCAAAAATTCGATTTCGTCTTTTGATTTTAAAGCGCTGCGCGCATCCCTCGATTGATCACGTGACTTGTCGTTCCCTCTTTTTTCTCTTCGTCTGCTTCTACCGCGTTCTCCAGATTTGCTGCAACTACAATCAGATATGATGTTTCTGCTGTCATCTGTTGTTAAAAGAAATAAAAAATTTTTATTTGTGTGTCAGGTAAATGTTCAATTTTCTATAGGTTAGCGCCTATAGCGATATATAGATTAAAGTCCAAATATCGTTCACCGATACGAAAACCCGAACGAAAAAGATAAAACTGCTCTCTTAAGTTCAATTAGTCAAAAGTCACTGCAAAATAGTGTATATACACTATTTTGACAAGTGCAAAGTATACAACTGCGAAATAGTTAATATGCAATAATTGAAATAGTGAAAAAAATAAATTAAATGAAATAGCGTATATGGAATTTTTGAAATAGTGTAAATACACTAATTTAATAGTGTAAATACACATTTTTAGCAGTGGAAATAAACTATTTTAATAGTGTAAATACACTACTTTAATAATGTTAATACACTATTAAAATAGTGTATATACACTATTCATACAAGTGCAAAGTATACCACTACGGAATAGTTAATATGAAATAATTGAAATAGTGAAAAAATTAGATTGAATGAAATAGCGTATTTGCAATTTTTGAAATAGTGTAAATAAACTAATATAACGGTGTAAATACACATTTTTAACAGTGGAAATAAACTATTTTAATAGTATAAATGCACTGTTTTAATACTCTTAATACACTATTAAAATAGTGCAACTACACTATTGTAATCGTGTAAATATACTATTTTATCAATGTACTAAAGTGTCACTGATTTTTGAAAGTGGATAGATTATCGATAACAATAATCAAAATGCACTCATGAAATAGCACTTTTATACTATTTCTCGTAGTGCATATTTCACTTGATTCTTGTTGTCACTGGTTCCTGTTGAATATTGTATAAATATTATACTCTTTGCTTGTTGTTCTATGAATTAATACTGGTCGCGCCATCTCTTGTATATATATGATTTTGTACATCGAGACAAGCGCGACTCCGAAAACGCGAATACGCGAGTATGTAAACACACATATATAGATACACACTATATAGAGAAGAGCGCTGGCATATACTGTACTCGCGCTCATTCTCTCTCTCGCTTGTAAGTCTCGGAAGGAGACAGTCGTGTCCGACGACACATCACACATTGTAATAAAGTTACTTATTATTAAAAACAACCTCACTAATTTTCCACCACTCCAACGTGGTAGCAGAGCGTGGTTGGAAATTTTTTATGCCGTACTGTGACTTTTTTTTAAAAAAAGTGCAGTAAGACATATTAAAATGTGCTAGTGAGGTGTGAGAGCCACGTGGAAAATACAAAAGTGTTCCAGTGAAAAATAATTGAACTAAGAAGAGTTCAAAAAGAAATATAAGCGAAAATAACAAACAAAAGTAGTCTAGAAGAGACTGATAAAAACATTTTTGTGAAAAATTGAAGAAAAAAGTGTGATGCGAAGAGATTACGGTCGGCACACATAAAACGTGTTTAAGTGACGTGATAGAGCACATGGAAAATTTTATGAATTTGCACAAATAATTAATGATCGAAGAAAATAAGGAAACACTAAGTGAAAAAATTAGAAAAAAAATTTTGAGAAAAGTTATAAAAATAACCAAAGAAGTTTGTGTTTTGAGAAACGAAATTTACACAAAAATAAGTGAATACGAAATGGCTCAAGCAAAAGTTGAAGATATAATTATACCAATTTTTGACGGTATAAATTATACCAGTTGGAAAACAAGATTAATGATCTTGCTTGAATATAAAGAATTTCAAGAGCAAATAAAAAGAGAAAGAATTGCCTCAGACACAGAAGCTGATTGGAAGAAAAAAGATCTCAAAGCACGTGCAATTATAACAAGTGCTATCTCAGATAAGCAGCTTGAATATGTAAGTGAATGCATAACAGCGTGTGAGATGATAAAAAGGTTTGACAAAATGTATATAACACAGTCAACAGCCTTACAAATGTTGCGAAGAAATAAAATAGAAGAAATCAAACTTAAAAGTTATAGAGAAATCGAAGAATTTTTCGTAGACTTCGAAAAAGCCGTAAATGATTTTAAAAGTGCTGGCGGTAAGATAACAGAAGCAGAAAAGATAAACTATTTACTTCCAGCACTACCATCAACTAACAGTTATATTGGTGATTTTCTTGATGTGATACCCAAAGAACAACATACGGTCGATTATGTTAAATAGAAAATAAAAGAAAAAAATTTACATAACATAGACAATAACAAAAGTGATAGCAAAAGCAATGGAAGCACTTTCAACACGAAAATAAAGGGAAATTGCTATAATTGCGGAAAATATGGCCACGCGCAAAAAGACTGTTGGACTGGACAACAGCAAGGTCAAAGCAGCAGCACTCAACCAAGTCGAAATCAGCGAGGAAGAGGTAGTCACAGAGGCAGCAACAGAGGCTTCAGAGGCAGAGGTCGAGGCAGAGGACAACATTCATCGCACAGCACGAAAGAGCAACACGAAGATTACGCGAGCGAGTCATGGTCAACGCAAGTATATACACCAGAGACAAATAAGGTAAATTTAGAAAGTGATTGTAACGGTAGCGAAAATCGAAAGAAAATCTTTTGGTTATTAGACAGCGGTTGTACCGATCACATTGTACGCGATGATAATTATTTTGAAAATTCTGTTATTTTGAAAAAACCGATAGATGTCAAATTACCTGACGGTAAAACGCTCAAAGCTACAAAAGTAGGAAATATACAAATTTATTTTGAAAATTATTATATTAAAAAATATGTAAATCTAAACAATGTTTATTTTGCAAAAGACATAAAGCAGAACATATTAAGTTTTTCAAAAATAACTGCAAGTAATACGATAGTAGCTAGAAATGATAGCGCGAAAATTTATAACAATAATAGAGAATTAATTGTAGTTGCAAATAAAGTAAATAATTTATATTATATAAAAGGTTTTCTAGTGAATGAACAGAAAGAAAAATGTATAAATGCAGTAAAAATAACCGCCAAAGAAAAATGGCACAGAGCATTAGGTCATGTTAATTTTCAATACTTAAATAAATTAGTTAAAGAAAAATTTGATGAGGGATTGCCAGATAAAATTGAAAACACTGATATGAAATGTGCAAATTGCATTCAAAGTAAAATGGCAAATGTACCATTTCAAAATAATCGAACAGAAACTTCTGAAATTTTAGAATTAATTCATACTGATTTAAATGGACCGCATCAAACGACTGGTTATGGTGGAGAAAAATATTTCTTAACTTTTGTCGATGATTACAGTAAATGCACGCGAATATTTTGTATTAAACATAAGTCTGAAACTGCAAGTTGTTTTATAGAATTTGTAAATTTAGTTGAAAATAAGTTTAACAAAAGGGTTAAGAAAATACAGTGCGATAATGGCAAAGAATATTTGAATAAGGAGATTTACAATTTTATTAAGCATAAGGGAATAGAATTATTACCATGTCCACCGTACACGCATGAATTGAATGGTGTAGCGGAAAGATACAATAGATCAGCAATGGACATAGGCAGATGCTTACAAAGAGAAGCAAATATAAATAGGCGATATTGGCCTGAAATTATTAAAACGGTAGCTTACTTGAAAAACCGCACTATAGCAAATACTGTAGAAAATAAAACTCCTTACGAAATATTCTTTGGCACAAAGCCAAACGTTAATCATTTGAAAATTTATGGTAGTAAAGTTTTTGTCCGAATCCCAGAGGTCAAAAGACAAAGTAAATGGGATGACAAGGCAACAGTAGGAATAATAGTAGGTTATACAGAAAACGGTTACAGAGTTTTAGTAAATAACAAAGTTATTAACACGAGACATGTACAGGTTGTCGAAGAAGACACAAAAATAATTTGTCTTAACGAATCAGATGAAAAGCATGAAAGTTGTGAATCGGAAAATTTTGAAAGCGATTCAGAAGAATATGATAGTGTTGTCAGCAACACAAACAAAAATTTATTTATCCCTACTTCTTCTCTCGAGAAAAGTAGAGATAATTTAATTACAGAAATCAATGAAAATGATATAAATTGTGAAAATGAAAACGAAATTAATTTGAAAGAACCGAGGTCAAAAAGACAGAAAAGTCGTGTAAATAGGTACGGTGATCCTATAGCGCATTTTATTTATATTAATAACATCGATGCAAATGTACCTCATAAATTCGAGGAGGCGATAAATTCGAGCGAATCAAAACAGTGGAAAATTGCAATGAATTCAGAAATCGAAAGTTTAAAGAAAAACAAAACTTGGAAATTAGTAGAGAAGCCATTAAACAAAAAAATCATTGATGTCAAATGGGTATTTCGACGAAAAAACGATAATACCTATAAAGCCAGATTGGTAGTTCGCGGCTTTCAACAACGAGAACATATAGAAAACGTTTACTCACCCGTAGGAAAAATGCAAACACTTAAAATATTATTATCATATTGTTGTAAAAATGATTTGTTTATTGATCAAATGGATGTAGAAACAGCTTTTCTGAACGGTGAAGTAATATCAGAGGTTTATGTAAATCAACCAGAAGGCTATGAAGTAGGAAATAACAAAGTCTGTAAATTGCAAAAAGCATTATATGGTTTACGAGAAAGCCCAAGAGCTTGGTATAATTGTTTTCATAAGTACATGGAAAAATTAAATTTCGTGAGAAGCAAACATGATTATTGTTTATATGTAAATAATGCAAGCAGAGATTCAATATATATACTAGTTTTCGTAGATGATTTATTAATCTGTTGTAAAAATAGAAATAAAATAAATGAAATAAAATCAAAATTAATGGAAAATTTTGAAATGAAAGACTTAGGAAAAGTCAACCAATACATAGGAATAAACATTGATTATAATAAGAATGAAGGCAAAATGACACTAAGCCAAACAAAATACATTGAATCTTTAGCTGCAAAGTATAATCTAGAAAATGCAAAATTGTATAACACTCCTATGGAGACGAGTCTAAAATTAGAAAAAGCAACTGAACAAAATGAGTCAATAAAGTATAGAAACTTAATAGGAGAATTACTTTATATAAGTACTGGTACGAGATCAGATATCTCATATAGTGTAAACTACTTGAGTAGATTCCAAAGTTGTTATCATGAAACTCATTTCAAATATGCTATGAGAGTATTAAAATATCTAGTGAATACCAAAGATCTAAAATTAACGTATTTTAATAATTTAAAATGTGATACACTAGATTGCATGGAAGACTCATATTTTGCCGGAGACAATATAGATAGAAAATCCACAACTGGATATATTATAAGATATTATGGAAATCTGATTTATTGGAAAACAAATAAACAAAAAAATGTAACGAAATGTTCAACCTTTGCAGAATATACGGCTATGTCAGATGCAATAACCAAAGTAACATTTGTAAGAAATCTGCTAAGTGAAATGTTTAAAGAAAAATTCAATGAAAGAATAAACATATACGAAGACAATTCAGGTGCAATAGCGATTGCAAAGTTTGGAAATTATACAAAAAATTCAAAGCACATCGAAGTACAATATTACTACATTAATGAATATTATGAAAATGGAATAATCGATATTATAAAAATAAATTCAGAGTTAAATCTAGCTGATATATTAACAAAAAGTTTGAATAGAGAAAAGTTCACAAAACACAGAAAAGCATTAAATATACTTGAAAATTGCAAAAGCGACAAGACTGAATGTAAAAGCAAAGAATATAAATTTAAGGAGGCGTGTTGAATATTGTATAAATATTATACTCTTTGCTTGTTGTTCTATGAATTAATACTGGTCGCGCCATCTCTTGTATATATATGATTTTGTACATCGAGACAAGCGCGACTCCGAAAACGCGAATACGCGAGTATGTAAACACACATATATAGATACACACTATAGAGAAGAGCGCTCGCATATACTGTACTCGCGCTCATTCTCTCTCTCGCTTGTAAGTCTCGGAAGGAGACAGTCGTGTCTGACGACACATCACACATTGTAATAAAGTTACTTATTATTAAAAACAACCTCACTAATTTTCCACCACTCCAACAGTTCCAATATTGCAAAGAACATTAAGGGGTTATGTCAGTGTTAAAATTTTGAAAATATTAATTTTTTTTATTCACTTTTTTCACAGTTAATAGTCCGTAGAATATGGTCCTGAAAGACGTTTTTTGCTAAAAAAATTTGCCTTGAAGATATCGACAAAAAACTAATAAATCTGTTTCAAGTAAATTTTTGAAAAATCGTGATTTTTAAATATTTTAATGAGGCCAAACTTGTGAAAAGGATTGTTCTACCACACTTTTTACAGAGTTATTTTATGAGAAATCTTACTGAAAATACCATTTAAAAACCATTTTACAAACCTTTTTTTTCTCATGAGTTATGAATTTATTTCCGTAAAATAAATAAAATCCGTGAAATAAATAAAATCCGTAAAATTAATTTTTCTATGTGTGATTTTATGTTAATAAACTCAATGTGTTAAAGTAAAGGCATTCAACAAATTTGAATTTGCCACTCGAACAGGTTGTACCTCACAGCGTCCGGTCAAGAATGAAGATTACTGTTTGATCGGTATAGTAGAATTTTCTGTAAAGCAGCAGAAAGCAGCCAAACAGCTGTTTTTTATCCAAGATACTAGATCAGTGCAATTAGTCTGCTAGCTGCTGTAACAATGCTTAGAACCTCAGTGGTGTTATAAAAGTGCAAGAGCTTTTGCAGAATCCAAAAATTTTTCAGTTAAGTATTGAAAACTAATTATTAATAATTGTGTTCATAATGACCTTTTTCTTTGTTGGTTTATTTTTTGGTTTTAGTTATACGGGTGCAATCCAGCAAGATGGGAGTTTATATTGACTGTCTGGAGTATTATTTTGCATACTTTTTAACAACTTGAAGTGTATTTAATAATGGTAAGTATTGCATGTAATTGTAATTCATAAACATAACTTGATTATGAATAGCTAACGATAATTTTTATTTTATTTCCAGCTTCTAAATGCTATTATCACACAGCATGATATGCGCATACCACCAAATATACTTTATTGTATGTATATTTGAGTACCAAAAGCAAATCAAGGTATGCCACATAGTTTCTGTAAGTATAGCTGAGTTCATTTGTATGATTTACATTATAAACTTTAAATGCCTTTTACTCAAATTTAGTTTTTTCATGGTTTTCATGTACTTGCCGCAGCTTTCTGAAGGAACCGTAACATCAATCCGAATGAACCAAAGTGGAAAACCTTCCTTATGAGTACGGTCACAAACTGAGTGGAGCAGAATTGGCAAAAATAAGTTCAAAGTCAATGTTACGTATGTTTACATATGTAACATTCACTATAATTATTAATATTGTCAATATATGTTTAATTAATTGTATTAATTTTGTGTTTTTTAGGAATCTGTTCCACTTAGTCTGAGACCAGACTCATAAGTAAGATTTGACACTTTGATTCATTAGAATTGATGTTACGGTTCCATCAGAACCATGCGGCAAGCAAATAAAAGTGATGAAAATCATGATTTTTGGTAAGCAATTCCTTTAATTGTTTTTAAATGTTCCACTCACTTTTTGCATATTATTTATGCATAAAAGTGATGTATAATACTTGTATTTGAAAGCAAAAATATAGTTTTTAGAGCACCTACATATGTTTATTTTTTACAGCACTAATAATTTTTCTTTTTTTTCTAGGTTTTAACCCTGTCATAACCCCTTAATGTTCTTTGCAATATGGGAACCAGTGACAACAAGAATCAAGTGAAATATGTACTACGAGAAATAGTATAAAAGTGCTATTTCATGAGTGCATTTTGATTATTGTTATCGATAATCTATCCACTTTCAAAAATCAGTGACACTTTAGTACACTGATAAAATAGTATATTTATACGATTACAATAGTGTAGTTGCACTATTTTAATAGTGTATTAAGAGTATTAAAACAGTGCATTTATACTATGAAAATAGTTTATTTCTACTGTTAAAAATGTGTATTTACACTATTAAATTAGTGTATTTACACTATTTCAAAAATTACATATACGCTATTTGATTCAACCTATTTTTTTCCACTATTTTAATTATTTCATATTAACTATTCCGTAGTGGTATACTTTGCACTTGTATAAATAGTGTATATACACTATTTTAATAGTGTATTAACATTATTAAAGTTGTGTATTTACACTATTAAAATAATTTATTTCCACTGCTAAAAATGTGTATTTACACTATTGAATTAGTGTATTTACACTATTTCAAAAATTCCATATACGCTATTTCATTTAATTTATTTTTTTCACTATTTCAATTATTGCATATTAACTATTTTGCAGTGACTTTTCACTAATTGAACTTAAGAGAGTATGTACTCTCAGAATCGTAGTTATCCTTCCTGTATCGGTTTCGTCTCATGATGTTTGATATTTTTGTTCTCCAATGTGACGTGGCGTCCACGATACAAAGCGAAAGAATGAGACAACGCAGCAAACGTCGGAACACACGCCGCGCAAACAAAAGAACCAACGTACTTGTTGTTTTTCTCGCTATATTTAAGGCATTAAAATTTCTGGCATAAAAGGCATGAAGTGAGGGGACTAACTTGATCATGAGGAAGAGGCGCGGTATTCAATTTAAATAGTAAGCAGAATGTAAGAATGCTTGCATCTTTCGATCGACAAATTTATTCCTCGTTTTGAATATAAAAGTGCATCTTAGATTCTGACTGACAATCACAGACAACGCACGGCTGAATATAAGAGTCAACATTATTTCTTTTTTTCTGGAATAAAATGTTCAATGCTGCTGCCATTCTCAAAATGAATGATACAATAATGTTACATATTTTTAAATAAATAGCTCAAAGATATTTTTAAGACAATAAACTTACTGGAATTATTTTAAAAAACTTTAATTGTTAATCTATCTACTTGACTTTTTTCCTGCTTAATATACTATTTGAATCCTTTAGAAAGTCTTCGAGTACAAATCGCGCCCTCAGTGAATCTATAAAATGTATATTATTTAAATTTAAATATAATTGTAAAGAGTAAATTAATTTTAATTAAATTTAATTAAACTCTAGTAGGAAATTATAAGCTTTCTGTCCGCTTAACGTGTTAATTAAATGGGAGCGTTTTTTGTCCAAATTGATATTAAAACTGCATACAAAGAATTAATAACTATAATCTGTGACGGGGATCTCATCAATTAGCTTGCTCGCCTGAACACCATCCAAAGTCGGATAAGATACAAGAGTGTTGTACCCGGTCGTGTGTTACAGGTTACAGAGCAGTTTAAAGCAGCAGACATCCAGTATGAGTGACATCCACCACTAGTCGTCCGCCGTCGAGAAGGAGTGCCGCGCAGTATCACGAGGCGAGAGCGTCCAAAGCGAGAACAAGCGAGAGGAATACTTCAGTTAACGAGAGCGAGAGAGAGAGAGAGGGTGCAACGTACACGGACCCTATTTCTTATTCTAAAATTAAATTAAACATTTTTCAATAAAACAGTTTTGGAATTTTATTTTTGTGCAATTAAAACTATGGAAAACAATATTTTATTGAGAATTATATTCACGCGCTCAGTCGAAAGCTATGAGTTAAAGAGAACGATGTAAATTATAAACCTTTAGTGTGACTGGATTATGAAAAAGTATTTATAATCAATCATAATTATTAATATTTACAACATTCTTAACAATAACAATATTTCTCATTAACAATGCTTCTTGAACATACTTAGTGCAATTTAGTAATAAATACATCAGATGAATTAAGTAGTATTTGTGGAGCACCAAGTTTTTTACATATGTTTGGCTGGATTGACGTTGGAGATATACTTGCTCCACAAAAAATACATGTATTACTTCCTCCAGCTCATTAACTTATTAGCAATTGCACTTGCAAAGTATGTTCAAGAACTTCATGTGTTTGTGTGGCAGCAGAAAATGAGTGTTGTTCATTTTGCTCTTGCAAAAGGCAAAATACATGTAAAAATAAATTTAATGTCATCGTTGAAAAATAAGTTAATGATTAACAATTTGTAAAATACTATTGTTAACACAAATAGTATTATTATTAACAAGAATGTTATAAATATTAATAATTTTATGTTGATTATGAATGTTTTTTCATCACCGAGTCACAATAAAAATTTATAACGTACATCGTGCTCTTTAACTCACAGCTTTCGACTGAGCTTCGCTGACAATAACATAGCGTTTTTCATGGTTTTAGTTGTACAAAAATAAAATACCAAAGCAGTAAATAGTGTATGGATAATTATAGAATAATATCCAGTAACTGTTTTGGTATTTTATAAAGCTACATAATAAAAAAAGCCTTATAAACAAATGAATTCGGCATTTTTATGAAAAATTTGAAGTTTCATAGACTAAAACTTATTGTAAAATAAATAAACTCGTAAATGTTTTTCAGCCATTTCATTAAATAATGTTTCAGCTTTGAAATGAGCTATCGTATGTCTCCGTGAGATTATTAGAAATTGAGATAAAGTGAAAATGGTATACGCAATGATGAAAAACAAAAGTTTTTGCACTAAATTTGTAATAAATTCGGTTAAAATTAATCTTTTTTAAAAATTTAATGTGATTTACATTTCTCATTAAAAACTGCATCTTTATTGTTCAGGGTGATGTTATGTTCTGAGTATTAGAAAAGTTTTTATTGACATTTAAACATTTAATTTGTTAATAACAATTAAACTTCCGATTTTCAGGTGCTGCGACCAAAATTTTCGGAATCAGAAGGTGAGAATACCTAAGAATCGTGTTTTCGAGAAAAAGCCATTTCAATGTTTGGAGTAATACATAAAATCGAAATGTCATAGAAAAGATCTAAGTATTGGCTCAATTGATTAGGTATTTAATACGAATACAACCGTAGTATTAAATTTGCAAATAGTTTCTTTCTCGACGCGCAAGCTAAACAAATTACTCGATTTAAGTGGTTCTGCGGGAACTTTGCAGATAAGTAGTTATGCGGTCACTCTCTTTAAGAGTTTGTAACTGATGCAATTAGCAATTAAAAAAATTCGGGAAGGGCATATTTTAAAGTTTAACTTGTGCCCTTTCCAACGGTGTAATTTTCGAAAATTGTTATCAACAATGACAAAAAACGTTTTAAAGGAAAAAAGCATGGTTTATCCAGAATTCTTTTTTTAATTCAAGATTTCAAGAACGTTTTTATTTACAATGTTTCAGGAATCCCTCTAACCAATGGACTGAATGTCCAAACCTAAAAGATACTTGATTTGGGGGTTGATTTTGAACCTCGGTGTGGTCAAACTGGCGCATATTATAATTGAAAATTTTTTACGAAGACATTTACCAATTTTTTATTCAGAAACCACGCACTTTTAGAAAAAATTATCAAGAATAATAAGTTCTTAGAATCAGCTAAGAAATACGTACAAATTTTATCAGAGCGATCGCAGCAATTTTTTGTTTTTACAAATTGACAATTTTTGAAAAATTAAAAAAAAATTTTAAATATTTATAAAAATTTTTAAAAACCGACGAATATATCGGTATAGGAAATTAGATATATATTATACAGCTTTAATGTACTCCAGACGGTGTATCACGCACACAAATAAAAAAAACGAGTGGGCTCAAGTGGTTCTGCGGTAATATTCTTACGACAGACGCAGTTAAGTGATTATGCAATCAGCTGGCATTTAAAATATTTGTGCATTTCGGAAATCGTACTATTATACAATGAAAAAGGGTACTACACAAAAAGTCACTTAAGTGGTTCTTCCTCCAAGCCACAGATATGATTTTATGAATTCCTGTAGCCGTACAAACTTAAAAACTTAATTCTGCATTTTTGCTTTTCACGCCTATTTACTATCAGTGTTGCATTCCTTCATCGCGAAACTGATCTAGACCAATGCATTTAAAATTGAACCAACATAAGGCATATTTTGCATAACTACTTTTCTTCGCATTGTTGTTTTAACAGTTTTTATGCAGACTTATTTGTTGAGGTAGAATAAAATTGTTATTACCGGAACGCAGGCTTGCGCGCGGTAAATAAATATGTGGGGGTAGTTCTCTGTGAAATCGAGAGGTCGAAATGTCATTTTTTTCTAATGATATTAAATCATTTCCACTTGATGAAATACACCTCCCTGAATTTTTTCCGATTTTTCGCATGGTTTATCTCTGAGTAACAGAGGGTCAAAGTTGGTAAAAACAAGTTTTTTCGCATATTTTGCTGATTTTCAAAAGTTCATAGCTCCTCAGGGAAATATTTTTCAACGTAGGCATTTGTAAAACTTTGTTTTAGAAAATGTTGGCTAGTTTAAAAAAGATACTTGAAAAGTCATACATATATATATATATATACGCATAGCAAAATGCATAAGTGCGACAGAGACAGACTTTCACTCCCTTAATTTTCTCTCGTCCCCCACTCTGTCCGAAAGCTAACCTTTGGAGATTCGGCCGACCAAAAAAAGGGTCAGGCCCATCGATAGTCCGTGCAAAAAAAAGGGTCAGACAGAGAGTGGGGAATGAAAGAAAATTAAGGGAGGGAAAGTCTGTCTCTGTCACACTTAAACGTTTTCCTATGCTTCTCTCTCGCACTCACGGGTTTTCCTATGTCTCGTTTCCTCGTAGGTCTTACTGTATGTTGCAACAATGTTATAATACATTTATACCTTAATAATGGCAAAAGCGAAAGTTTGCTCCGGACTATGACCACCAAAAAATTTATAAAGATACCTTTCTTCAGTACAAAAGTTTCTCTGACACTTTCAGAATGGGCCTGAGCTACTCTGATGAGCGAGAAATCAAAATATCACTTGTCAAAACCAAAAAATTCGATTTTCTATCTAAAACGAATATATTTAAATGGTAAAAAAATTCCAAAACAAAAAGTATTCTTTAAATTTTTCTTAGTTTCGCTTCGTTTTCTAAAGTTAAAAATCGATGGAAATGAAGAATTTTAATAGTAAATTCGGCATTTTCATCGATTTTTAGCTTGGAAACGAAGCGAAATTAAGAAAAATTTTAAGAATACTTTTTGTTTTGGAATTTTTTTACTATTTAAATATATTCTTTTTAGATAGATTTTGACATGTGATATTTTGATTTTTCGCTCATCAGAGTAGCTCAGACCCATTCTGGAAGTTTCACGAAAACTTTTGTACTGAAAAAAGGTATCTTCAGGAATTTTTTGGTAGTTGTAGTCCGGAGCGACCCAAAAAGTCTGAAAAAAAAATTAAATTTCGACCTCTCGATTTCACAGAGAAACATCCATTATAGAACCTGAATGAGTAAATAATCCCTGTGGGAAAATTGAGGCACTTCTGCGCAGAATCTGTTAAAATTTGTGGGCAGGTTCTGTACCAGACCGTGCCCAGATTTAGCGGCTGTGACCCGACTGCAACCAGAACAGAATCTGTTAAAAATTCTGTTCATCTATTAATTTGAGGTTACAACCTATAAGAGAGAGGGAGACAAAGAGAGAAAGAGAAAGAGAGCGAAAGCTTATGTGCACGCGCGGCGTACATATCATGCGTATATACAGCTGCTCAGTGTATATAGCTATACTCTCGAGTCTTCATACGTTGTACTCAGAATGTAGTTTATACAGGCATAATTGCAGTGCGGAAGGGTCTAAATAAAATAATAATTAAATAAAGATGATCGCGTAATGTATTATATCATTGTTACATTAATATAAAAGGTCGATAACTCCTATGATTGAGTTCGTGAAGTTGAGGTTATGTTATGGGATAACTCAGGACATGAAGCCCTCAACAGAATCTAGATCGAATGTGGGCACATATCATAATACATAGTGTTCTCCAATTCTGCGCAGACGGTGTTCCCGAGCCCATATTTTATGCTCAACTTTCCAGCAGGGATGTTAAACACCTTGCATCAAAATACCCAAGGAAATTTGATTATATATTAATCGCTCTTTATAGCGTAACATTTAGTGGTCAAATGTTATTACCGTAACAGGCTATTATCGTAACAACCCTACCGTGTGTCTATGTTCAAAAAGTCTCGATGGGTTACCCTGAAATCGATCTTTTTTATGTGGTCCATTTTTTAAAATAAAAAACACCACTTTTGTTAGAATCACCCATATGGGTAAAAGTACCAACTTGTAACATAGCTATCTCTTATAACAAGTGCGATTTCATAAAAATAAATGCTTGAACGATCTTCCTTACATCAAAAACTATGTAAACCGCAAAAAACCCGATTACGATACGTTGATTTTAACACCGAAAACATTGTCGGAAAGTTGAAGAAAAATGAAGCACGCACGCCCGAGAATCGCATCGACAGTCGTGGCGGAGCACCCGACCTGGAGAGAAGTGGAAGGCGAGGGTAACATGATTCAGTGTTTTTACAGTTCGGCGTGTAATTCGTGAAATATACACTTCACAAGCCGTAAAATTTTTTCTAAGACAATTTCACCGTATAAATTTATAAAGCACGTATTCGCCAGCTCGTCAACTTTCGATTCATATACAATTTATGTATCGAATCATTTGTTATAAAAGAAAATAGTAAAAGGAGTGTTCGAGTCTTGCGACTGAAATATTTATTGTGACGGGGATCCCGTCGATGGCTGCTCGCCTGGACACCACCCAGTAAGATAACATATTCTTATACTCGGTATACTTTCAGAGCAGTCAGCGGTAAAGCCACGAGAGCAGCCTGCCGCCGAGCAGCAGCAGCACGATGTGAGAGCGAGAGAGTGGGGGAAACACAGCGCGTAGCAGCGCGCGGCAGCAAAGGCGAGAGAAAGAGAGAGGGACGGACGGCGCAGCGCTGGAGCAACGAGAGCGAGAGAGACACGAGATACGAGGCATGCGAGCCACGAGGCGCACGCGCGCGAGCGGCGGCCGCCATGTTGGCGAGCTATTGACCGAGGCATGAGTGCGAGAAGGATGGAATAACGAGCGAATGAATGTGCATTAGAGACAGACAAGAGAGAGAGTGGAGGCAACGCGTATGCGCCGTATGATATTGGGAAAAGGTGGAGGGCTACGGCTCAATCCACAGCGCGCGTGCGAGCGGATAACAAAAAATGTAAGCGTGCCGAAGTACGTAACCGTGCGAAAATGTGTAAATATGATTAATAGAGCCAGTCATGCGTGTAAGCGTGTTTCAAAAGTCGCGCGCATTTATAAGAGTTGTAAAAGAGCGTTGTAAAAGTACGAAAGCGTGGAAATATGTGATAGGCGCGAGAGAGCGATCTAGCGGAAATGCGTGAGTGTGAGTGAGAGAGCGATAGACGCCGCGAACCGGCGTAGTTGCCGAACGCGCGAATATAGTCAGTATGGAAGGAGCATCCAAGGAGTATCGAGTACCACGAGGACCGAGACACCACGAGCGAGCAAAAGAGAATTTTTCCAAGGCGACGACCAGAGCGACCGAGCATTTCCCCCCGTGTGCATTTTTTCGAGCGAGTGTTAGTTCCTTTCGCGAGCGCTTCCACAGGGCACGAGGCAACACCAGAACGCGAGGACGTAAAGCAAAAGGAGTAGAGACAGGTAGGAGTGTTGTGTAATACCTCCCCGCCGCGAGTTCCTAACCTAAAGCCAGCCCGCGTTATAGACGGTGAGCTCGCCCGAGGACGAGTACGCGTCCGCGAGTAGAAACTATTGATTTGATTTTTATTATTAATAAATTACGAAGTGTTTTATTTTAGAAAGTCGCGTGTCTTTATTTTGCGTATCATTCTCCCTGCACCTCTCCCCCGTGACCTAGAGTATAAGAGAGTTCTCAAGCCGGCAGATAAGTGATAAGTGTTAAAGATCGCGAGTTCGGGCGTCCAACAAATATTAAAATACGAGCTCGCGATAAACCTGCATAGGTGTCATTACGTTGTGCTACGCCTCCCCAGGGACGGAAAAAGCATAACGTCACATTATATATGAGATATTTTATTTTTCTGAGTTTGTCTCTACTAGTAAACTATTAAACAAGGTAATTTAAGAATCAATCATCATTCATGTATACGTACCTTTGCGAAAATCGATTACTAACAGCGAAAAAGACGTAAAATAAAATTTTCTATGTATCTGTATATCTATAGCTATACAATGGTGTCCAGTGGTGGGGGATACTCACTACTTCAGCGTCGGAGCAGCTCCGCTTACATGAATAAAAAGGCGCGTATTTCGAAACGGAGCGTTCATTCCTCCAGTGGCGCTGGAGCGGGAAGGAGCAATGTGTTTTCTTCCTAGCTGAAGCTCCTGGAGAAACGTTACCGCTCCGGAAGCCCTATGAACGGAGCATTGAGTCACCTTCAGGGAATCTGATTAAAAAGCGACTGTTCAGCGAAGTTTTGTTGTCCATTTAAAAATGGACTTTTATTATTTACTCTTCATTTAATATTAATAAATCATAATATTTAATTTAATATTAATAAATATAATCAATTTTATATAGTCTTTCGCGAACCGGTCGTTTTACAGGATACGAAACTACGCCGTACGGCAGGAAGTGCAGAAACGCAGTAAAGCCAGGAAAAGCCTCCAGTTTCTCCCAGAACTTATAAAGCCAGGCCGAGCTGGCATTTCGCCCCCCTCTCCCTTTAGAGACAGCCAAGTACAGACACTGATTCTAAAATTGAATATATTATTCTCATGTTTCTTTCAATCAATTGCATTACTTATTTGCGAATATCCCCTATCTCCTCCTATCCGCGGATCCTAGCCCAAGGATGAAAGGGTCTACACAATGAGTGGAGTAGATCCAGAGGCAGCTCCATCGGACCGAGCGCCCGTTATAAAGTAAATCAAATACGGTCTGGTAGCATTATCCTCATCCGGAGGAGTCTTTACGTGTTGTGGACGATTGCGACCGAGCAGCCAGGATCAACCACGTCACAGATCATATACTCAATTATGAATATAGCTGATTACACTGATATGTAATAAAGTTGAATTTTGATATTTCGAATCGCCATAATGTTGATGTGACGTTTTTAGCTTTCAAATTAAGGGGTTATGACAGTGTTAAAACCTGAAAAAAACGAAAAATTGTTAGTGTTGTAAAAAATTAATAGATATATAGGTGCTCTAAAAACTATATTTTTGCTTTCAAATATAAGTATTACACATCACTTTTATGCATAAATAATATGCAAAAAGTGAGTGTATCATTTAAAAACAATTAAAGGAATTGCTTACCAAAAATCATGATTTTCATGACTTTTATTTGCTTGCCGCATGGTTCTGATGGAACCGTAACATCAATTCTAATGAATCAAAGTGTCAAATCTTACTTATGAGTCTGGTCTCAGACTAAGTGGAACAGATTCCTGAAAAACACAAAATTAATACAATTAATTAAACATATATTGACAATATTAATAATTATAGTGAATGTTACATATGTAAACATACGTAACATTGACTTTGAACTTATTTTTGCCAATTCTGCTCCACTCAGTTTGTGACCGTACTCATAAGGAAGGTTTTCCACTTTGGTTCATCCGGATTGATGTTACGGTTCCTTCAGAAAGCTGCGGCAAGTACATGAAAACCATGAAAAAACTAAATTTGAGTAAAAGGCATTTAAAATTTATAATGTAAATCATACAAATGAACTCAGCTATACTTACAGAAACTATGTGGCATACCTTGATTTGCTTTTGGTACTCAAATATACATACAATAAAGTATATTTGGTGGTATGCGCATATCATGCTGTGTGATAATAGCATTTAGAAGCTGGAAATAAAATAAAAATTATCGTTAGCTATTCATAATCAAGTTATGTTTATGAATTACAATTACATGCAATACTTACCATTATTAAATACACTTCAAGTTGTTAAAAAGTATGCAAAATAATACTCCAGACAGTCAATATAAACTCCCATCTTGCTGGATTGCACCCGTACAACTAAAAGCAAAAAATAAACCAACAAAGAAAAAGATCATTATGAACACAATCATTACTAATTAGTTTCCAATACTTATCTGAAAAATTTTTGTATTCTGCAGAAGCTCTTACACTTTTACAACACCACTGAGGTTATAAGCATTGTTACAGCAGCTAGCAGACTAACTGCACTGATCTAGTGTCTTGGATGAAAAACAGCTGTTTGGCTGCTTTCTGCTGCTTTACAGAAAATTCTACTATACCGATCAAACAGTAATCTTCATTCTCGACCGGACGCTGTGAGGTACAACCTGTTCGAGTGGCAAATTCAAATTTGTTGAATGCCTTTACTTTAACACATTGAGTTTATTAACATAAAATGACACATAGAAAAATCAATTTTACGGATTTTATTTATTTTACGGATTTTATTTATTTTACGGAAATAAATTCGTAACTCATGAGAAAAAAAACGGTTTGTAAAACGATTTTTAAGTCGTATTTTCAGTAAGATTTCTCATAAAATAACTCTGTAAAAAGTGTGGTAGAACAATCCTTTTCACAAGTTTGGCCTAATTAAAATATTTAAAAATCACGATTTTTCAAAAATTTACTTGAAACAGATTTATCAGTTTTTTGTCGATATCTTTAAGGCAAATTTTTTTAGCAAAAAACGGCTTTCAGGACCATATTCTACGGACTATTAACTGTGAAAAAAGTGAATAAAAAAAAAATTAATATTTTCAAAATTTTAACACTGTCATAACCCCTTAAGTAACCATTAGCGAACCTACACTTAACGTTTCAACCAGGGAAATAAAATAATTTTAATTACATTTAAATATGTAATTACAAAATCTAAATAAATTATGTTTAAATAAAATTAATATAATACGAATTTCTTAACAGAAAAGTAAAATCTTACCATCAGTAACGTAGTCATGATGAAGCATTACTTCTGGCTTATGCAATTTAGCATACTTCAGTATAGATGGCACATATTCCGGGAGAAATTTTTTTTATAGCACTGAGCGACCTAAGTCCGCACCTATGCCACGCTTCTCAGTGACCTAAGTAGTCCATTCCGACACCGTGAATTTATCGCTCGAGCGTAGCGAGGAGGTGCTTATGCCACAATAAGCGTGGCAGTGGACTTAGGGCAGACAGACGCTATAAAATAGTATACGGTACATTTGTCCTAAGTTGTCCTTCATGGTACGACTCTAACCTCACTCGCTCGTGCGTTGTTACACATCGTACCGTAAAGGACTACTTAGGCCACTTGTATCGTAATGTATTATAAAAAATTATCTCCTTTATTCAAACACTGTGCTTCAAAACCATTATCTTTCTGCAATGAAAGAATTATATTTTTATACGTAGTTTAAAAGTTAAAAATTAAAAATCGTAATTTACCATTTCTCCATGCTAATCTAACAAGCGAGGATATCTTTCCAACACTTCCGAAATACCTGGAGTTTCTTCTACTGTCCAAGCTCTTCTATTTGGAAAAGTCTCGCTCATTGTTAGCGGAATCAGATGTTTATTGTTTTTTGGTGGCTTTTTAAATGGCATCAAAGATATCTAAAAATATAATGTAAAAATATATGCATAATAATTATTTAAATCAAACTATACATTTGGTGTAAAAGAAAACGGTTCAACACACATATCCGAATGTGGTTTCTAACTTTTATGATCTTTTCACGCTCCTTTCGCTTATACATTTCATGAGCATTCACACAAGAATGAAATCTTCATACTATTACAGAACTGTATAATAATGTACAAACCTTGGGATCCAACTCATCAGCATGTAGTAGATTGAGTGATTTTTTTCCGTCTACATTAATCGTGTTTTGCTTCTTAAATTTATATTTATTTTTCGTTGCTCCCTTCTGTTTTCGAATAATCATCAACCGATACATTAAAAATCCTTTGCCAGACTTCATTGCATCATAATACATTTCCTATGAAATAGTACATTACGATACTAGTGAAATAAGGGGCCTTTCACGTCACGGCGGGAAGTTCCGGCGTGAAGTGAAACGCCGTGCTGTGAAAGACGACTTTTTGCACGTGTATCGTATACTACTTTACAGCACATTTGGAATTGATTCGCACGAGTGAAGTAAATATACGTGTGAGGGTATGTAAAGCGGGGGGGGAGCCCCCCTCCACCTTAAAAAACATAAAATAAAAAGTAAGTTCATTGAAAAGTAGTTACAGTACACAATTCACTCTAAATGTACGATACATCATGAGCACTATAAGCATGTTGTGAATGTGTATTCTAGGCTTGATTGTATGTGTATTCGCGCCACATTTTTAATCTAGTATCACAATCACGCCATCTCTGAACTCGTTATTCTTATGTATTTCTGTGATGCATTGTTATCATAGGACCTTTCATTTTTATTTTTGCGTTTATATTTTTAGTTATATGTTTCAAACTTGTATATGCTCTTTATGTAAGTTTGACAGCCATCAGTAGGTTAGTTTCATAAACATAATTTATTCAAGTGTATAGTATTCAGTCATGGGTTGCGCTATATTTATACGCATGACGTGAAGTTGGCCATATTGTTGTAAACGATCACTTATTCAACTGAAAAGCGTGGAATAAGTGCGAATTTATTTCACCTAGTGCTATAAATAATATTTTTCATTAAGTAGGTTCTACAGTAAATAGAAATAACGCCAAGATAATTCTGAAATTTTTGATGCAGTCTTATATATCTCAAAAGTCTCTATATAAATTTTTAGAAAACTAGGGTATCTAAAAGCTCAGAAGTAAATGCTTAATTTTTTGTCATTTTAACGTAGGCTCTTATGGGAAGGTTACTTTCAATACACCTTACACAATTAGTTATTATTGTTAATCCTCGCCATTCTTACATCCAAAATTTACAAGTTCTTCAAACGTGGGAGGAAACCCTTATTTGTTGTGAAAGGTTAATTATCCATTTTCACAACAATAATAACACATCCAATACTTTTTTGGCAACTTTTCGTCCTCTAATGTGGGACCTTGTCAAGCCTGTTTCTATTTAACAAACAATAATGGAAATGTAAGAAAATATACATAAATCTTCAACTTTTCCTTATATATACACATAATACACAACAAGATTATTACCATTAGACTAATTATACAATACTAATACATTATAATTGCAGAGGTTATAAACCTCTTGTCACAGCCATGTGCTCATCAGTACGTATGTAAGTATGTAGAGGCAATGCGTAATGATCACATAAAAGTATATAGAGACCCGAACGGCCCCGACGGGACTCGAACGTGTCCGAACGTCTAAGCATACCCAGTATTAAAATACAGTCTATGACAAAAACAACGTAGCAGTGGAAACGTACTAATATACACTTATTGCATATAATATTTTTAGTATGTAACCAGTTGAATATTTATGTTGCGACAAGGTGCCCGTACACAAACATGTACGCACACCTAGCGCAACGCCGTGCACACACACAAACGTGCAAGCGTACGGCAACTCGAGGATCGAGGCGGTAGGAGCCGCTCATGAAACCGCTAGAGGGGAAAGGGGAAAAGATTAGGAGAAAGAGAGAGATCGACAAACATGTGAGTCGGCGACAAGTACAGCGCGAGAGAAAGAGAGCGCGCTATATCAGAGAGAGAGAGAACAATACACGCGACAGCGCGTTAGAAGACGCTGTCGCGCAATTAGGAGTGGGTGGGGACTCCGAGATCGCCGAAGGCGAAACGAAGCGACCACACCGGCTGATTACACCTTGGCCTTCGACCCAGGCACACGCACTATCGATCGCTCCCATTGATCGAGCGACGCGGATAGCTCGCTGGCTGGGAGGCCCAAGCTGCTGCACGGCCCAACCATCGCCCCGCCAGCCTTGCCTCCCAGGGAAGCCGCATCTGATCCATCCAGAGGATCCAGGGCCAGCTGACACCGCCAACCCGACCGCACCGGCCCCAGCCCGATCGCCAGCCACGACGAAGTTGACTGCGGAGAGGACCGACGACGAGGCGACGCCATCAGCCCAGCCGACGGCACCTACCAGCATGTAAGTGCCGGCCGAGTCTCTCTCTCTCTCTCTCTCTCTCTCTCTCTCTCTCTCTCTCGCGACGAAACGAGGGGTAAAAGATCCCCAGGGCGCGACCGTAGCTCAGGGTAGAATCGAGTGACGCGAGTGAGTCCGCGCTGGCCGCGCCGGCCTTGATCCTCGCGGTGTCCAGCGCGACCACCGAGCGCGGCCATCTCACCAGCAGAGCGAGTGTCTATTGTATCTCTAGCACTTGAATACACATACGAATGAGCGCATTCTGCTCATTCGCCTTCATCATAAGAGACCGCGTGCATTATTCCAAGCACTCCCCCCTTCCTAGCACCTGGTGAATCCATCTCCCAGCTCACCGAAGACGCGGAGCAGGCGAGCAGGGTCCGGAGACCAGGTAACTTAATCTTTTGTCGACGCGCCTCCTTCCCAGCGCGGCATGAAGCTAGGAGCAGCCCTAGAGAAGCCAGGCGAGAGCCACGTCACAATGTACATTTTGTTACATTTCTATTATTGTTTGTTAAATAAAAACAGGCTTGACAAGGTCCCACATTAGAGGACGAAACGTTGCCAAAAAAGTATTAGATGTATTATTATTGTTGTGAAAATGGATAATTAACCTTTCACAACAAATAAGGGTTTCCTCCCACGTTTGAAGAACTTGTAAATTTTGGACCTTACACAATTGTTAACGCCAACTTCAAGTCAGGGATTTTATATAAGATAGAAAAACATTCGAACAATGTGTATTAACTTGAAAAGTACTTTAAAAGTGAAATGTATTTAGATGAGTGTGTATACACTATCTAATATAATTTTATCCCTCGGTAGTTAGTTAAATATTCTTTTGTTGACTTATATCGAGCTCTCCGAGGCAGTGGTTACGAAAGAATTAAAAAGACAAAATCCCTTTCTTTTCAAAAAACGACGTTTCGACGATCATTGTCGCCCTCTCCAGGAAACTGTCAAAATTTTATTAGATAACAATAAACATACAAACTTAAAAAGAACAGAATAATACATACAACAGCGATATTTTTGAAAACTTACATATTGGAGCAGATATGATTTGTGTTCATCTCGATAATCCTTTCCCTCGGCTAGTTAACAGCGGGGGAAGAGAGAGGCCGAGTGACACAGCTATTATTTATGCGGCTTTGTCAGCTACTGTCTCGGAAGTGAGAAAGTAGTCGGCAGCCGTCGCTTATATATTGCGAAAAGTCTTTCGCGGGGTTTGTTTACCTATGACGTCACACATCATCTCATCTTTTCGATGTATACAGAATCGATTTTAATTCTTAAGCTGGTATATTAAATGTGTGTACACGTTATTGAGTTTCTGGGTATCCTCTTTCTTATTGATACCATTATCTTGCAAATGTATATGCATCATTTCCAAGATTAATCTTTTATTTAAATTATTTTCTTTGTCTTTTATGCTAAATTTTTCAAAATTAAATTCATGATTGTACTTTTCAACATGCTCGGAAATGACACTGTCCTTAGACTTCCTATGTTCCTCAATACGTGTACACACATTTCTTTTTGTTTGGTCTACATATGCAGCCGTGCAATCATTACATCCAAGTTTAAATTCCGAAATAATAAAATAATGCGTCTCTTCTTCTGTTATCAACGCAACGTGAGAGATCTGGCAACACTGGAAGAGAAGTTAGAAAACTCGCGCGGTTAAACTACTTTTTGACAGTGCTCTATGCACATACGCGTATATACGCTATCATATGTTTAAAATTGATTGCTACTTATTCAATAATGAAGATATTACCTAAATACGTTAGGTATAATAAATGAAATATAAGTGTATGAAATAACGAAAACATCAATCACAGAACATACTAAATAACCTAACGTACATTTTTTTGCATCAATACTTAAGTTAATAATTCATGTTTTATAAAAATAACTTACAGTAAACTAATAAAACATTTCGAACAAGAAGTAATTTAAAAATTCAGGATACAACAAAACAGTAATATAGATTATTCTTGTAAATAAATAGTATATATCTTCTAGCTATTCATTCATAACGCAAGATAATTGCTTTTCCAAGTAATTATAGATTTTTATTATTACTGATTTGTTTATTAGTCCAGTCAAATTAGCTCGAAAACCATGAGTTTTTGACATTAATTCCGAAGTGAAAGGTTAAGGGCTTAAATTGTTCGGGGGAGTGCATATAATAATATAATAAGTTTGATAACAGTGAGTACCGCGGGCTTAATAAACAATTAACAATTTAAGTTGCATTTTTGCATTTTTTTTTAGATTTCGCGCTGCGTATTGAAAAGTATTGGCTATATCGAAAAATGTTTAAGACAAAAGTTGTTCCTTAGTAAATTCCCTACAAAAAACTTCGCGATTGCACCCCTCTATCTCCTTTAGTTTATTCGGAAATCGATAAAAACGGCGAAAATAGTTAATAACTTTTATAAAAATAAATATTTTACATTAATATTTCGTGAAAGTGCTGTACTCAATGATTCTAAGTAGCGGTTAAAATTTGAAGCCTCTATCTATAATAGTTTTTGTGCAATTAGTCGCAATATGTTGAATATTTTTATTTTTCATGGTACTGGCAAAATGTTAAAAATCGTTTACATTTATGCCCACTATTTGTGAGCAATCTTAAAGAGTTATATTTTCAAAAACTTTTTGCGGAATTCCAAAATTTTAATTAGGGCAGCTCCAGCATGCATTTGTTTAAATAGTAATTAATTAATAATTGTACTGTATCCAACTTTAAAACTTGATCAAAATGTATTATAATGCATTGAAAAGCGGTGATTTTTCTCTAAATTTTAAGAAAAAAAATAATATGATACGCCACTTAGGGGCCGAGATACGTTTTTTTTAATACGCTACTACTCCTTATATATACAACATATCGTAATTATTCAAATGTTGTTAGAAAGTAGAAGAGTTGTACTTTTCAAATCACTGCAAGTCGATACGCATCGAATTGAATGTGACTAACAAATCGAGTGTTGATTAAAGACGATGCGCGCAACGGGGCCGACAGCGCGCCATGGCGCAGCCGGCCGCGGAGTGGGGATGGCCTCGCGCTCTCAGCCCGAAACTGAAAATCTTTTTTCAAATCGGAGCGCTCGGAAAAAAAAGACGGTAAATTAGTCAAATATGATCCGATTGTGCTCTTTTTTTTCTTAATTCGGGATAGCGTAGGTAAAAAATGCGATTGGTCGAATCAGATATTTTGTTAACATTATTCATCGTATTATTATTGAAAGTACATTATTTAAGTATTCTTTTCTGTATGCATTAATCTATATATTTGTTATTTTAATATGACCAGTCTGTAGAGAATGGTGTCTATGATTTTAGCCTATATACTTTTAAACAATCGATTCCTGCGGGAATATTGTTTAGTATTAACGAAAAGATTTTTCTCTGTTTTTTACTTTTATTTTGGAAACTAAGCGACCAATGCAAAATAATAAAGAGGGAAAAATTGTAACTTACTGAATTCTGAAGCAAATGAGATATTAAATGCCCCTATCCGATCAATAGGCACGGAGGAAAACTCAGAAAAACGAGGAAAACAACGTAAAATCAATGTTTCTTTAAAAATCGCCAAGACGGCTATTTTTCAACTTTGAAGGTTGAAATTTAAAGTGAATGAATAGTTTCATATGTAATTTCACGTGGCAAAATATTGGTGCTCTACGACAATTACTTTATGTGTAATTGTGATTTGAATTTTTGTTGTACTTTGTGAGTTCACTTTTGTATGCACAGTCATGCAAAATTGGAAGGTCCTACTTAAGGGGTTATGACAGTGTTAAAACCTGAAAAAAAAGAAAAATTGTTAGTGTTGAAAAAAATTAATAGATATATAGGTGCTCTAAAAACTATATTTTTGCTTTCAAATACAAGTATTATACATCACTTTTATGCATAAATAATATGCAAAAAGTGAGTGTAACATTAAAAAACAATTAAAGGTATTTGCTTACCAAAAATCATGATTTTCATCACTTTTATTTACTTGCCGCATGTTTCTGATGGAACCGTACCATCAATCCTGTTGAATCAAAGTGCCAAATCTTCATTATGAGTCTGGTCTCAGACTAAGTGGAACAGATTCCTGAAAAACACAAAATTAATATAATTAATTAAACATATATTGACAATATTAATAATTATAGTGAATGTTACATATGTAAACATACGTAACATTCACTTTGAACTTATTTTTGCCAATTCTGCTCCACTCAGTTTGTGACCGTACTCATTAGGAAGGTTTTCCACTTTGGTTCATCCGGATTGATGTTACGGTTCCTTCAGAAAGCTGCGGCAAGTACATCAAAAGCATGAAAAAACTAAATTTGAGTAAAAGGCATTTAAAGTTTATAATGTAAATCATACAAATGTACTCAGCTGTACTTACAGAAAATATCCGGCATACCTTGATTTGCTTTTGGTACTCAAATATACATGCAATAAAGTATATTTGATGGTACGCGCTTGTCATGCTGTGTGATAATAGCATTTAGAAGCTGAAAATAAAATAAAAATTATCGTTAGCTATTCATAATCAAGTTATGTTTATGAATTACAGTTACATACAATACTTACCATTATTAAATACACTTCAAGTTCTTAAAAGGTATGCAAAATAATACTTCAGGCAGTCAATATAAGCTCCCATTTTGCTGGCTTGCACCCGTATACCTAAAAGCAAAAAATATACCAACAAAGAAAAAGCTTTATGAACACTGTTATTACAAATTAGTTTCCAATACTTATCTGAATAATGTTTGTACTCTGCAGAAGCTCTTGCACTTTTGCAACACCACTATAAGGTTATAAGCATTGCTACAGCAGCTAGCAGACTAACTGCACTGATCTAGTGTCTTGGATGAAATACAGCTGTTTGGCTGCTTTCTGCTGCTTTACAGAAAATTCTACTATACCGATCAAACAGAAATCTTCATTCTCGACTAGACGCTGTGAGGCACAACCTATTCGAGTGGCAAATTCAAATTTGTTGAATGCCTTTACTTTAACACATTGAGTTTAGTAACATAAAATCACACATAGAAAAATTAATTTTACAGATTTTATTTATTTTACGGAAATAATTAAATTAATAACTCTTGAGAAAAAAACGGTTTCTAAAACGGTTTTTAAGTCATATTTTCAGTAAGATTTCTCATGAAATTACTCTGTAAAAAGTGGGTTAGAACAATCCTTTCCACAAGTTTGGCCTAATTAAAATATTTAAAAATCACGATTTTTCAAAAATTTACTTGAAACAGATTTGTTAGTTTTTTGTTAATATCTTCGAGGAAAATTTTTTTAGCCAAAAACGGCTTTCAGGACCATATTCTACAGACTATTAACTATGAAAAAAGTGAATAAAATAAAAATGGGTATTTTCAAAATTTTAACACTGTCATAACCCCTTAAGAGTGCTCTACCTCTTTTTCAATAAGTCCGATAAATTTCGCAGCGTCCACACATTATACCTCAGTTTTTTTTAATTATTTTAACAAAGTTAATGAAAGAAAAATGAGTCTAACTGAGTTTCGCCACCTGTAATTAGTATCTAAAAATGTGGTAAAATTATTTTTTTTAAAGTGAATAATGTACTTTCACTAATAATACGATGAATAACGTTAACAAAAAATCTGATTCGACCAATCGCTTTTTTTACCCGCGCTATCCCGAGAAAAGAGCACAATCGGATCATATTTGACTAATTTACCGACTTTTTTCCGAGCGCTCCGATTTGAAAAAAGATTTTCAGTTTTGGTCTGAGAGTGCGGGGCCATCCCCACTCCGCGGCCGGCTACGCCGCGGCGCGCCGTCGGGCCCCGTTACGCGCATCGCCTTTAATCAACACTCGATTTGTTGGTCACATTCAATTCGATGCGTATCGACTTGCAGTGATTTGAAAAGTACAACTCTTCTACTTTCTAACAACATTTGTATCATTGCGATATGTTGTATATATAAGGAGTAGTAGCGTATTAAAAAAAAAACGTATCTCGGCCCCTAAGTGGCGTATCATATTATTTGTTTTCTTAAAATTTAGAGAAAAATCACCGCTTTTCAAAGCATTATAATACATTTTGATAAAATTTTAAAGTTGGATACAGTAAAATTATTAATTAATTACTATTTAAACAAATGCATGCTGGAGATGCCCTAATTAAAATTTTAGAATTCCGCAAAAAGCATTTGAACATACAACTCTTTAAGATTGCTCACAAATAGTGGGCACAAATGTAAACGATTTTTAACGTTTTGCCAGTACCATGAAAAATAAAAATATTCAACATATTGCGACTAATTGCACAAAAACTATTATAGATAGAGGCTTCAAATTTTAACCGCTACTTAGAATCATTGAGTACAGCACTTTAACGAAATATTAATGTAAAATATTTATTTTTATAAAAGTTATTAACTATTTTCGATTTTAAACAATTTCGCCGTTTTTATCGATTTCCGAATAAATTAAAGGAGATAGAGGGGTGCCATCGCTGAGTTTTTTGTAGAGAATTTACTAGGGAACAACTTTTGTCTTAAACATTTTTCGATATAGCCAATACTTTTCAATACGCAGCGCGAAATCTAAAAAAAAATGCAAAAATGCAACTTAAATTGTTAATTGTTTATTAAGCCCGCGGTACTCACTGTTATCAAACTTATTATATTATTATATGCACTCCCCCGAACAATTTAAGCCCTTAACCTTTCACTTCGGAATTAATGTCACCTCAAAATCTAATTTGACTGGACTATATAGTTATTCTTACATTGCCTGCTTCATCTTTGCCAAACAACTTTTGTAGCCCACTCAATTTTTCTTCGTCATATGCTTTTCTGATCAGTTTATAACTAATATCAGCTGCTACCATTCTTTTCTCATCGTTAATGACGTGCATTCGTTTAGTACATTCAATTCTTTTAGAGCATCAGGTAATTTTTTGGTAAATAATTCTTTTTCTTCAATTTTTTCCAAAGTAAGTACTTTTTCTATAATATCTTTACGACTTATTTGAAAATTTTGTAAAACTTTATCTAAGAGCACTACATCCTCCAGAGTATTATGCGCTTTACTTACATCTATACCCATATTACTTGCAAGGGTTTATAATTGATTTTGCCCCTGACCTTTTTTTGTGGCATTTTCTAATTAGAAGTAAAGTGTCCGCAAATTCACAAACACTGATTTATAATGCCTTTCTAAAAATGTAGAGTTCAGCGCTTTTAATAATGGAGGGACAGGTGAGCGCGAAGCGCGAGCGTCGGTCGTGCCTTAAATGCACGAAACGATGCAAGGCGGCAAGCCACTGAAACCTGCAGGCCCGAAGGACCGAAGGTCGAATGTGGCGCGCTAGTTAATATCCGATAATGAAAGCACGGATTTATATGATTTGCAAAACATTTATTGCCCTAGCGTTTTGAAGTGTATTATTTTTCGCTCTTCGAAAAAATCATTGTGACTTGATTGAACAAGTTGACAATTTGTATTACTTCGAAAATTGTAGCTGTTGAGGTTAGACGTGCCTCATTTTGTACCATACATTTTCCTTAAATTTTACCTGACTTTGGTCTAAACATCTTCTTTTATAAATTTTTTCTGTCACACATTTTCTTAAACTAAGCAGCGTAGTGGGTCCATTGAACTGTGCTATTCTTCGCTGAAAATTTTGAAATAAGCTCGTATTCGTTGAAGAAATCTAAGTAGCGTAGAGGGTTGGTTGAACTGTGCTACTTTTCTTTGGAAATTATAAAATGTGCTACTTTCCGATGGAATAATCTGATCTGTGCTAGTCTTCCCTAATAATTTAAAGCGTGCTAGTCTTCGTTAGTAATCTGAACTATGCTAGTCTTCGTTAGGAGTGACGATATTGAACTGTCAGTCCAATGGCCTCAAATGAGAATTGGATTTTTTTTAATTAAGTAGAATTAAAACTAAATCTGTAAACTAAAATGTAATTTAAAATTTTTCAACTATATTAAGTTCTTAAAAATTTAACTGTTAATTATCACGAAATTTTATTAAGTTTCAATTCAGAAATTGATTAAGAATGGTCTTCGGTTAAAGGAAGATTTTTGCATATACTTTAACCAGGTAAAAGCTCAATGCCACAAGACCATCGCTTTTTGCGTAGTTGTGGTTTGTTCTTTTTTAGTCGAATATTAACAATTCCCTGATGCCGCGAAAAAAAGTTTTACATTAATTGTAAAAACGGTTTTTGAAAGTTGGCGTTTCAATCTACAAAATCGTTTATACACTTTAGTGTGGTAAAATGCTTCCAAATAGGAGAAAAACGCACGCGAACATCGGCAAAAACAGCCGAAATCAGCGCACGCGTGGTAGAGGAAGAACAGGAAGCGAGGAGAAGTGCGTATCGTTGCGTGCAGCGCGCTTGTATATCCATATTTTTGAAAGGTCGCTATGAAGGAGTTGAACGTACAGGGAGTGAAATGTATGGTTAAATTTTGTTAGAAATCCTATGAAAAATTACTATACCATGTGAGTAGTATGGTGGCACCATAGCGAATGTAAACAAATATGACCCTGACCTCTGTGACCTCTCGTCCATGTCACTTTGGTCAACAGCATATTTGTTTACACTCTCCATGGTGCCAAAACCACTTGGGAGAGACCCTCTCTTCCTCTATTTTTCTCGCAACATTTTCATTCACACCCTCCATGGTACCAAAACTACTTGAGAGAGAACCCTATCCCTCTATTTTTTCGTCATAGTATAGCGAGATACACTTTGAAGAGGCCCCTACTCTCCAAAGTGGCCTCTGAATGAGTAGATACTTTGGAGAAGATATACGACTAAATTATACATATGTAAATTAAGGGGACCCAATCCGTTTAAAATCTGAAACATAAAATTATAAAAAATTAGTATAAAATTAAATAATATGTTAGACAAACTTTTCATACTTATAGTATGTTCACTTACCTTTAATTTAAGCACTTCAAATCCAAGTTTGGACCTACATATCCGGAGTGACACTCCGCAGACTGATTTTCACTATCTGTAAGATTCCAGATGACCATATCCTTCGATTGAGCTCAAATTTTGTGAGTATGTTCTATATAAGTGTAGTTTTCGTATGAACAGAGGGATTTTGATTTGAATACTTAGAAAAATTTTAATTAAAAAAAAAAGTTAATTTTTTTATTTATAATATTTTTTATGCTACATTTTTATTTATTAAACAAATTTGAAGCTTTCAAATCAAAATCCCTCTGTTCATACGAAAACTATACTTACATAGAGCATACTCAAAAAATTTCAGCTCAATCGAAGCATAGGTCACCTGGAATCCTACAGACAGTGAGCTGAAATCATGAAAAACCAAAGTTGGAGAAAATTGACTTTAAAGTTCATTGATGCATATTGTAATATAAGTTAATTTATTGCTTACCAAATCTCTTGGAACTATTATTCCATCGATCCTTGGTGATAGACCATCACTTTCAGGATTTATATGGTATACTGAATGTATACCAATGTGTTGAATATGCCTTTGGGAACCTGTAAACAAAAAATGATAAATTGTGAAGTTTAACATTACAATAATTTATTGTATTTAATACCAAAAAATGCATGTTTATTCTTACCTAATTATTTTGTTGATGGAAGAAAAATAGAATTCCAAGTTAGCGTCAATGCAAAATCCACTGAAAAAAATGAAATAAATTAATACTTCAAAAACCATAAAAATCAGCTAAAACAATATAGAGAAGAATACTCATCTTTTTTCGTAGTCCTTGCCAAGCCTTTGCTTTTGACTCCTTAATGTCCACCAGCAGCGTAGGAGTCATCTTCCTGCATCCGTCGAGCTCTTAGCTTAAGAACTCGTGCTTCTCTGGTGTTGGCCTGGACTTGTCGTTCACCCACTTTTTCGCTAGAATTGATGCTGGAGACTTCTAAGCATCAAACACATGTCACTTCAATTTTAAATCCTAATCCAAACACTGTTGATTCAGAAAACTGCACTTCACTATGACACTGTTTGCAACACAATACATTTTGGAGTTCAGGAAATAGAATATTGATGTACATAATTCTATTCTTGACTCCAGAGAGGCCTTCTGCTGCTGGAGTATCAAGTTTTCTTCAAGATGTCGAAGGTCTTGGTTGTGCAGTTGAGTCTACTGCGTCACTGGGTCTAGTTCCTGTAAATGTACTTGGTCGCCTTTTACTTCTTCCCCAGGAATATTTCCTATCTAAATGAGTGTTAGGCAATCTGCCCTTGTTATCACTCATTATTATAACTAACTAAAATTTCTTACAACTACTCTGAACTTTTCACTTTAAAAAATTAAAATATAAATTACTTTAGAAGAAAAAAAATGGTTAATAAACATTACTGAAAAAATGGCAAATAAACAAATAACTAAATTTAACTATATTTGCACTGTGCAAAAGATTTTACATTCAAGAACTTTCAAATATTTGAAAGCTATGGTAAAGCAGATTTGAAAGCACACTGATTCTAACCTTTACGTACTTTACAAAACCGGACATGGTATACATGGTCAGTAAATAGGGAGTTCAAATATTTTCGTCACAGCGGTCGTCACGTTTTGGTTACAGAATCGCCGCCTAGACTGTTGCGAAGAGCGCGTGTATTTGAATTTCACCTAATGACTATATAGTTTCATGAAACTCAGAATGAAAAAAAAATCATCATTTATTGTTATAAAATAATTTACGAAATACGTATGTATGTTTAAGGGGTTATGCCTGAGTTAAATCTGAAAAAAACAAATTATTAGTTATTAGGCAAAATAATTATTTATAAGTAATATTAAAAAAATTCTTTTTCCTACTTAAAGTATACGTATTAATTGTAATTTTACATATTTTTAAACAATTATATATCTATACTTACTATATACAAACAATTCCATGTGTGAAGTATTAAATTTGATCAGATTTTTTCCTTTGCCGTATGAATTCTCAGCATCCGGGTAATGAATATAGATCAAACTGGATGGACAATCTTCTAAATGTCTTTCTCCTCAGCTTGAACGGAAGGGATTTCTTAAAAATAAAAATTTTAAATATCGAGAAACACATAAGGTCATAATATTCATAATTATAGTGAATTATGCATATGTTCACATGCGTAACATTCTTTAAACTTACCTTAGCCAATTTCCCTCCGTTCAAGCAGTGACGAAGGATTCCTTGAAGCTCTCCAAAAAATTTCAGCTTGATTGGGCTGATGGTTCCTGAGAAATCCTGCGGCAAGTGATCTAAAATCATAAAAATTCAAAACATGAGAAAAATGCATTTAAAGTTTATGCAAGACACTTATGTATACTTATCGAGTAGTACTTACAAGAACTGCTTGGCATATTTCTTTTATATTTTAACATAAAATACCTTTGTATTATGGGATTTATCAAGACCCGGGTGCTGTACATGTTGATGTACCAGTATCAAAAGCTGAAATTGAAATTTAATTTTTTGATACGCATTCACAATCAACATATTTTACATGAATATAATTTTTGTAATTGCTTACCCATTTTTTAACAGGATTGTTAAAAATTACAGTAGACTTTGAGCTGCTTTGAGACTATCTAACACACAGGCGTGCACATGATATTCATAGTCCGTATACCTAAAAATAAAGAATACACTCACAAAGAGCTAATTCTTCACAAATAATATGTTATTTATAGTCCAAATACTTATCTAAATTTGAAGATTAATAGACTCAGAAGTTATCATAACAGCACAACATCCAGCTTGCATTAAACTACAGACAGCAGACGAAACAGCTGATGTCTGAATGCAAACTCGACTAGGTCGGTAAAATAGAGATTTCCCTTTCCATACGCTGTAAGGTGCCATATTTTCAGCCGGTAATTTAAATTTGCACGTATGTTTTTTTTATCCCTTTATAAGTTTGATTAAAAAATTACAAGACTAGATTTTAATTCTAAATTTATTTTATTTTGAACATTTAAAATAAAAATAAAATCTACGATTTTATAAAAATTAGTTATTTACAGTTTGTAATGATTCAGTAAATAATGTGTGTTTTTTTTAATGAAATTGCATTTTCAAAAGGAGTTTGTAAACGCATTTAATTTTACATTTTCTATGAAAAGGCAATTGTTTTGAATAATCAAAAGTGCTATAAGACAAAACATCAATAATACGCAATTTTGAAAAATTATATTTTATATTTTTTGGCCTATAACTTTGTAGCGGAATTTTTTCGGGCAAAAAGGACTTCAGCAGCTTATTCTACAGTAAATTTGTCTTAAAAAAATCAAATAAAAAATTTTTTGATTTTATTTAATTGTAACTCAGGCATAACCCCTTAAGAGCGTATGTGTGTAGGTGAGTGATACACACACACACACACACACACACACACACACACATGCGCGCGAACATACACCGTTCAGAGTCACGTTTTTCACCACCACACGTGTTACTGGGTACTTTGCTCTCGTCTCAGAGTTTTATCACGAGAGCGAATAAGACGTACACGTACCTCAACACCACTGAGCAATAATCTGTCCATATTGAAGACATCTACGTGAAGGTGTCCAAGCAAATCGTTTTTGCCATTTTTCATGACTCTTTGACGCTTAATGAATCTGTCATTACGTGTACCAATGTCGTCAATGTGGCCTGCTGTGTCATCGTACCACAAGATGTACGTCAAATGCGAGTTTTTCGCTGTAGGCGTAAGCATTATTTGGTAGTGATACAGGTCTCTGATTGAATAGCACATCCACTTGATTGAAAAGTGTATGCATGAAATTATTTGCGGGTCTCATACGCAGACTCAGCATTGTGTACGCTAAATCAATGTATTCCGTGTTCCCGGGGATCGTAAATTCTATTGGTGCTTGATCGGCAAGTGACGAGATTGGCTTATACTGCACCCAATGAGAGTTCTCGATGGCCGTTTGTATTGGCGGCAACTCAAATAGCGACAGCTTTGACTTTAACGAGTCACAAGAATCAATCAAAAAATTAACCTCCAAAAATATCTCGTTCTTTAGGCTTCTTCGTTTTCTTCTTAGTTTTATTCTTCTTGGTAGCAGTAGTGCTGCGCTCAGCTCCACGGCCGACTGTGATTTTGGCGCTATAGACACATTTTTATAGGCAAAACCCCTACTCTTTTTGACGCTCAACCCCCTCTCCTCCTCCTGCTCCTCATCATTCTGCATCAACATTTTATTCAATACGACGATTAAGCGAGACTTTGAGATAATTTCTCACCCACCACGTCGTCCATGATCCTGGCAGTGGCGTGAGCTGTCTCCCGACCCACGCTCTTAGCGCCACGCTAAATTAGAGGTAAGGCACTACGATATAGTCCCTTCAAAACACTTTCAATACCAGCGCCATATTGTGTCGATCAATTGTGACGTAATTATCCACACTATCACAACCGCCAACACCACAGCCTGTCTGATAGCCATTGTAGAGGAAGAAGAAATCGTCGTGCTGATGCGACATGATTTCAGTCGATGCGTTTAAAGTGAAGTGTCACCGTCAGCGTCCCGTAATCGAATGGTAAATGCAGGCCTTACTCGTCTCTTATATCAATCTCAATCGACTGAAACGATGAGGAGAGCAGAGGAAGATACATCGGTGAGTTAAAGTTCTGAATTAGCGTTCTACCTATAGTCGAGCAGATGAAGAGGTATGGTACGCAGTAGGCGCGAGTAAAAATCCCCCGTGACATAAGGCTGACAGATACTACTGT
This sequence comes from Philotrypesis tridentata, assembly GCA_018906965.1. Taxonomy (NCBI): domain Eukaryota; kingdom Metazoa; phylum Arthropoda; class Insecta; order Hymenoptera; family Pteromalidae; genus Philotrypesis; species Philotrypesis tridentata. The sequence continues at coordinate 51,529 of JACCIB010000337.1, read as the reverse complement.
AAATCATGAGTAAGCGTGGTAAGCCATTTATCAGGTTAGCTGGTCTGTTGCCGGTAACAACGTTTTCCTTTTTGCCATCACACGATAATAATTGCTTTCAAAGCCTAATATTTTAGATAATTTTTCAGATAAAGAAAATGCATGTACATAGTTAGCGCACTTACCCTGGCCACATGTGCATCTAACCTGAATATATCCGCCACACTGAATTTCGAATACGAGATGATTTTTCACATTATCAAGATTATTGATCTCGTACAAAAGAATCTCGATATTGTGATAAACGCCACATTTTATCTGACTAAAGGTCTTTGTATTCTCAGCGAGGCGTAACTAAGCCCTCCATCTGGTCTCTCCGCGATGCGTGCTAGAAGGTGAGGGGTATTTGTATTTCTGTGAGACCCACACACCAATTATCGTGGAGAGAAAAATTTTGAGGAAGTTGCGTGACAAAATGATTGGCTGAGTTATTTGGATAAATGTGTTTACTGCTATAGCTGGATAGAACAATGTAGAATTCATCCCTCATTGTGATTGGTCTTGTTGTTTTGAAAATTTACTAAATCTTTTTTGGATACCCCTTCCAGCTGACCAGCTATTCTTTTCTTACACTCCCTACCTCTACTCTCCAGCACCTTGTCTATCTCCAAAGTCGCGCTGGACAAGTCTTTATGTACACAGCTCATAGAAAAACCCCGCAATTTCCTCGACAGCCAGATCTTCGAGGGTGTAATCAGTCTCGCATCGTTGACTCTCACAATTCTAAATAATTCCAGTGTCCAGCCACCTTCGTATGATTTCCGAAAGGCTGCCCGAGCACGACTGACTCGAACCAAGTCACCCACGCTGTATTTATGCTCATGATGAAGTAGTTGTTTCCCACCACTACCACCACCACCGTATCGTCGTGCCAAATTTTTGTGTGCTCTAGCAGCATTGGCATAGTCACGCTATAAGGCGCCATTTTTATCGCACTACGCCACGAATTATTGTACGACTGTATAATATTGTCCAGTACATTAATATAGCGCCTCGTGCCAAGATATGTAAAATAGCGCCACATACGCTCTTTCAGCGTTCTGATAAAACGTTCGTCAATGGCTTCTTCACGTGGGGATCGCGCACAGCACAGTAAATAATTTCCCGTTTTTTTAGAAAATTTTGCACCTCACATCCACTAAATTCTTTACCCTTGTCCGTTTGAAAGTATTTGGACGATTGACTTTCATTTCGCTTAATGATTCGCTCTAGACCCTCGACCACACTCTTCGCCGTTTTATTATGAAGCGACTCTATCCACGCATACTTCGACAGAGCGTCGATGACGACCAGCAGGTAGGCGTAATTATCGTTGTAGGTCTTGAGAGCGCGGAAGTCTGGCAAATTCAGCCTTCCACAGCTCGTAGGGGCTGAATACCCGATAAGAGCGACAAGGAAAGTGATATCGCACCGGCTTATACAACATGTGTGCATCTTGACTCTCGAGCCATTCTCTCATCCCCTTCTTGGGGTATTTTTTCCTCACAGTCTGCACGATTCCAGCACCGCCTGTGTATGCTGTTGGAGCTGGGAGGCCATAGTATAATTCTTCGAGCTTAGACTCCATGTCCGGGTTGTCGTCTACCGCCGACTGACTTCCTCTGCCTCTTGCGTGGACGTTAAAAGATTTTCTTAATTTTTCGATAAACCTTATCCAATGTGATTTTACCGACCATGCATAAAACCGTTAGTAGAGCAACGCTTTTCTCCTCTCTGTTCGACGTCTCGGATAGTATACGTGAAAAAACACGCTCTGCAAGACGTCAATCGGCTCGAGTACGTGCGCCACTACCGTCACCACTATTATTCCGCGAATAGGCATTGTCGTGCTCGAAAGAGGCTCTGTTGAGGGGGTTTATGCCGGTCTCACCAAGTGCTAGTCTCTCCTCGAGAGGAGTACCCGGTCCGAGAAACTGATATCCCAGCATATGCATTTCAAACGGTATTCGATTAATCAGCACATCTAATACACTACCACCATCACCACCACCACCACTGCTAGTAGATGGTTGGGGCAGCATTACGTGTCCAGGTCAATACGTTCCCACTTCACTCTATTGAAGAGAGCAGATTCTTTGTGCAATTTTTTCCTAGGTGGCGCAACAGAAGCTATCGAGAAATTTGCCAGAAAAATGTTGGTATTGATGCGTTTTCTTTTACCACTGCCACTAGCGCTGGCCCCTAATTTTTTCAATGTCGGTGCAGATGATGCTTCTTCTTATTCTTCTTTTTTGTCGTCAGTACTGACCTCACTGGCAGTTGACAGGCCCACCGAAGCAGCGGGTGTACGATAAGCCGTTGTCGAGGTAGACGGTAGTGACAAATTAGGGTCCTTGCTACTCACCCCCTGCTGAACGATCGTCTGCTCCAGAGCAGCAGCGGCCAAAGCCAAATGAAGATTTTGATTGCCCACAAATTCCAGAAGGACGTGCGCTCGACGAAGTACACGTACAAACTGTTCGAAATGGCGAGGAGGTGGTCGCTTTTGTCTACTTCTCAGAGTCTCGTTCACCAAGTTCACGATATTGACACCTCGTACACCAACGGTATCTAGCAGTACATTACCAAGGTTATTCCAGGCATCATTACCAGATCGATGCAGACTGTCAATAATATTGGTGGCATTTTTACGAAAACTCTGTGGTACACTCTTGATTATTTGCTGATCGGCTAATAACGTATCTTTTTTTCTATATTAACAGCAATAGTAGATGCTGGTATTGTTTGACCAACAACAACACCGTCGTTAAGTACATTTTCATCATCAGCATCATCATTATCATTGTTATCATGAGAGTTTGCGTTTCTGTAGTGCAAGAAACGTTAAAAGACCTACTGATACATTGACCATTTGTCGCGATCATTCCTAATCTCTCGTGAATGAAGAATTTTGCTCATCTCGTCATCCAGTCGTGACAGCTTAGAGCCCGGAGTCTGAACGGCGCCCAAAGACGCCGAATCACCTCCATCGTCATCACTTGCTCGCTCGCATTGAATCTGCTGCTGCTGATGTCGTCGCACACTCCCGATACACTCTTGCGGCATCAAAATCATTTTTTTAGCATGTCCCAAAGTGATAAAACAGGTTTCACTATTGCCGGTATAAGATGTTGCGCTTTAATTAGACGTTTTTTGTACACCTCGACACGATGTAGCGCCGCGTGTTCGCGCAATTTGCTTCTTTGGCACTTGCTCAGCGGAACGTTTCCACGGAGAATATTTAATACACACTCGGCGAGATAGAGGACAAGTTTGCGGCCGGCCTGGCGCAGAAGAGCCACGCGTTGTCGCGCGTCGAGATGACAGCACAACACTCACAGTATATCGATATATTTCCTCCGAATCGGATAGTGGGATAGTGGTTGCTATTGTTGCTGCTGCTACTGCTGCTGCATAGATGATGTTGCTCCGACCATTACAGACAAACGACTGGCACATTGTCGGCGTACGAGGTGTTTTTATGCTGCCTGCGCGCCACGTACCCATACTGATGTCGATCGTACGGGAAGATGCACGCACGATAGCGACAATTCTCCGGACGTGGCATCGCTGTAGACCTCCTGCAGAAATTTCGAATCTTCCGGGCAGAGCTGACGAGCCAGATACTGAATCTGCGAGCGATCGCTAGGATTCTTAAAAATCACAATGTAATTCAAGTTGAGCGATATATCGCGCTGGCCCCGATGAAAGAGATTCTGCGAGAGAAAGAACACACTGAGATTGCAGTGATGGTTGGCCTTGACAAATAGATTGACGACACTCGCGCTGGCCGACTCGCGCATCAAGTCATCAAAAATCAGGAGTTTGGGCCGCTCGGGATCACCACTGTAGTCCTCCGTCTTTGGCAATCCCTCGCGAAATTCAATGCTACCGGCAAAATTCTTGTACGACGGCTGCTACTCGCTGCAGTAGAGCAATACACGCTCAAAACGGGTATCACTCATCGCGTCAATGTGCTTGAGAAAGTTGGCAATGAATACGGTCTTGCCGCACGAAGTGGGACCGCATATCATGCACGTCCACGGGTGTCGCCAGCGTACATCCATCGCTGCTCGTGGACTATCACAGATTAATTCACCGAGCCGCACAAGCCGGGAAATTTATAAGAGGTGAGACCCATAACTCCCCTTGGCGGGGGAGGACCACGAACGCGCGACGGGCGCGGGCGGGCCCCTCTCGCGAACACGCGCGCGCGGTTGTCGAGCTTGCCGAAGACAAGATGTGAGGCTTCCCTGCCGGGAAGCTCAGTTGCGCGCGCGCTGCGGGGCTCCGGAACGGTCAACCATTTAACTCGCGTCTTCGGGAGCCTCGTGAAGCACGCTTCGCGCGAGCTGGCTAGCCGCCGCAACTTTGTTTTTTTCTTTTTCTACAATATAAGTATATATCCTTGAAATAAATTTAGCGGATCGTCGTTCGTGTATTATAAAATTTATTAAATACCTCTGAATTTCAACGAGTCTCTGGACACTTTTCAGAGTCTCTCGTTGAAGATACCAGCTTACAGCTGGTCAAGATACACTCTTAGCAAGGAAGTCGCCGGCTTACTGCCGAAGGTAGTCTCTGGTCGAAATTACTGCTGATACTGCTGGACACTGTGTCATGGCTAACTGCTTTACTTCGGCCACATTTATAGTGCCAACAGGCTACGAATCTTGGTCTGTAGAGGAGTGTTTTGCTGACGAGCCTGAGAACTTAGTTGAAACCTAAAAAAGTATAATGCTGACCACAATTCGTAGAATTTGATTAAAACTGGGTATAATGCTGACTAAATTTTCAAGACCTCAGTCGATATTTTATATAGTGTTGATCACGTTTTCTTAGATGAAACTGAATATAATGCTGACCACACTTTCGAGAAGTCTGAAAAAATGAAATAGGTGGCGCGTATTTCGCCCCATCCAGCTTTTGCTACATCAGGAAAAAAATTTTATTTATTCGGATAAATATTGAATAATCGTCAATTTACTGCTGGCGCTCGATTAGTTAAGATCTTCTCTACTATCAGAATCTATTTTTCATTATGTATTTGTGTAGAAAATACATCGATCGATCGATCGATCGATCAATCGATTTGCTGTAAATTTCCGGTCGATTGGTTCGAAAGTCTCGTCAATGGATAGCTCTTGAGTTGTGTTCCATAAAATCCTTATCCCACGAAATTATCTGATCAACAGTTTCGGAGTTATAAATCGATCGGCTCGGAAGTTAGGTCACTGGATTGCTCTTGAGCTGTATTCAATAAAATCCTCATCCCGCGAAATTACCTGATCAATAGTTTTGGAGATATAAATCGATCGATAACCAATAATTAACGGATTGACTCGGAAGTTAGGTCACTGGACAGCTCTTGAGCTATATTCAATAAAATCCTTATCCCGCGAAATTATCTGCTCAATGGTTTCGGAGATATGAGCGATTAATTGATTTTCCAAAAATTTGGAAATTCTTGAAAATGAACCAATCGTTTCGTGTCACATGTCGTTGGATAGGTTATGGGGAGTACTTCAAAAGTTGATTATACCGCGAATTAATCTATCCTAATCTTCGAAGATATTGAGGTGGGCCAAGTCAAAAATTGTGTGATATCAAATTTCATCTCGCGGAATCTGTATTGGAGGCCCACCACTATACAGACTGACCTTCACCCCCCCTCCACTATTAAAATTACCGTGAAAATAGGGTTAGGCCAAGTTCGAATTTTGGGGTGGTATCGAATTTCATGTTCAGCAAGGATCCGCAGATGTTTGCCGATACATCCACCAATATTTCATTGATTTATTTATGCAAATCTATAGTTAAAAGATGTGTTAATGAACAGGCTAATATATTAATAAAGGAGGTGGCTGATTTATATTCTATGTCCGTCATTATAATGGACTTAGAAAAATGGCCATCGCCTCGCTTGACCGGCAGACTTCTCATTCGTCCGAGATTAGGATTTCACTAGCCACTCACGAGACTAAGGGGGTGTAGAGTAGCCGTGATAAGTGACACCTCGCTAGATTAGAGTATCAGCCCATCTTCACACCTTCTTCTTCTCTCACGTATCATCTGGAGGTGACACTTTCTCGCACTACATATGCTCCTGATACAATTAGCCCATTCTCGTTCATTTTTTCGGCTATTACAAATACCAAATCGATTGTATTATCTGGTATATATTCTGTAAATGCGGACCCCGATCAGGAGGTCGAGTTTCTCATGGGTTTCGAAGTGGTCAACGTGGCACCCATCATCAATTTTATTGCCACAGGGTCACCACCGTTGATACCCATACCACCACCAGCACCAGTTAACGAGCCGATGCTCGTTGATGAGGAAGCAGAGGCATCGCGTCAACTGTTACAAGATTTGGAGAGCGATGCCTCATCCATTTCCAGTGAGAGTGCTTATTCGAGCAGTGCAACCACGTTAGTGAACAATGAAAATGATGATGAGTGCGATGATGACACGAGTGATAGTGAAAGTGAGGGAAGTGATGGCTCCGGTGTGGACGCGTTAGCCGACGTCGAAAATGACGACGTCGCCATGGCTGACGATTACGAGAGGCGCGAATTAGGTCTCCGTCGTCTAATTCAGTTAAAAAAACGCTATTACGACGGCGTAATACGCGTGGCTAAAATGCGCAAGGCGCTGGCTTTGAGACAACTTCGAGTTCGGCTTCAACGCGTCCATAACTATTACTACGCGAATTGGCGCCTCCAGAGAAATTCCGCTGTACCGCGGCACAACATTGATTTCTGCTGGGGATGCGCAAAAGTATTTTATATGCAGCGAGCTCGGCGATAGAGTCGTTGCAACTCATGCCATGAATGGCTTTGTCCTAACTGCAACGAGGAGCCGACGTATTGCCAGGATTAGACCCAAAAAAACAAATAAAATCAATGTAAATAGTGCAGTTTTTAAGTGTCATTATAATTAAAATCAATAGACTAGAAAAAGAGAGGGAGTGAAAGTGACAGAGAGCAGCCAAAAACATGTAAGTTTTTTATTATATTTACATTATCTTCTCCTTATATACGTTGTGTATTGCGACAAGGTGCCCGTACACAAACATGTACGCACACCTAGTGCAACGCCGTGCACACACACACATACAAGCGTGCAAGCGCACGGCAACACGAGGATCGAGGCGGGAGGAGCCGCTCACGAAACCGCTAGAGGGGAAAGGGGAAAAGATTAGGAGAAAGAGAGAGACCAACAAACATGCGAGTCGGCCACTAGTACAGCGCGAGAGAAAGAGAGCGCGCTATACCAGAGAGAGAGAGAACAATAGACGCGACAGCGCGTTAGAAGATGCTGCCGCGCAATTAGGAGTGGGGACTCCGAGATCGCCGAAGGTGAGACGAAGCAACCACACCGGCAGATTAGACCTTGACCTTCGACCCAAGCACACGCACTATCATCGCCCCGCCAGCCTTACCTTCCAGGGAAGCCACGCTCGATCAACCCAGAGGATCCAGGGGCCAGCCGCTATCGCCAACCCGGCCGCACCGGCCTCAGCTCGATGGCCAGACACGACGAAGCTAGCCGCGGAGAGGACCGACCAGCATGTAAGTGCCGGCCCCTGTCCCCCTCTCTCTCTCGTGACGAAACGAGGGGCATAAAATCCCCAGGGCGCGATCGTAGCTCAGGGTAGAGTCCGGTGATGCGAGCGAGTCCGCATTGACCGAGCCGGCCTTGATCCTCAGTGTTCAGCGCGACGAAGGAGCGAGGGTTTATTGCATCTCCAGTACTTGAATATACGTACTAATGAGCGCGTTCTACTCATTCGCCGTCATCATAAGACCGCGTACATTATTCTAAGTCTCCCCCCCCCCCTTCCTAGCACCTGGAGAATCCATCTCCCAGCTCACCGAAGACGCAGAGCAGCCGAGCAGGGTCCGGAGACCAGGTAACTTAATCTTTTGTCGACGCGCCCCCTTTCCAGCGCGGGTTGCAGCTAGGAGCAGTCCTCGAGAAGCCAGGCAGGAGCCACGTCACAATATACACGTACTTGGTAGAGAAATTCACGTCGTGAGAAAAACTCTAAAGTCGGTCTTATCATATCCGACGCTCGGATTTCTCTCCTAAGTGCGCCCTGATACGAGCGCGCTAGTCAAAAAGCACACCGGGCAGCGCTGACACTTTGGCGAGCGAAGGTCTTTCTGAAGTGTCTTGCTATAATTATAGAGGGAGAGGGGGTCTCTCTCAAGTCACCCAGGTACAATGGTGAGTGTAAATAAATATAATCTTGACTAAAGTGACTTGGACGAGAGGTCCCAGAGGTCAGGGTCATATTTGTTTACATTCGCCATGATGCCACCATACTACTCATTTGCTAATGAGGAGATAAACTCGACTTGTATTAAATTTGAGTACACGGTGTAGTAAATTTTACTGAGGTCACATATTAGATCTTAATGTATGTCAAATTCTGTAAAAATTATTAAAATGCTCGGTTTTTTTTTGACCGAAAAATTATTTATACAATGCAAATTATTTACATTCCTATCGCTACATCCCTAACTTAACAACGCATATTGCCTACCGCAGAATTAATTTAACGTAACGGGTTCTGATTTTCTTATATGTAGAATTTCAAAAAATAAATGCAGTTTTCTTTGGTTTAGAATTCATAAAAAAATTTTTTAAGCTAGAACTTTCGGAACAATGGGATTTTCTTCTGTAAGCCAAAACAAGATGAAAAATGTCGAGAAACATGCAAAATATCGAATATAAAAATTTAACATGGAGAGGCATATGGAGAAAAAAAATTGGCTATTCGGATATTTATCATTTTTTTTGTTAAATGGGCATAACTTTAAATCAGAGCATCGAAACTTGGCATGTTTTTTTTTAAATAAAGCTCTTTTGAAATACTTTATTATAGTGTCATTCGAAATTTTATTGGTGCCTCGGGAACATTCGTAGTTGTTATTATTCCAGTGTTTTGACGAATTAATTTTCTGTAAACAAAGCGTAAAATGGCTCAAAAATATGGTTACGAGTAATTTTTTCCATATTCTTTTGCACTTTTGACTATCTTTCGGCTCACAAAAGAAAGCCTGATCGGTCAGAAACCTCTAGATTTAAAAAAATTTTTTCGACTTCTAGACCAAAGAAAAGTGCATTTTTTCATTGGAATTCGACATATACTAATCGCACAGCGATTTGTGCATTCGCAAGTTTGATTTTTCGATACGCCACCTAGCGGCAAGTCATACTACGCGTCGAACATTTCCTTCACGCGCGCAGTTAATTAGGACGGTCATTAACCGTTGTAATTGGTGGTCTTCGTCGCGTGCATAATGTTTACGAACTTTTCTAAATATACTTAAAACAAACCTTCCTAAATTTTACTATACTGTTCATCAAATTGTACACACACTGCATATACCATGCTTGTATTCAGAATTTTCACTATACTACATTGTACTTTTTTTTAAGCTAGATACTATAAAATCACACAAACATAGTGTTTGATTAGAAGCACCCTTGATTAGAAGAAAATATAGTAATTTTTTCTCTCCGTGTAAAAAAACTAGTTCATTTCTTGAGGGGGGCTGTAACAGGTGGTACGCCCGCATGAGCTAGTCGAAGCGCAACACATGACAATACGTTGTTAGTTCAGTGGTAGAGCACGTGCCTAGAGGTTTCAGGTGCGCGGGATCAAAGTTCCAACTTTCTGCGTCCCGTTACAATATATCTGTGGCTTGCAGGAAGAACCACTTAATTGACTTTTTGTGAAAAATATTTTTATGCCGAATTTGAGGTGCTCTTAGTACCCTTTTTCATTGTATAATAGTAGGATTTCCGAAATGCACAAATATTTTAAATAACAACCGATTGTATAATCACTTAACTGCGTCTCTCGCAAAAATGTTACCGCAGAACCACTTAAGTGCACTCGTCTTTTTTATTTGTGTGCGCGATACACCGTGGAGTACATTAAAACTGTTTAATATATATCTAATTACCCATACAGATATATTCGTCGGTTTTTTTAAATTAAAAAAAATTTTTTTAATGTTTTTAAATTTTTCAAAAATTGTCAATTTGCAAAAACAAAAAAATTGCTAGGATCGCTCTGATAAAATTCGTACGTATTCCTTAGCTGATTCTAAGAACCTATTACTCTTGATAATTTTTTGCAAAAGTGCGTAGTATCTGAATAAAAAATTCGTAAGTCTTTGTAAAAAAATTTCCATTATAATATACGCCAGTTTGACCACACCGAGGCTCAAAATCAACTCCTAAATCACGTATCTTTTAGGTTTGGACATTTATTCCATTGATTAGAGGGATTCCAGATACATTGCAAATGAAAACGTTCATAGCAGATCGCATTGCCGCGATAAAGGATGCATTGGCATTACAGGACGAACCGATAGACGACGACGATGAGGACGATGATTGTAACGAGGACGACAACAAGTACGGTGACGAGGACAAAAAGAGTGACGATGACTACGAGGAGGACGACGAAGACGAGAACTGCCTCAACAACTACGGGGACGATGAGATGGAGGACAACGACGATGATCGCTATTGATATTTGTTTTAATCCAATCGGCCCTTTTCAGGGCCACCATATTTTACAAATCGAACGAATTGACTATTTTATATAAAAAATACACATTATCGCAACTGAAAGAGATTGCAACGGGTGAGTCGGTAAGATTCTCCACATGAAATCAAAAAGTTTCCAGTTCAAATGCCCCCTTCCAAAATTTTTTTCGCATTTTTCCGCACATAAACAATCGGCTCTTTTCAGAGCCTTCATAGGTATATAAGTATGGACAAACAGTTTTAATAAAAAATAATTTCATAAACATTAGTTGTACATCGAATGTGTCTATAAAGGGGTAATTCAAATCTTAACTCGTAAGAGATCGTGACAGTTGAGTCGATAAGATATTTCGACCGACTCGCAACCAAAAGGTTTCAGGATCGAATCTCGACTGCAACAAATTTTTTTTCACAAATTTTTTTCATACAAGATAAAATACGAAATATAATTTACAACCGAAAATTTACAAAACACGCAATATCGAAGTAGAAAATAAGAATTAAAAAAATATCGGTAAAACAAAGTGAACTAGAACAGGGTGAACTAAAACATCTGAACTAACTACATCTAGGTGAAGCAATATCATCCTGAAGTAGTAACATTCTGTTCAAGGAATAACCTAACTTATTTACTTACAAATTAATAAAAATAAGCAAAATGAAACACTGTAACTCGAACACACTGACCGGAAAAATCTGAAATAATTCAGGACATCCTTTGACAACCTAGAACATGTTTTACGAGTTAAAGCGATATTCTTTTTCTGCCTCTCAATTTCACAGAGAATCACGCATACACATCTTTGAAATTGAGAGTTAAAAAAAATAAATATCGCTACATCTCAGAATATATTTTATAGATTGTCACGGTATCCTACGAATAATTATAATTTTTTACCATCGCGTTATTAGGAGTTATAGGTATAAATTGGCAATTTTAAAACTTTTAACATATCTTTCTTTTTATTAATCTATAGCTTCTCAGGCAAGAATCTTTTTCTATAGATATGGATTTCGTTTTGTCTAGGAAATTTTCTCTAGTAATAACTCTAAAACATATTTATTCTTTCGCCTCTCCATTTTACAGAGTCACTCATATATATACAGTATCGTATGTAAGCGAATGGACGCGCGTATAACGAGAGAGACAGAGAAAGACAGAGAGAGAGAGGGAGAGAGAGAAAGAGAGAGACTGTAGCTGTACTTGACTATATAGCTACGAGTACGGCTAGAAAATATGAAGAGGAAAAGAGTAGGAGATGTATACCTGGCTGCTCTTAGTATTCTTATACTTATATAGGTATATATCATATTGCCGTTATTAAAAGCGCAGTAGCGAGTGATTGCACAGCAGATGTCGCTGTTTTGTGATATAATAATCCTGTCGTTGGATGAGATGCAACATACTTGTAATTACTAAAGGATGAATTTTAAAAGATGTAAAGAAAATAAATTTTATTGTTGGAATCGAAAAATTATAATTTTTTTTCAATGAATTTGAAGTAAAAGAAATTTTTGTAATGTGTACATGATTATGGGAAATGTATGCTAACGTATGATTTTGCATTGAAATTAAACAATTTTTATTCTAATTGTTAAGAAATAGTCTCTCGCAAATATTGATGTGACTCATTTTTTCAGGTTCAAGGAGAGTTAATGTCTTAATGTTTACTTATTTTTTCATCTAATTTTAGTTAAAATATTCACAAAAAATATCAACAAAAATCGAGCGGTAACTTTTATAAAATTATTTGAGTACATTCCTTGTTATAAGGTATCTTACTTACTCTATAGAAATAGAAAATTGTTTAAGTTACTTCTGTACGATTATTTTCTATTATATTAAATTTTTTTAAACTTTGAATATCTATTACCGTCGACGTTGCTGCTTCAAACCAATACATTAAATAAAATTCATAATAAATAGTATTCACCACAAAAAAACAATTACACATTATATTTATGTTAGATTTTTTAACAAAATAAATGTTCAAGTTGCAAACATTGTTGTAAATAATCTACATATATTTTTAATATAAACGAACATACTGCTTACTTATTAGCATACAGCTTTTTTAAAGTTAAAATTATTAAAAATCAATAGAATTAAAAAAAGTAATTAGCTTAACATTTATTTATTAAAAAAATGGTTGAAAACTTTGAAAATATAAAAAATTTAACTAACTTATAAATAAATAAGAAGTTTTATCGAATTTTATTATATATATATATATATATATATGATTACAAAGTGTTTTGTTTAGCTATTTGTTTAGGGGCTTACATATTAAATTATATTGTAGAATGGTAAATGGTCGGAATTGTATTCATAATTATTGGGAGGCTTCTATGTCCCAAATAAAACTTTTCTTTTTAGTCTGGATCGCCAACTAAACAATTATAATACTGTATATGCGTATTGTATAGTATTAGTATTTCTCTAAAATAATTTTATTTATATATTATATCGTACTTGAGTATAATAGAAAATTGTCATACGTTGTATTAGGGTTTTGGGTCGTTCAATAATATATGAAAACTTAAAATTTATAAATAATAAATTATATAAAACACTATTAATGATTTAAATAAAATGTTTTTTAAAATAATTCTTATGATTATTTAAAACTATTTACTCATATAATATATCATATTTCAAAATCACAGAAGCTTGGGGGGTGTTGTGGCATGGTTTTGTGGGTTTCAAAAATATATAACAAATTACAATTTTTATAAATTAATAATTTAATTAGTAATAAATTTTATAAAGCATTATTAATTATTTAAATAAAATGTCTTTTAAAATAATTCTTATGATTATTTAGAATTATTTACTTATATAATATATCATATTTCAAAATCACAGAAGCTTGGGGTGTGTTGTGGCATGGATTTGTGGGTTTGAAAAATATATAAGAAATTATAATTTTTATAAACTAATAATTTAATTAGTAATAAATTTTGTACCATTTTCTAAAAAAAAATACTTTGAAATTTTTAAATTAATTTTTAAAAAAAGAAAAGAAGTTGGCATTTTTCATGAGCTTTGTTATTGAGCTAAAAAATGCTGAAAATGTCAACGTACGTACGCTGATTTTCGAAATTTTCAGTCATCTACAAGAGCCCATATCTCAAAAACTAATTGGGTCAGGTCAACTTTTTTTAACATGATTCGAAGTGCATTGATAAAAGCAATGTACCCATTTTTTCAAAATACGTTTTTACCGTATAGTTTTGCCAGGATCGAGGATTCTTTACAGGTGTGATTTTTACCATTTTATTCTCTTAATATAATGTAGATGTAATATGGTGAAATTGTACAGTATTTTATTGCCTTTCCAAATTTGTGCGGAAAGTTACCCTCATATACTATAATTTTTACCAGTGATGGGCCTGTTCTGCTAAATGCTAATTTTATAAAAATGTGTATTTTTAGTATAAATATTTACAACAAAATATAAAATAATTTTGAAAAAATCTCGCTTCCGTTTTTTATGAAAACCGAAGATCTCCATTGTATAGCTGAGTTGAAAACATTCGATTTCGTTAATTCGTTAATTATTGAATTATTTAATTATTTTATCGTATAACATTATATGAAAAATCGAATAACTCGCGTCCGTTTTTTATCGATAAAATGGATCAATTTTGAGATATTCTATATTTCGCATTTTCCTCGGCATTTTTCATCATCTTTTGATTTACAGAAAAAAGTCCCATTGGCCTGAAGCCTCTAGCTTTAAAAAATTTTTTTCAATTTCTATACGTAATGTGCCTAAAATTATTTTAAGGCAGATATTAGTTTTATTATCTTTATAAATTTATGAGAAAAGTTACTCCCATGTACCCCATAAAATCACTTAAAACTTGAAAATGTATAAAATATGAAACGCAGTAAAAATTCAAAATTTCATACAAAATGAAACTCCATAGAAACACCATACACCACCATAAACGCCATATCATCTGATTTATAACTACACAAATAACACCTTTACCATGAAAAACCCATAAAATACAACAACATAACAATTTTAGAGTTAAAGTTCATAAAGGAAAAACACTGAAAAAAGTCTTAAAACACAGTCTTAATGTTTTTCAGCTTCAAAAAAAGCCCCATAGAACAACCGTATCTACAATTTTTTGTGGTAGATGAATGCTTGGTAGCGCCAATATACCTAAGGTGTGAAAAAAAATCCATGAAAATAATTAATTTTTACCAGTGATGGGCCTGTTCTGCTAATTTTACAAAAATTTGTTTTTTATGCATAAAAATATCTGTACTGATCAGCATACATGAATCAAGCTCTACTTACAAAAACTGATTAATATTCTGGCTTAAGGCCTATAGTAAAGTTTATATTTTATTGTAAATATTTACAACAAAATATAAAATAATTTTGAAAAATCAAATATCTCGCTTCCGTTTTTTATGAAAATCGAAGATCTCGTCTCCATTGTATAGCTGAGTTGAAAACATTCGATTTCATTAATTCATATTTGGAATTATTTAATTATTTTATTAAAAAAAAACACAGATCCCACAAGTATCGTATAACATTATATGAAAAATCGAATAACTCGCGTCCGTTTTTTATCGATGAAATGGATCAATTTTGAGATTTTGAAAAATTTATTTTACGAATGTATAGCGCAATAAAAAACATTTAATTTCATCGAACCATATTTGTAATTTTTTGTTCCTTTCATCGAAAAAAAACACACTTTCCAATTACGTACGTACGTACGTACGTACGCTGATTTTCGAAATTTTAGGTCATATTCAAAAGCCCATATCTCAAAAACTAATTGGGTTAGGTCAACTTTTTTTACATGATTCGAAGCGCATTGATGAAAGGAATGCACCCATTGTCTTAAAATACGTTTTTACCGTATAGTTTTGCCAGGATCGAGGATTCTTTACAGGTGTGATTTTTACGATTTTATTCTCTTAATATAATGTAGATTAATTGTTTTGACTTTAAAATCGATGATTTTGAAGTTTAAAACATTACATTGATATTATTCGAATAAAAAGCTTCAACTTGACAAAAGGTTTGTTTAAAAATGTAATAAATATTTGAAAAAAAGGATAATATTGACATTTTTATGACTTTGTCTGCTTTTAATATATTGCATGATATTTTTATTGCAAAATAACAATTAAAGCTCTTGTAGTGAACTACTGCTGTATTTTTCTCTATCGAAAAATTCGCTAGAATCGTTTTTATATGAAATGCATGCAATAGCGTATTTGACATTTAATATTGAAGTTTTTCATATTAATTCTATGAAACATAAACTTAAGGAACTTTCCCTGTGACATTTTTTTAGTAGGTCCCTGGTTTATCGACATTCAGTAGAAACTTGGCAATACCGCGCGTGCTCTGTATGTATATATGGTTATGTAGAGATTGTTTACTTAAACGCTGAATCGGCCGTACGTTTGTTACCTATAGTACATTGCAATATAACAGAATTGCAATGTCGTATCCCAATAAAGGTTTCATTGGCCAGATAAATAAATGGTTTTTTAACTAATAAATTATTGTTTGTACTAAATAACTCTTCAAAAATTATCCATTAGCATATATGAGTGATTTGCAGAAAAGTGGCATATGTCATGCGCCACCTCCTACACTGCTGTATTTAAACTTTATCAAATTCGCAATCACACAAAAATCTTCTATTAAATTTGCTTCAAAAGTGAGGTTATGTATTTAAGTCACTTTATTAAGTGTGCATGAATTGTTGCAATAAATGTAGCCAAAATGTCACTAACGTAACATGTCGCCAAGCAGAAGGTTGCTAATCAAAATACTGCAGGGCTTTAGATATGCAACTAGGCTTTCGCAAAATATAGCAATTGGTTAAAGGAGGATATAATTTTTCTTTAGAAATATGTATATATATCTTTAGAATATATATATATAAATCTATAGAATATATATATATATATATAAATCTTTAGAATATATATATATATATATATATATATTTATATATATATTATATATATATGGGTGGTTCTCTGACAAATCGAGCGGTCGATTTTTTGACCCTATCGAAAAAAATTTTTAAAATGTTCCTAAGAGACACATGAGTATCCCTGAATTTTTTCAGATTTTTTGCATCAAGTATCTTCGAGTTACAGAGGGTCAAAGTTGATGAAATCACGTTTTTTTGGTTTTTCTGGCTACTTTCATTAATTTGTAGATCCTCAGGGAAGCATTTTTCACTATAGAGATATATAACATTTTTTTCTGCAAATTTTCTAAACTATTCAAAAAAAATATTTTTGATGTCGTATATATATGTTTTAAGAAAGTTATAAGTCATTTAAGTCTTAAAATCAAGTTTTAGGAAAGTTCGATCATCCGGATCATAACCAAAAAATTCATGAAGATACCTTATTTCAGTACGGTTTGAGCAGTCGTGCGAGTAAGACGTGTTTACTTTTCGCTACGATAATCGGCAATATTGTGACAAACGTATAGTTGTTTGCTCATAAGCCGCGGCTTAGCCGCGCAGCAGTCTATTGTGTATACGGTTATACGTATACACATATCAATTAATCCAAACTTCACACAGAAAAAGTTATTAACCGAAAATGTACAAAAACAATCCAGGAAATACCATAATGACTGAAACAAGCAACTCAGGAAAATTAAGTTCAACGACTGAAGGAAAAAGTACGACGAAGAACACACAATCATACTCTAAAGTGGTAAACTACAGCATGTTTCCAAAAAAAAAACAAGCGATAATCATCGACACAATAGAAGGTATAGAGGTGAAGACATATCTGAAGGCGATAGCCACAAAAACAGCACCAACAAACATTATTGCTGCATCTAAAATCTCACAAAACCGATTCTGCTGTTACTTAATAAATGAGAGCACTGTAGACGAAATCACTCGAGAAGGTAATAACATAATTGAAATTGAAGGACAGCGACTGAAAATACGTCCATATATCACTAAAACAAGAAGGGTTATATTTTCTAATGTGCATCCATGCATACCGCATGATGTCATAATGGATAAAGTTATTGAAAAAGGAGTAACTCCGAAATCTAACATGAGCTTTATACGGCTTGGAATCGATGAACCCGGATACACACAAATTGTCAGCTTTAGAAGACAAATTTTTATTGAACCCGACGATGTAAACAAAATTCCGAAGGAATTCACGGTCAACTACGAAGACACGCTACACCATATATACGCTTCTTCGGACAAGATCAGCTGCTTTGTATGTAACCTTGAAGGACACACAGCGAGGTACTGCCCTACGATTTCTCAAACTAAGCCAAGCGAGTACAGCGATTCTCAACTCTCTCAATCACAACAGACACCTGGAAATACAAGTATAAACAGCCAAGACAAGAACGCCGAATACAATCTGATTGATGAAGCTGCGACGATGCCCGATATAAGTAATAAAGACACAGAAAATTACGAAGAACAGCACAGCAAACAGGCGGCACTATCGTTCTGTGGTACACCTTTGTTTAAGCAGCCTGCCAAGGTAGGCAATAAAACTCAAGGAAAAAGGCTGGCATCAAACAGCAGTAAGTCTTCTGAGTCTAACGACTCCAAAAAAGGAAATGCTTCAAAGTTGATAAATCCTATTAAACAAAAAAAGAAAAAATTAAAGCACGGTAAGGAGCCGCCGACTGATCTGCAGTTGCTTATAGATAAAGCATATTTACAAATTCCTGAAGACTTGGCTGACACTTTTGCCTATACGAAGGAAACGTTACATAACTTCCTGACCGACACATATTTTAGTAAATATAAAGAGATTCCACAACTTACGAAGAAACATAATATAGAAAATATAATGGGATTAGCGGTACAACTCGAAGAAATCTACAAACATATTACGCGAACTGACGTTAAAAGCAGACTCACACGAATCAACAATATTTTGCTGCAAGAGGACAACAATTCGGAGCAGGACTTGGAAGACGACGAGCGAGAAGAAGAGTATTCGACCTGCGATAGTCAAGATGAATAAACCGAGTTACACCCGACGCTGCGTATTACTTTAAGTATAATTAAACCTTGTCAATAATAATATTAATCATACACATCCTTAAATGAATGATAATTCGGTCGATAGCAATAGAAAGAATAACAATGATGAGAATAAATTAAGAATAATGTACTGGAATCCGCGTAGTGTTCGCAATAAAAAAGAAGAAATCGCGAAAATAATTCTAGATACTGACGTATTAGTATGCGTTGAATCTTGGCTAAAAGAAAAAGATACCTTTTTATTTACAAATTTCAACACTTTACGCAAAGATAGGGAACACGCTACAGGCGGCGGCATTGTATTTTTGATTCGAAAATCTTATTATTATACTGAAATTAAAAATCTTAATAACGACAATACGTCCGTTGAATTATGTGGAATTGAAATCGTCAACCTAAAGGATTCTATAACAATAATCGCTTGTTATAAACCTCCGCAAATAACATTAACAGAAAATGAATGGAGTTCGCTAGTAAAGAATACTAAAATTAATCAAAGGTGCATCCTATTTGGCGACTTCAATTCCCATAATGAGGCGTGGAATTGCGAAAGTACGGATACTAACGGTATGCGATTACTTGAACAAGCAGAAAAACACGACTTGATACTACACAATACCAACACTCATACACGATTCGACTTATATTCTAATAAAAAGTCAAACATTGACTTAGTACTCTCCACTATTAATTTCGCGCACTTTATCAATATAGAAGTCTCAAAAGATTCTCTAGGTTCGGATCATTTCCCATTGCTAGTAAATGTAAATACAGAAAGAGAATACTACCACAAACAAACTTTTAAAATTCAATCAATAAGAACAGACTGGCAAAGGGTTAATGATATACTCAAAACAGAATACGAAAAATTCCTTAGTTATGAGTTTAGTACGCTTAACCCCATTGAAAAATACGATATGTATATTGAAATTGTCAAATCAGCAGTAGAAAAAAGCACACCTAAGAAGAGAATAGTAAATAAAAAAATGCATAGAAATTCGGTGGCCTGGTGGGACATAGACTGTGACAGAATTAAACGACAACGACAGGCGGCTTACAAGAAATGGGAGTACACTAAAAATATCAGAGATCTCATTGAATATAAAAGACTACGGGCTTTAGTTAAAAAAACCTTTAAACAAAAAAAGAAGGATAGCTATAAAAAATACACAGAAACGGTCAACTTTAACGTAAACTTAAAACGCACGTGGAATATCGCCAAAATTTACAAAAATAAATTTGTTAAAGTAAATCCACAATCTTGTGAACAATTTCTACCGAAATTCAATAAAATCGGAAGCGTGCTACAAAATATGTGCCCAGAATGGGTAGCCACTGATCCCAGGAATATTCCAGAGGCAAATGATAACCCTATTTTCGACGAGACATTTAGCTACTCCGAATTTAATACAGCTTTAAAATCAAGAGGAGATAAATCTGCCCCGGGTTTAGACGGTATCAATTATGAAATATTACACAATATACCAATTAAATTCCACCTATTATTACTAGATATATTCAATGAGCTATATACAAATGACGTTTATCCCGATAGCTGGATTGAGACTTATATACATTTTGTCGATAAGCCAAATGGCAAGGGTCTGAGACCATTAGCGCTGACTAGCTGTATATGTAAAATATTCGAATTGATGCTATCATACAGAATGAGATGGTGGGTTGAAAATGAAAATATAATTCCTCTTGGAAAAACTGGCTTCAGAAAAGGGCAATCGTGCGCGGACAACCTCGTCACACTTAAATTAGACATTGAACAACATTTAAATAAAAAATTGCAGATTTTGGCAGTATTTCTTGATGTAAGCAACGCTTTCAACGAAGTACATAGCCAGATACTGCTAACGACATTAGCCAAACTTAGGTTCTCGCCCAAAGTGCTAAAATTTGTTAAATTTATAACGCATCATCGACGCATATATTCAGAAGTAAACGATAGTCAGCCTAAACACATTTTTAAAGGAGTTCCACAAGGTGGAGTACTAAGCCCTTTGTTATATATTCTATACGTACATGAAGTGTTCACTAGCTTGAATCCCAAAATTAAAATCTTACAATTTGCCGATGATGTAGTCATTTACATTCCAACTGACGATCCAGAAATTACTAAACCAATACTAGAAGAGACAGTAGCTAAGGTGACAGAAAGACTAAAAAATTTAGGACTAGACGTATCGCCACAAAAAACCAATTTCATTCATTTTAATAGAGCAGGCATCCTACCAGGCGAAACCGAAATTACTATATCGGAAGAAATAATCGCTTCCACCGATTCATTAAAATTCCTAGGATTATACTTTGATTATGAATTGACATTTAAACGACATTTAGCATATGTACAAGAAAAAACAAACCGAGCTATGAACATAATAAAGTTTCTTAGGGGCACTTACTGGGGTGCTCATCCTGACACCCTTATCACCTTTTATGAAAGTTATGTTAGGCCCATAATCGATTATGGATCGTTTATTTATTATCCCACACAAAAAGTTAATAGAGACAAGCTAGAAAAAATACAATATTCGGCCATCAGGTTAGCAATGGGTGAAAGACTGTCCACCCCAACAAATATATTGATTGACGAGGCAAAGCTTCCAATGCTGCTACACAGAACTAAAGTTCTATGCAAAAATTTTCTAATAAAATTATTAAGTGTTAAGGATACTATTGCGCATGAAACAATAAAACAGTATATACCAAATATCATCTCTAATCGCAGGAAAAAAAATAGTGTGCTTTACGAATGTATTAAAAGCGTTGTTGGTATGGAACATATAATAATAGCAGATAGATTTCCCAGCCTGTACAATTACCCGTATGAAATTATGAAAACGCATGTACGTACCAACTATGAACTTGGCGCCAAATTGCTAAAAAGCGAGAATCCAAATGAAACGTTTGATCAATTATTTATGAATGTTGATTCTTATAAAACTGACGGCAGCAAAAGCGACCTAGGTATTTCTGTTGGTAGCGCATGTGTGTGTCCGGAATCAAATATAACAAAAACAAACAGTATAATAAACAAAGCCACAATATTCACCGCAGAATGCATGGCAATCTCTGAAGCCTTGGATGTTGCTCTGCAGTTCCCAAATCGCAATCTAGATATATTCACTGACTCATTGAGTGCGGTTCAAGCACTAAGCGCGCCAAAAACTATTGTTAACATCAACGTCAACTTGTTAGAAATTCGTAACAAATATTATAGCCTTAGTACAAGACACAAAGATTGTACAGTAACAATATATTGGATACCCGCGCATGTAGGCATTATTGGCAATGAATTAGCGGATACATATGCAAAGAAAGCTGCAGAGCAACAACCCATGGTTAAATGCATACCGTATAGCGACATTAAAACAATTTTTAAAAAAGCAGCACTAGCCGAGACAAGGAAACACTGCTTAAATCAAGGTATGACAAAAGGGCAAATGTACTTTAAAAGGTATTATAAACAGACGTCGAAGCCGTGGTTCTCGGGCCTCGTACTAAACAGGGATTTCATAGTCACTATTAATAGATGCCGAAGCAACCATAATAGTTTAAAAGAATCTCTGGCTAAAATTAAGGTGGTAAGTGACCCAAGCTGCGATTGCGGATACGAAATACAAGACTTGAACCATATATTGTGGCAATGCCCTCTGTACAACACACCAAGATTAGAGCTAATCAAAGAACTAATTAAAGTCAAACAATATCTCCCGCTAGATATTAAGACTTTCCTAGGCGAACCAAATCCTACAGTGCTAAAAAAAATCTACCGTTTCTTGAATGTTTGCGAAATCGCTGTATAAACCAATGTAAAAATTCGTTGTTTTTTTTTGTTATTATTTTATATTTACATCTTGTACTCTTTTGTAAAGGAATTAATTTTTTGTATATATTTTTGTAAATGGCTAAATAACTTGTATATTGAATAAGTTAATAAAGCAAAAATTAAAAAAAAAAAAAAAGATACCTTATTTCAATTCAAAAAAGTCTGCGAAAGACCCAGAATGTCAGAGGCCTTGGTTTCTCTGTAAAAAATCATTATATCCATTCATATATGACAAAAATTTAGTTTTATTGCTATATCGAAGCATTTCACTAACCTTATCATTTTTTTAATGACTGAAATTATTATAAAAAAATTTACGTAATTGATAAAATTGGTTAAATTCTTCTATATAGCAATAAAACTAAATTTTTTTCATATATGAACGGATATAATGATTTTTTATAGAGAAATCAAGGCCTCTGACATTCTGGGTCTTTCGCAGACTTTTTTGAATTGAAATAAGGTATCTTCATGAATTTTTTGGTTATGATCCGGATGATTGAACTTTCCTAAAATTTGATTTTAAGACTTAAATGACTTATAACTTTCTTAAAACATATATATACGACATCAAAAATATTTTTTTTGAATAGTTTAGAAAATTTGCAGAAAAAAATGTTATATATCTCTATAGTGAAAAATGCTTCCCTGAGGATCTACAAATTAATGAAAGTAGCCAGAAAAAGCAAAGAAACGTGATTTCATCAACTTTGACCCTCTGTAACTCGAAGATACCTGATGCAAAAAATCTGAAAAAATTCAGGGATACTCATGTGTCTCTTAGGAACATTTTAAAAATTTTTTTCGATAGGGTCAAAAAATCGACCGCTCGATTTGTCGGAGAACCACCCATATATATATATATAAAATATTCCCTTGTCTGAGCCCTATTATATTAAAAATTTAATTTTCGCATTTTGAATTTCCCACCTACTTTCGGCCAGTATATGTCAGTCTGATCGCTATAGATATTACTGGAGTCAATGATTTTTAAAACTCTGTAGCCCGAATTCGAATTTTTCCAGGCTGTTTGAATTTTGCACTATGTTAAAACTGTTTTTTTTTTGCATGAATGTGATGTGGTAAAAAAAACGTCACTCCTGAAGCCCTTGTTATTGAATATCTAAATGTTGTAAATATAAAACTAAATAAGTACTTGCTGATAAGCCAATGATTGTGACAAGAAGTTTTTAACCTTTTTATTTATAATGTCTTAGTAATTTATAGTTAGTTTGATGGTATTAATTTTTGTGTATTATTGGTATAAAAAAAGAAAAGTTGAATATTTATATATTTTTCACATTTCCATTATTGTTTGTTGAATAAAAATAGGCTTGACAAGATCACACATTAGAGGACGAAACGTTGCCGAAAAGTATTAGATGGTTGTTATTATTGTTGTGATATGGATAATTAGCCTTTCACAACAAATAAGGGTTTCCTCCCACTGTTGTAAAATTTGTATATTTTCTGAATATAAGAATGGCGAGGATTAATAATAACTATAAAACTAAATAAGTACCTAATAGGATATTTGATTATCTTGTAATGGCTCTTCATACTATAACTATTAGTGTGAAAGTGTCACAACTGAAGCCTGTCACTTCCGAAGCCAATCCAGAAATGTTCCTATGTTAATGTTATGGAAAAATTTTAAAAATAGTTGAAGCTGTTTCCGAATCAACTATATTCCGTTATAACTTAAGTGATAAGAAAACCACTATTAGTTGTCCCCTAAACGAAACCTTTTCTTTCTTCGATTGAGACAGCGAAATATGCCATTTTTCTGCAAATCACCCATATATGGGTGGTTCTCTGTGAAATCGCGAGGTCGAAATTTCATTTTTTTTAATCATATCAAATCTCTTCTACTTGATGAAATACTCCTCCCTGGATTTTTTTCAGATTTTTTGTATCGATTATCTCTGAGTTACAGGGGGTCGAGGTTGGTAAAAACAGGTTTTTTCGCATTTTTGCTGATTTTCCAAAATTCATAGCTCTTTAGGCAAGCGTTTTTCAACATAGGAACATATAACACTTTTTTTAGCAAATTTTGTCCAATTTTCAAAAAAAAAATACTGTAAAAGTAATATATATATATATTAATATATATATGTGTGTGTGTCTGTGTATGTGTGTTAAAACTATGTTATAATACATTTATGCCTTTATATAAGCGAAATCAAAGTTTGCTCCGGACTACGACTACCAAAAAATTCATGAAAATACCGCCTTCCTCTCTCTAACTCACAGATAATCCATGCAAAAACTCTAAAAAATTCAGGGAGTTGTATTTCATCAATTAGAAGAGATTTAATATGATTAGAAAAAAAATTAAATTTCAACCTCTTGCTTTCATAAAGAACCACCCATTATGAGGAAATCTACGAAGAGTTGGACATTTTTTGGCTCAAAAGAAGAAAGTGAGTAATATTGAGGGCATACTGACAGGACCAGGTTTTTTACACTCGTTTGGACATATAAAAAAAAATATAAATGACTAAAATATATCGGCTTCCTATGCCAATAAAAAGTTACGAGCCAAAAATTGAAAAAAAAATTCCATAATTTTTGCACTTTTTTTCATTTTTCTAAAAGTTTAAGAGACGGCCTTATGTTGAATCAAATTTCCAATCAATAAAATGAAGGACTTGAAAACATCTTCCATTTGGATATAAATTTGTCTAAATTGGATGCACTGCTCAATATATATATATGTGAGATTATGAGTGTAAGTGTGAGAGAGACAGACTACTCTAACCTCTCCCTAGAAGTAACCCTAGAGAACAGTTTAGAGTAGAGTAGAGTAGAGAGAGAGGGGGGGGAGTGAGGGATGCTCTGGCAGGCCAGCAGACCCAACGGGACTGTTGGATTTGGGACGTGGGCGAATACGGACGTTTAAGTACGAGTTAAGCTTGAATGTCTGTCCTATCGTTATTGTTGTGTTTCTTGTTATGAATAAAGTGTTGTTACAGTTAATCCCTGATTACTAGCCACATCTTGAACCCGCCTACACGCTGAATTCCACAAATGGGGGCTCAGCCGGGATGTGGTTTTTTAAGTGATTGGAGATGCGCGAAGAATTTTTTCTTCGTTTGCGGCGGCGTCAGGTCGCGTGTGTTTGGAGCGTGAATCGTGAAGGTTCGGGAGCCGCTTGACGAGCGGAGTTTTTCGTCAAAGGCTGTGGAGCTGTGCATCGACGGGTGACACTTGGAAGCGTCATGCATCGTCGTGTGGAGGACAACAGCTCTAGAAGAAACGAAATGCTGCGCGTCGTCGAGTGAACTGAGGACGACCGGAAGCAGTGAATCTCGTGTTTGTGCGTACAGGTGGATACGTGAAATGTACGAGTGAGGCAACGAACTTTGATTGTCGTTGTGGTCTAGTGTGTATGTACGAACTTTGTAAGTCGTCACATATGGGCAGCGCGTGTGATCCGCTAGTGCACGACGAGCATTTTTTGGATGTCTGTGTACGAGTGAAGTCGTGGATTCAAGGTAATGTGTGCACGCGACAGGCGTCGTGGGATCGCAACGAGCGAGCAGACGATGACTGCAAGGAGCTGTCATGGCAGCGCAACTGTCAGCACGGAGAGCAGGCGATGGCAGAAGCTGTCGTGGCTGCGCAACTGTCAGCACCGAGAGCAGACGATCAGCTGGCCGAAGACTTCAGGGTTGCTGCAAGGAGCAGCAGAAAAGCCTCAGCAGCGGAGCTTTGTGTGTGTACGTGCGTGTACGGTACGAGTGTGCGCGTGTTAGTTTAGTTTAGGTTATGCTACACTCTACAGCCTAAGAGTAGAACTAGAAATCGCGTATAGTGTATAGGCATAGTATGTAATCTAAGCGTAGTGTATAGGTTTTATTTTTTTGTAAATAAGCTTAGGCTAGCTGCGAGCATTTTGCTAAGTAGGTTAAGACTTAGCGAGTAAATACGTAGGTTAACTAGTATATAGGTATACATAAGTAGGAGTATGTGTGCGTATTATGTACGAGTGATCAGCGAGTGCGTAGTGGATTCGATGTGAGAATCTAGACCGGGTGGATTCCCGGGCAGCGTAGTGGATTCTACGTTGCGGTGCGAATGGCGTATGTAGCGTGTGTGTTATGTTAGATATGTCCGTGTGAATGAGTGACGCTGTGTGTTCGTCACTGCTGTGTGGTTGGAAGTAATTGCTGTGTGATCGATTACTATCCATAGCTGTGTGGTCCTGTGTGGAATTATTTTTTGTGTGGTTGCAGTAATTGATGTGTGATCAGTTACTGACCATACAGTGTGAGCAGTGGATTCTGCGAGGCGTATAGGTACGCGAGGGATCGTGGCCAGATCCAGGGCTGGACTTGGCACGGTGAATTGCGCGTGTCACAACAAGTCGGGATAGCTGAGCGGTGGATTCCGCGAAAATAGATTCGGCGAAGTGGATTCCTCGCGCCGAACGGATTCATTTTTAGTTTGTTTTTGTTATATTGTTATATCGTCGTGCACAGTGTGAGCAGACGAGCGGTCTGCAGTGTGCACGGATATAACGGGTGCGAGAGTACGTTGTTGTTGTGTAAGTCTTGCATGGATGTGTGAGATTGTGAATTGTTATTTTGTGTATTCGTCAGGAGTGGACGAGTGGTATGTTTGAGAATAAATCTTGCGCGGATGTGCGCGAGATTGTGAGTGGCATGTATGAATGGCGACGTCTCGCATCGTCTGAGGGCAGACGATATGTCAGGAACGGTCGGTTGTGGGATTGTGATTGTAAGTGTGAGAGAGACAGACTACTCTAACCTCTCCCTAGAAGTAACCCTAGAGAGAAGGTTAGAGTAGGTGCGCTAGAGGGATGCGTGAGAGAGAGAGGGGGAGTGAGGGATGCTCCGGCGGGCCAGCAGGCCCAACGGGACTGTTGGTTTTGGGAAGGGGGCAAATACGGACGTTTAAGTACGAGTTAAGCTTGAATGTCTGTCCTATCATTATTGGTGTGTTTCTTGTTATGAATAAAGTGTTGTTACAGTTAATCCCTGATTACTAGCCACATCTTGAACCCGCCTACACCCTGAATCCCACACACATATATATATATATATATTTATATATTGCGTTTATGCATACATACATATTTATATATTGCGTATATATAATATATATAGTGTATATATATATATACACGCACACATGTTATCATTTTCTTACATCCAATTTAAACTCTAAAGTCATAGTAAAACTGAGATTTTGATTCAAAATTGGATAACCAAAAAATTCATAAAAAAACCTTTTTATAGTTCAAAATAACCAGCACACTATCAGAGTGGGTCTCAAAAACTGAAACCATTTAAAAAAATAAAATATGAATTTTGAAAAGAACATTTTTGGATTTCTCATCGAAAGAAATTACATTTAAACAGAAAAAATTTCTAAGAAAAAAAGTTGTCTAACTCTGGATCAAAATCTCAGTTTCATTCACTTTAGAGTTTAAATTGGATGTAAGAAAATGATAACGTTATATATATATATATATATATATATATATATATATATATATAAATTGAATTGCAAATTGCATTAGTTACGAGCCCTCACAGAGAGTGACCGTATAACCACTTATCTGCAAAGTTCCCACAGAACCACTTAACTCGAGTAATTTATTTAGCTTGCGCATTAAGAAAAAAACTATTTACAAATGTAATACCACGGTTGTATCCGTATTAGATACCTAATCAAATGAGCGAATACTTAGAGCTTTTCTCTGACATTTCGATCTTACGAATTACTCCAAACATTGAAATCGCTTTTTCTCGAAAACAAGAAAAAGTCACTTAAGTGGTTCTTCCTGTAAACCACAGATATATAATAAGTCACGCTGCTCCCCGAAGACGCATTCACTTATACTTGCCTGCCGCGCTCGTTGATCTTACATTCCATACTATAAAACAAATCTTAATTTTATTGGAATTAATGGATTTCTAATAATGTTCAATGCAAATGAGATGAGTTCGTGTACCAACAAATGTTTTTATGAAATTGGATTAATACGAGCTCTATATTTTTTATTGAAAAAAATAAGTACTCGTACATTCAATATTTTAATTTTTTATTTGATTTGAACTTATTTAAATAAATATATATATATATATATATATATATATATATATATATGGGTGGTTCTCTGACAAATCGAGCGGTCGATTTTTTGACCCTATCGAAAAAAATTTTTAAAATGTTCCTAAGAGACACATGAGTATCCCTGAATTTTTTCAGATTTTTTGCATCAAGTATCTTCGAGTTACAGAGGGTCAAAGTTGATGAAATCATGTTTTTTTGCTTTTTCTGGCTACTTTCACTAATTTATAGAGCCTCAGGGAAGCATTTTTCACTATAGAGATATATAACATTTTTTTCTGCAAATTTTCTAAACTATTCAAATAAATATTTTTGATGTCGTATATATATGTTTTAAGAAAGTTATAAGTCATTTAAGCTTTAAAATCAAGTTTTAGGAAAGTTCGATCATCCGGATCATAACCAAAAAATTCATGAAGATACCTTATTTTAATTCAAAAAAGTCTGCGAAAGACCCAGAATGTCAGAGGCCTTGGTTTCTCTGTAAAAAATCATTATATCCGTTCATATATGAAAAAAATTTAGTTTTATTGCTATATCGAAGCATTTCACTAACCTTATCATTTTTTTAATGATTGAAATTATTATAAAAAAATTTACGTAATTGATAAAATTGGTTAAATTCTTCGATATAGCAATAAAACTAAATTTTTTTCATATATGAACGGATATAATGATTTTTTACAGAGAAACCAAGGCCTCTGACATTCTGGGTCTTTCGCAGACTTTTTTGAATTGAAATAAGGTATCTTCATGAATTTTTTGGTTATGATCCGGATGATCGAACTTTCCTAAAACTTGATTTTAAAGCTTAAATGACTTATAACTTTCTTAAAACATATATATACGACATCAAAAATATTTATTTGAATAGTTTAGAAAATTTGCTGACAAAAATGTTATATATCTCTATAGTGAAAAATGCTTCCCTGAGGATCTACAAATTAATGAAAGTAGCCAGAAAAAGCAAAAAAACATGATTTTGACCTTCTGTAACTCGAAGATACTTGATGCAAAAAATCTGAAAAAATTCAGGGATACTCATATGTTTCTTAGGAACATTTTAAAAATTTTTTTCGATAGGGTCAAAAAATCGACCGCTGGATTTGTCAGAGAACCACATATATATATATATATATATATATATATATATCTTTGGCTTGCAGGAAGAACCACTTAAGGGGTTATGACAGTGTTAAAATTTTGAAAATACCCATTTTTATTTTATTCACTTTTTTCATAGTTAATAGTCTGTAGAATATGGTCCTGAAAGCCGTTTTTGGCTAAAAAAATTTTCCTCGAAGATATTAACAAAAAACTAACAAATCTGTTTCAAGTAAATTTTTGAAAAATCGTGATTTTTAAATATTTTAATTAGGCCAAACTTGTGGAAAGGATTGTTCTAACCCACTTTTTACAGAGTAATTTCATGAGAAATCTTACTGAAAATATGACTTAAAAACCGTTTTAGAAACCGTTTTTTTCTCAAGAGTTATTAATTTAATTATTTCCGTAAAATAAATAAAATCTGTAAAATTAATTTTTCTATGTGTGATTTTATGTTACTAAACTCAATGTGTTAAAGTAAAGGCATTCAACAAATTTGAATTTGCCACTCGAATAGGTTGTGCCTCACAGCGTCTAGTCGAGAATGAAGATTTCTGTTTGATCGGTATAGTAGAATTTTCTGTAAAGCAGCAGAAAGCAGCCAAACAGCTGTATTTCATCCAAGACACTAGATCAGTGCAGTTAGTCTGCTAGCTGCTGTAGCAATGCTTATAACCTTATAGTGGTGTTGCAAAAGTGCAAGAGCTTCTGC
Source organism: Philotrypesis tridentata (assembly GCA_018906965.1). NCBI lineage: Eukaryota > Metazoa > Arthropoda > Insecta > Hymenoptera > Pteromalidae > Philotrypesis > Philotrypesis tridentata. The sequence goes on along the minus strand of JACCIB010000337.1, from coordinate 21,137 downwards.
AGAGTACAAACATTATTCAGATAAGTATTGGAAACTAATTTGTAATAACAGTGTTCATAAAGCTTTTTCTTTGTTGGTATATTTTTTGCTTTTAGGTATACGGGTGCAAGCCAGCAAAATGGGAGCTTATATTGACTGCCTGAAGTATTATTTTGCATACCTTTTAAGAACTTGAAGTGTATTTAATAATGGTAAGTATTGTATGTAACTGTAATTCATAAACATAACTTGATTATGAATAGCTAACGATAATTTTTATTTTATTTTCAGCTTCTAAATGCTATTATCACACAGCATGACAAGCGCGTACCATCAAATATACTTTATTGCATGTATATTTGAGTACCAAAAGCAAATCAAGGTATGCCGGATATTTTCTGTAAGTACAGCTGAGTACATTTGTATGATTTACATTATAAACTTTAAATGCCTTTTACTCAAATTTAGTTTTTTCATGCTTTTGATGTACTTGCCGCAGCTTTCTGAAGGAACCGTAACATCAATCCGGATGAACCAAAGTGGAAAACCTTCCTAATGAGTACGGTCACAAACTGAGTGGAGCAGAATTGGCAAAAATAAGTTCAAAGTGAATGTTACGTATGTTTACATATGTAACATTCACTATAATTATTAATATTGTCAATATATGTTTAATTAATTATATTAATTTTGTGTTTTTCAGGAATCTGTTCCACTTAGTCTGAGACCAGACTCATAATGAAGATTTGGCACTTTGATTCAACAGGATTGATGGTACGGTTCCATCAGAAACATGCGGCAAGTAAATAAAAGTGATGAAAATCATGATTTTTGGTAAGCAAATACCTTTAATTGTTTTTTAATGTTACACTCACTTTTTGCATATTATTTATGCATAAAAGTGATGTATAATACTTGTATTTGAAAGCAAAAATATAGTTTTTAGAGCACCTATATATCTATTAATTTTTTTCAACACTAACAATTTTTCTTTTTTTTCAGGTTTTAACACTGTCATAACCCCTTAAGTAACATTTTATGAAAAATTTTTTTTTTATGTCGTATTCGAGGTGCTCTTAGTACCCTTTCTCATTGTACAATAGTAGGATTTCCGAAATGCACAAATATTTTAAATACCAGCCGATTGCATAATCACTTAACTGCGTCTCTCGTAAAAACATTACCGCAGAACCACTTAAGTGCACTCGTTCTTTTTTATTTTTGTGCGACATACACCGTGTGGAGTACATTAAAGCTGTACAATATATATCTAATTACCTATACCGATATATTCGTCAGTTTTTTAAAATTTTTAAAAATTTTGTAATGTTTTTAAATTTTACAAAAATTGTCAATTTGCAAAGACAAAAAAATTATTGGAATCGCTCTGATAAAATTTGTACCTATTCCTTAGATGATTCTAAGAACTTATTACTCTTGAAAATTTTTTCCAAAAGTGCGTGGCTTCTGAACAAAAAATTCGTAAGTCTTCGTAAAAAATTTTCAATTATAATATGCGCCAGTTTGACCATACCGAGGTTTAAAATCAACCCCCAAATCACGTATCTTTTAGGTTTGGACATTTATTCCATTGATTAGAGGGATTCTAGATACATTGCAAATGAAAACGTTCTTGAAATCTCGAATTAAAAACAAAATTGTGAAAAAACCATGCTTTTTTCCTTTAAACCGTTTATTCTCATTGTTAATAACAATTTTCGAGAATTTCAATTAAACTATTAAAAAGGGCATGAGTTAAACTTTAAAAATATGCCCCACCTGAATTCTTTAAATTACAAATAGCATTATAGTCGGGGCCCCGTGGGATTTCGACAGGAAGTTCGTGGCACTAGCAGTTTTATTATTGGAAGTGGTAAAAGTTAGTGTACTGATAACTACCATAAAGTCTCTATAATGTACCTACCCAGGAACATTGTTGTTATTGCAAAATAAAGTTCAAAAATGCATTTTTTTTTGCATTAGTTACGAGCCATCAAAAAGAGTGACCGTAATAAGCATTTATCTGCAAAGTTCCCGCAGAACCACTTAACTCCAGTAATTTGTTTAGCTTGCGCATCGAGAAAAAAACTATTTACAAATGTAATACTACGGTTGTATTCATATTAGATAGCTAATCAAATGAGCCAATACTTAAATCTTTTCTCTGATATTTTGATCTTACGTATTACTCCAAACATTGAAATCGCTTTTTCTCGAAAACACGAAAAAGTCACTTAAATGGTTCTTCCTGTCAGCCTCAGATATATTACACACACACACACACACACACACACACACACACACACACACACACACATATGTATATATAATAGGATGTAACTGTCAGTTCAGAAGTGTAGCGCGAAATATACTTTTTTTAGTTTAAGATTTTGAAACACCACAAAACTAAATTAATTTTAATATTTTCGCATTTACGAAATATGGTGTCAAAACTTGATGGAATTATAACTGAATCAAACAAATTTTTCAATTTTTCAAATCAATTCAATGTTTTATTCAATTAATGCTTTTAAGCGAGTAAATTGTTTCTAATTTAAAATCTCTTAGAACCGTTTTTAAAATTATTAATAAATAATAGTTAATTATAACGTTCGCTTTATCGATTTGATTTTATTTTATAGGTTACCGTGATCTTGTAATGTAAGTTTCGTTATTGGTTTCCTTACTAGTAAATAAGAAGTGACAAAAAAAATTTTAATAAAACTGTTTTGGTTAAACTTGAAAGATAAATGCATTTTATACAAGTACATCTTAACTAAAAAAGCATTATGACGTTTCCATTTTCCACACGTAGAACATTTTTTAATAAAAAATACTAACAGGCCTCAAAGCTCACTAAACACGTTTTTACTGCTATAATAATTTTCTAAATCATTCGCATCTCTCAAATAACGTTTAAGTCTTACAAAATCTGAATATAAATTCTTTGGTTAACAGTTCTACAGTTTCTTCTTAAGGAATCTCATGCCATGATAATCCAAGCTCACAACTTACTGTATATTATACAAACCACACTAATAATATAAGCAACTATTACAAAGATTTAAGCAAATACAACATCTGAATAAAAAAGAGAGCAGAAGAATAACACATACCTTGAGTGATATCTCGAGCTCTTCCTCTCGCATTCTGTGCGCCGTTTGATTAACATAATACTCAACTGTGCGTTTTCCGGCGTCTCCTCGTTCTTGAATATTAAACACACAACGGCACTGTTATGTTTCTTGGCAATCATATGTATATACATATATATATGCATACATACTTTTATAAATCTACATTTATATACAAATATAGTATATGCTACACTGCAAGACCATTTATGTCACCTCTATTTCTGCACCTTACTAAGCTAAATATATTTGTCTATGGACAAAAAACACCTTGAACAGACCGTTCTTCGATCAAACTTACGTGAGCGCGATACGTTGCGCTAACGTTTATTCACAAAGTTATGGTATATACATAAAAATATGTATACGTACATGTACTAGTGCACACAGGAAACTGAAAGACATGTATACGCAAACGGCGGTGGGCCGACACTGAGCACCGTCAGGTGAAGCGAGTCGCCGGCCGTCGCGAACACCTGTACGGCCGCACCGCTACTCCCTCCTCTCATTGTATATAATAGGTGCTATAGACTACTACACAAGTGTACATATACGCATCTCTCTTCTTTGCTCCATCTCTATACCTATATATGTATATCTCTTACTGCATTTCACTCTTCTCGACAATCCAGATGTACCGTAAGGTCATGCTATACTGGCTGTAGGAATTACATGAGTATGAGAGAGCAGTATATAGAAAGATCTACAGTAGATAAGTAAGATACCCGTAATATTCCTCTGACTCTACATTTTGGAGGGTCGATTTTCTTACCCAAGCAAATGTATAGTTATATAGTCCTAGCTCTCTCTCTCTCTCTCCCCCTCTCTCACTCTCTGTCGCTCTCTCTCTCTCTCAGCTGTCTCTCTCAAATCTCTCTCACACACTCACACATGTATACGATCGAGAATGTGTACGAAAACTTGCTTTAGAGCTCGTCATTAGATCGTTTCTCATGATGTACGTGCATGTTTTTTGCATGTTATACGTGCTTATAAAATTTTGGGTTTGAAACAATTAATATAATTTCATTTGTTATACTGAAATTATCGAGAATCCCCCTTGCAAATAATGTCGGCATTTTATGACATCATAAATTGATGTAAATGCATAATTCAAAGGTGTATTTCGGAAAACCTAATTTTTTTTTCTATTAGCTTTATTCAAAAACCAATTTTGAACTTTTCACCTATTTTTCCTACAGCTGTCCCTTAAGTGAAATTGTTTAAAATGATTATTTAAATTGAATTGAGGTTAGTATATGGAAAAATCCGCAAAAAATATTCAGATAATTAGTTGGGAATTTAAAATAAAGTATTTCGTTTTACACCTTTAGGTCGTGTGACACTATTTTCTCAACAATTTTAATATTTAGATGTGATATTTAAAAAGCGAAAAAAAGATAGCTTTAATTTGAGCTATAGAACCTTAGATTGAGAGTTATTAACAGTTGATCATATAGCAATGAGGCCTCAAATGCAAATTTTTCGTGAAAAAATTGAGAAATTTTGAATTGAAAAACTAGACATTTTCAAAAAAAAATTGGTAACATTACAAAGTTCTCGCTAAAGAATAAAACTGAATTGTTTCAGATCGATTCGAGCAATTCTTCAATTTTGCAAGGTAACAAATTTTTAGAAATTTAAAAAATTTGATCAAATTGCTCACGTGCTAATTACTACGAATCTAATAATCCGATTTTAATGTTCTATATATCACAAATTAAAGCTCACTTTCCCTAATAAATAACGATCGTATGTAAGAAATATTTAGGTATTCGAGAACTATGCAATGCGCAAGAAAATTTTTTTTCGCTGTTTAAATTTCACGCATAAATTTCATAATTGTTAAAAAAACAGTGTCACACAACCGTTTTCGTGGGAACGCTATTTTTTTCGTATTCTGTGTGCCCTATACAAAAAAACGCTATCCCAAATGTGTAGCAATAGACATTTTATTTAATTTTCCAACCAATTATCTGAATATTTTTGGGGATTTTTCCATATATATATTTCTGATTTATTTGAATACATTCTAAATTAAGTCAATTCAATTTTAATTTTTTGGTTAAATGAATAGAAATATATATATATATATATATATATATTTATATATATATATATATATTTCTATTCATTTAACCAAAAAATTAAAATTGAATTGACTTAATTTAGAATGTATTCAAATAAATCAGAAATACACCAACCTGGTAAATCTCCACATAAAAAAATCATGACCGGATATAAGCCAATTAATTTGCTGCTACCTGATTGCCTCATGCAGTGCGCATGCGTTTAAAATGTTCGTTTCTGATTTCGCTTTTCATTATTTAATTATATATAACAGAACAAATATTGATATAACTTTATATTCTATTTATATTGAATGATAACGTGTTTATCGCTAGGTTATAATTCCATAAATTTAAATCAAAAAGTAAACATGTATATGAGTTTCACTATTATGTAAGAATCAGGAGTGTCAAAAACTTCAAATTAATGCTTGGGACTGTCTTCGGACCGCGCCGGCTACTTGTCATAACGCACATCTGGATGTTTATAGCTATTTTCACACTTTTTTCATGCGACTCGGGTCCAAAAAAAATTCTTAACTTTGGACGGCTCTCACAAGGAACAACATTATGAAAACGAGTCGAGTATTTTAAGTATCTGTAATTTTTTTCAATTTTTTGAGCCTAGTCCCATCTTGATGCGATTTTTCGTTACTGAGAAAATTTTTTTTTGCATTTGTTGATTTACAACGAAACTATTTATAATTTTTTTAAAATTCCGACGCGATTCCGTTCTCAAAGCTTTCAAGTATCTACCTGATTTTTTACGGCAATGATACTCCATTTTTGAGCCCATGGCAGCGGTCTAAAGTTGACCTTTCTGAAAAGTGCCAAAAAATCTGCATTTTTTTCTCTTTTTTTCGCGATTCTGAAGCTTCTAATAATTATTTTTAATCGAGACTTATACTAATCAACGCGCAGATAAATTATCTTTCTTGTATGGCTTTTCTTTTTTCTAGCAAGTTATTCGCTGGGAAACTGAGGTGCACTTTTGTTTTAAACGGATAGTACCTGAAAATTTAAGTGATAAAGCCATGAAGTCGAAGGTGTATAAACTATTTATATAAAAATCAAAACTATATGTTCTTAGATAAAGTTAATTGCATGTATTGTTTTAACAAGTTAAAATAAATTTGTATACCAAATTTCAACCTTCTAGCTATAATACATTTTAAATAAAGGGAAGACTATAATATTTGAAATACGACCGTAACTGCGGTGGATGATTACTTTTTTCAATTATATACTTCACACTCATTTGAAATCTATGATAGCTAGAGAACAAAAATTGGGTTCACAAATTTATTTTAACTTGTAAAGACAATGCATGTAATTAGTTTTATCTTAGAACTTACAGTTTTGATTTTCATATCAAGGGGCGCGGTAGTACCACGATGGCAAGTAAGGTACTTCAGTACGTACGCCGCCGTCGGGCGCTAGCCAGACCCTATTATACATCTCATAGCACATCTCATACACTTTGATCGCTTTGTTTGTCACATGGGACTACTTAAACGAAAGCTTACGACAAAACTAAGAAAATCACATCAGGGACAGATTTTCGGAAATAGCTTCTATAAAGAGAGAAAAAATAAAACGGAATAATTCGCATCCAGTTACGTCAGCTCTACGTATTTCCGTAATACGGTGCAACATTGTTTATATTTATAATAATTAACGTGGATATTTTAATTAATAATTTAACATATTATTATAAAATAGTGTGAAGTATGGCAAATTTAATATTTTAAAACAGTGTTGTTGTAAAACAATGTGAAATAATCAAATCAATTTCGTACACACAGATCAACATGATAAATAGTATATAATCAGATAAGCATTTAGTTTTATTTTAATATAATATAAATAAACTTTTTGTAAACTGATTCTTTGTTTCAATGTTTTTATTTATTTTTCAGATATTTTCTACTTCCATTGCGGAATATGTTACACACAACTGTCAGGTTATATAGGAAAGGAATTCCGATGACAAACTAGTAAAGTGAAAAAAGTATTTTTATTCGAGAATAATCTACATTATATTCAGAGAATAAAATTACTGCGCTATACATTCATAAAAAAATTTTTTCAAAATCTCAAAATTGATCCATTTTATCGATAAAAAACGGACGCGAGTTATTCGATTTTTCATATAATGTTATACGATGCTCGTGGGATCTGTGTTTTTTTTTAATAAAATAATTAAATAATTCCAAATATGAATTAATGAAATCGAATGATTTCAACTCAGCTATACAATGGAGACGAGATCTTCGATTTTCATAAAAAACGGAAGCGAGATATTTGATTTTTCAAAATTATTTTATATTTTGTTGTAAATATTTACAATAAAATATAAACTTTCCTATAGGCCTTAAGTCAGAATATTAATCAGTTTTTGTAAGTAGAGCTTGATTCATGTATGCAGATCAGTACAGATATTTTTATACTTAAAAAACAAATTTTTGTAAAATTAGCAGAACGGGCCCATCACTGGTAAAAATTAATTATTTTCATGAATTTTTTTCACACTTTAGGTATATTGGCGCTACCAAGCATTCATCTACCACAAAAAATTGTAGATACGGTTGTTCTATGGGGCTTTTTTTGAAGCTGAAAAACATCAAGGGGATCAAGAACGTTCAAAAAGCAGTGATTTCGTATATTCGAAAGCACTCCGAGGCTATTGTTACGATTGCTGTGAAAATTTGGGAAATAATTCATAAAGACGTAAAATTTACGGCATGACTGCAATATTTAAAAAATTTTGAAAAAATATTAAAAAATAAGTTCCGCTTTCCTTCGCTAGGCGATAAAAAGCGCTGCATTCGTACCATGCATCCGAGAAAATGCATTATAAAAGTTATTTGACGAAAAGAACGCATAAAAACCGAGTTTACCCGTAACCTAATTTATATAAGGTATATAATAGTCACAAAAATATTAAGTTTTCGAGCGGCATGAAAGAATAAAACCGAATCTTCGTGTAGCAAACAAACTATTCCGCTTTTACCTTTCGGAGGGGTAAGAAGAGGATAAGAAAGAGGAAAAATGTTATTTCTTTGACAGGCAACAGGAGGCGCAGAATTTCATTTCTCAAGTCTTCCCGGAAGATCGGTAATGCAGCTCGAACAGCACGTGCGACCGGCCTGAGCAAGAATTTTTCGACCATAGATTTTCATGCCAAATTTTTTCTACCCACATTTTCAGCTGCTTTCAGCATCGTGCATTTCACCGGGGATAAGTGTATATAGCCACTCGCTGCAAGCTGTACTACGCTCTTAGTAAAAGATAGCGGCAACTTGGTACACGTGTTCACAACCTGGTACCAAACGCTTAGACCGCGCGGCAGTTTATACTACTTGACCTGTGGGTAGGCCGGGGTCGCAGGCCGTAGTGTCCCTTTTATGACGGTTCATTTAGATCGTTGAAATTAAATTCGAATTTGAATAAATAAGTTGGCTAACAAAAAAATTTAATAGATGTAAACGATTTATAAAACTAGAAAAGGCTAACCGAATTTGAATGACAAAAATCGACTGGTAAGTACTTGATAAAGTGAGTGCTCAGATTTTCATGATTACACTAACAAAGTTTTGTTTTTCAATTTTTCAATATTATGAATTTTTGCATAAAATATTATTCGTTTTTAAAATTTACTAATAATAAAAAAACTTGAATCATAAAAATCGGATGATTTCACATTAATTAAAATTTTTTAAAGCTAGAGGCTTCAGACCAATGGGACTTTCTTCTGTAAACCAAAAGATGATGAAAAATTCCGAGGAAAATGCGAAATATATAATATGAAAATTTAACATGGGGAGGCATATGGAGGAAAAAAAAATTGACTATTCGAATTTTTATTATTTTTTTGTTAAATGGGCTTAATTTTTGATCTGAGCATCGAAACTTGGTATATTTTTTTTAAATTAAAGCTCTTTTGTAATCTCTTTTGTACTTTAATATAATATGAGATAATATATTCATATTCTATATTTCGCATTTTCCTCGGCATTTTTCATCATCTTTTGGCTTACAGAAGAAAGTCCCATTCGTCTGAAGCCTCTAGCTTTAAACAATTTTTTTCAATTTCTAGACCTCATGTGCCTAAAATTATTTTAACGCAGATATTAGTTTTATTATATTTATAAATTTATGAGACAAGTTACTCCCATGTACCCCATAAAATCAGTTAAAACTTGAAAATATATAAAATATGGAACGCAGTGAAAATTCAAAATTTCAAAATTGCAATAACGACAAAATTGTAAAATTTGTGTCGTTATTGCAACGTTGATATTGTGCATTTGAATTTATTTTGTCAATCCGTTTTTTTATATATTTGTTGGTAAAGTATGAATACAATTCCGACCATTTATCACTCTACATTATAATTTATTATGTAAGCCCCTAAACAAATAGCTAAACAAAACACTTTGTAATCATATATATATATATATATATATATATATATATATATATATATAAAATAAAATTCTGTAAAACTTCTTATTAATTTATACGTTAGTTAAATTTTTTATATTTTCAAATTTTTCAACCATATTTTTTATAAATAAATGTTAAGCTAATTACTTTTTTTAATTCTATTGATTTTTAATAATTTTAACTTATAAAAAATGTTGAATTCTTTGTTTTAGATAAGATATGTATACTGTTTTATAAAAATTTATCATTCATTATTTTCTATAAAGTGTAAGTTGATCTGGCCCAATTAGTTTTTGAGATATGGGCTCTTGAAGATGACTTAAAATTTCGAAAATCAGCGTACGTACGTACGTAATTTTTTTCAAAATCTCAAAATTGATCCATTTTATCGATAAAAAAAGGACGCGAGTTATTCGATTTTTCATATAATGTTATACGATACTCGTGAGATCTGTGTTTTTTTAATCAAATAATTAAATAATTCAATAATTAATAAATTAACGAAATCGAATGTTTTCAACTCAGCTATACAATGGAGACGAGATCTTCGGGTTTCACAAAAAACGGAAGCGAGATATTTGATTTTTCAAAATTATTTTATACTTTCTTGTAAATATTTATACTTAAAATACACATTTTTATAAAATTAGCATTTAGCAGAACAGGCCCATCACTGGTAAAAATTATAGTATATGAGGGTAACTCTCCGCACAAATTTGGAAAGACAATCAAATACTGTACTATTTCAGCATATTACATCTTCTATTATATTAAGCAGCTTCCTTTCGGAATATCGATTGGGGTTTTACAGACTTTTTTTTGGCTTAAAAATTGGTATAGACATCTACACGTGTATATTGCAAAATACGTGCATAAACTTTACACGCTCAGCTTCAAATGCCATCATTGACATTTCAAGTATCTTCTAATCCAAGGTCATAATTGCACTTTAAAAATTGTTCAGACTTTTTTTTGACTCTTTTGATTTAATTTTAAAAAAAAAAACATTATGACGAGACATTTTTTTATATATTTCAATTCGCACACTTAAAGCTGAAAACCAAACCTTTCCAAAACTTTGTTCAGATATTCATTACTTTATACCTCAAGGTCATAATTGCAAATTTAACATTGAACTTATCGATTAAGACTTTTTTTTTCAGTCCATATGACATATATATACTTATGAGTATATTTAAGGAACATTTGATTTTTGATTTGATAAAGAATATCAATCCAATATATATTTGCATATACGTATATAATATACTAAGCTCTCAGCTCAACAAAGCATGGGGTCCATGGGTTTTCTATGGGGTTTTCATGGTATTACTCGACACTTTCATGTTGAGAGTCCTTCCATACAACGAGTACGTTTTCATTAAGCTTTTCTTTTATCTATGGGATTTTATGGTGTTTTTATGGTGGTCATGTTTAAACAATAAACAATGAATGCATGATCTATGAATTATCTAACAACCTTTTGTTATTTTTTGTTCAACAAAATTTTGATTGAAATAGTTGAAATCTGTATGTTACAAGACATCTTCTATTATATTAAGCAGCTTCCTTTCGGAATATCGATTGGGGTTTTCCAGACTTTTTTTTGGCTTATAAATTGGTATAAACATCTACACGTGTATATTGCAATATACGTGCATAAACATTACACGCTCAGCTTCAAATGCCATCATTGACATTTCAAGTATCTTCTAATCCAAGGTCATAATTGCACTTTAAAAATTGTTCAGACTTTTTTTTGACTCTTTTGATTTAATTTAAAAAAAAAAACATTATGACGAGACATTTTTTTATATATTTCAATTCGCACACTTAAGATTGTTCTATACCCCGACAAAAGCGCCCTCAGGAACTAGCAGACCGGATGCTACTTTTTCTGAACAAACTGTGAGTTTGTTATTAATTATTTATTAATAACAAACGTATCAAAAAAAACTTCAATCCCTTTTGCACGTGGGGAAACTAAGATATGTTGATGCTTAATTTTCTATAGCTTATAACCAGTGATAATAAAATTAGGTCCAAAACGTCGTCTGCACCGACAGATCAGCGAGCAAACGAACTTGTACGGGAAACCATTTATAATAAATTATCAGGAACATTTAAATGCAAAAACAAAGTTTCCCCACGTGCAGAAGAAAATAAGCTACAACATACAATTTATTTCGGCTAAAAACAATGTGACACGAAGCCGTATTTTGTTCAGAAAAATGCACATTGGAAAATAACGAAGCGTCGTACTATATACATCAATATCGACGATAAAACAGAGCGAAATGTGATGATTATACTCTCACATAGGTGGCGCGCGCAGACAGAGGCAGTCTCGTATCCATACTGAAAACGATGGGTGCATGGGGGGAACAATAAAATTTTTTTTCTATAAACTACTTAACAAAAATTTAATAAAATAAAATAATTAAATAAATTTAAATTGTATACGCTTATTTATTCTTATTCCTTTCTTACATTTGATTCTTTTATTATTTTCTTTTCTCTAATTCTAAATCTTATTCTCTCAACCATCATCTCTCTCTCTGCTGCTCTTACCACTTCTTCTGTTATTTCTTCTTCCAAAACCTCCACTTCTCCACACTTTTCTTCTTTTCCCTTTTCCAATCCTTTCTTCAACTCTCTTTTTCTCTCCAGCCATACTCTCAAGTCTTCTGCTTCAGCATTATCATTAGTTGCTCCTTCCTGAAAAAAGCAAAATTTTATTTTTATAGAAAAAATCATAACAATATACAAAAGTTTAAAAAAAAGAATGTATATGTATATATGCATATCACTCACGTTCTCTTCCCTATCTACTGGCCCGTTGCCCCATCTCTTCTGGTGGTACGCTTTGGCGCGGAGGAATCGCGTAATTCCACCGCTTTTACTCCTTCTTGGGGCCATTTTAAATAATTTATGCAACTGTAAAATAAAATATTATTATTTATATAATTATATTATTATTTGTTTCATTTATTATTAGAACACATAATTTGTACATATTTACTAACCTCAGCGAAACAAAGCGAACAGCCAAACGTTGTATAAAGATTACAACATATAGAACAATGAGCACATGACTAATAGCGCCACCATAAATTATCAAATTAGGGAAACACAAAGAAGGTGGCGCTATTTACCTCCCCCCGCGGTACTAGCATTTATCGCTAGTGATTTTTTATCTACTTCGCGCCTAATTGCTTCGATTAGCACGAGGACTCATTAGCGTCTTGACACTCCTTGTGAATAGTCGCAGTTACGTATCATTTAGCAAATTTACTAAAGTTAGTGAAAGTGCTACTCGATACAACATCAACAACAGGGAAGTATTTTATTGATAATCATGGTGCAAGATCAACAAATTCGGCAGCATTCTTGGCAGGAGAGGAAGAACATCAACCATGGCGATCGCAAGCGTTATCGGCTCAATGGAAAACGTCTCTCAAGAAAGAAAAGTGCCGTTCAACGGTGAGTATTTTTTATAAATATATTTTATAATCATAAATGTATATATAAATGAATATATATAAATGCCCGCAAGCGTATATGTATGTGTGTGTGAGTGCCTGAATCATGCATTATCATTCCCGCCATTTTTGATGCAGCGATGCATAAAAAAAATTGTCGCACGTCTACAGGATCTGATAAATATACACAAAATTTACAAAAGATTTTAAATAAATTCCGGTAAAGTAGATTATTTTGCAAGCTTCTTTAATAGTTTGCTATAAACATTAAAATTAATAGGCTAACTAATTAATTGCACAATGCAAAAAAGTTCAATTAATCAATAAAAAAATACATAATTAAACATATAGTGTAGTGTTTAGTATTCTTATAAAATAATTCGAACATACGACTTGAAACACATAGAGGCCATTTTTACGCGTGAACGTAGACACGCCCATTTTCTTTCTTATACTTCTCTTACGGCCAATACCCGAATACACAAAACATTCATATGATCCGTCCATGAATGTTTTAGTATAATTTACAAAAATAAAATATAATTCTTCACGGACATTTTTAAATAATAAGCTTTGTTATAAACAATTTATTTGTATTTTTTTCATATCTAAACATATATCTATGAAAAATTGTATAAGTATTTTTTATAAGTTTTTTCACAACCCCCACGTACATGTATTTGTTCAAAATGGCTTTTAAAGTGCAGGAGACTGTATATTTCTACACATAGCTCTGTATTAAAAATCAAAAAACAGTTTCAAAGAACCATACTGCAGGATATTGTTTATTTAACTATCAGCTATACGCACGATTCGATTTTACACCCCCCACGTAACTTAATCCGTTCAAAATAGCGTCCAAAGTGCGGGAGACTACAGGAGACTGCAGATTTGTACACTGAGCTTGGTTTAAAAAATCGAAAAATAAGTCTTAGGGTACCATACTGCAGGATATTGTTTATTTAATTATCAGCTATACGCACGATTCGATTTTACAGCCCCCACGTACTTGTATCTCTTCAAAATGGCGGCCAAAGTCCGGGAGACTGCAGCTGACTGCAGATTTGTACACTTAGCTTTGTTTTAAAAATCCAAAAATAAGTTTCAAGGCATAACACTGCAGGATGTTGTTTATTAAAGTCTCCGCTATACGTACGATTCGATTTTACACCCCCCACGTAAGTTAATCCGTTCAAAATGGCGGCCAAAGTCCGGGAGACTGCAGGAGACTGCAGATTTCTACACTTAGCTTAGGTTTAAAAATCCAAAAGTAAGTTTTGGGGAACCATACTGCAGGATATTGTTAATTTAACTATCAGCTATACGTACGATTCGATTTTACACCCCCCACGTAAGTTAATCCGTTCAAAATGGCGTCCAAAGTGCGGGAGACTGCAGGAGACTGCAGATTTGTACACTTAGCTTTGTTTTAAAAATCCAAAAATAAGTGTCAAGGCATAACACTGTAGGATGTTGTTTATTAAAGTCTCAGCTATACGCACGATTCGATTTTACACCCCCCACGTACTTGTATCTCTTCAAAATGGCGGCCAAAGTCCGGGAGACTGCAGGAGACTGCAGATTTCTACACTTAGCTTTGTTTTAAAAATCCAAAAATAGGTTTCAAGGCATAGCACTGTAGGATGTTGTTTATTAAAGTCTCAGCTATACGCACGATTCGATTTTACAGCCCCCCGCGTACTTGTATCTCTTCAAAATGGCGGCCAAAGTCCGGGAGACTGCAGGAGACTGCAGATTTGTACACTTAGCTTTGTTTTAAAAATCCAAAAATAAGTTTCAAGGCATAACACTGTAGGATGTTGTTTATTAAAGTCTCAGTTATACGCACGATTCGATTTTACACCCCCCCGCGTACTTGTATCTCTTCAAAATGGCGGCCAAAGTCCGGGAGACTGCAGGAGACTGCAGATTTGTACACTTAGCTTTGTTTTAAAAATCCAAAAATAAGTTTCAAGGCATAACACTGCAGGATGTTGTTTATTTATTTATCAGCTATACGCACGATTCGATTTTACAGCCCCCACGTACTTGTATCTCTTCAAAATGGCGGCCAAAGTCCGGGAGACTGCAGCTGACTGCAGATTTGTACACTTAGCTTTGTTTTAAAAATCCAAAAATAAGTTTCAAGGCATAACACTGTAGGATATTGTTTATTAAAGTCTCAGCTATACGCCCGATTCGATTTTACACCCCCCACGTACTTGTATCTCTTCAAAATGGCGGCCAAAGTGCGGGAGACTGCAGCTGACTGCAGATTTGTACACTTAGCTTTGTTTTAAAAATCCAAAAATAAGTTTCAAGGCATAACACTGCAGAATGTTGTTTATTTAATTATCAGCTATACGCAAGATTCGATTTTACAGCCCCCACGTACTTGTATCTCTTCAAAATGGCGGCCAAAGTCCGGGAGACTGCAGCTGACTGCAGATTTGTACACTTAGCTTTGTTTTAAAAATCCAAAAATAAGTTTCAAGGCATAACACTGCAGGATGTTGTTTATTTAATTATCAGCTATACGCACGATTCGATTTTACAGCCCCCACGTACTTGTATCTCTTCAAAATGGCGGCCAAAGTCCGGGAGACTGCAGCTGGCTGCAGATTTGTACACTTAGCTTTGTTTTAAAAATCCAAAAATAAGTTTCAAGGTATAACACTGTAGGATATTGTTTATTAAAGTCTCAGCTATATGCCCGATTCGATTTTACACCCCCCCACGTACTTGTATCTCTTCAAAATGGCGGCCAAAGTCCGGGAGACTGCAGCTGACTGCAGATTTGTACACTTAGCTTTGTTTTAAAAATCCAAAAATAAGTTTCAAGGCATAACACTGTAGGATATTGTTTATTAAAGTCTCAGCTATACGCCCGATTCGATTTTACACCCCCCACGTACTTGTATCTCTTCAAAATGGCGGCCAAAGTCCGGGAGACTGGCACACGATCGAACCGAATAATCGTCCCGCGCGAAGCGCTGCCTTATAAGCTTTCTACCTATTTACAGCACGATATATCACGACACCCTTCCCTTTAATAATGTCACCCTTCCCCTTATTGTGGACACCCTTCCCCTGATAGTTACACCCCTCCCACAAATAATCATAATCCCTAGTAGTTGCCACCTTATTCTTGGGTATTTACGATGTTATAAATTTTCTCCACAATCTTTACCTTGCTCAATATCTAATTTTTTTAATTTGTAACAGCCGAAAGTCTGCCAAACTCTCGACTGCCCAGGATTCTGAAGGTTTGATTGCTATGCCCGAACAGGAGCTGGTAACAGTAAGTACAACCCTTTCTTCTACTGGAATTGTGCTTAATTCTGGTGCTAAAGAATCACCAACGTCAAAGTTAGTTGTCAAAGATATGTCTGATGTAAATGCTGGCTTTTCAGCCTTAGGACTGTCAGACTTTGTTGTTAGAGGTTCTATTCATCAAGGAAATGCATCTTTTCCTATAAATTCTAGAGGGAAGCAGTGTACAGCGATGTCAGCTGCAGCAATAGCTGCAAGTGCTGTACTAAATCCAGCAGAGTGGACCACAGCTACTATAGATGCAATTCTATCATCGGGTGATGATCTGTATCAGCGTACTATGAAAGCTAGAAGTAACGTTCTAATTAGAGAGCAGAACGCTGAATACTTGACTGCTGAAGAATTGGCCTCAGATGTTTCCATACTTGGGGAAACATGCCAATTGTCTGTTGAGGCTATAAAATACGGACACTTGATCATAGACAACAGCATGGTGGATCTTCCGAATTTGCAGAAAATGCTGGAAGATTTGTCCACTCCAGTCTGTGGGATTTTGACGTTCAATGACATTTCTGTGGCTATTATCAAATACGATGATTGTTTTAGTGTATTTGATTCTCACAGTAGATCAGCAAACGGTTTATGCACGGAAAATGGTACAGCCTGCTTTATTGGTAAAAGGAGCTGCCTTGAGTTGGTTGACATTCTTTTGTCCAATATGTCATTCGACCTTAAAAGAGACAGTTTATCACACAATCAGTACCAGTTTACTGTTCTGTCTGTCCAACTTCAAGGTAAATAGAAGAGATTTCCAATGAAAGTGTAGATTCCAATACACTTCCTAAGGATGAGGAAGCGGTTAAATCAGATGTACCAGCTGAACAATCAAGTATTCTGGATGAATCTCACGATACTTTGAATGAATTCGTCAGTGATTGTGATCAAGCTTCTGTCGAAGTACCTATCGATGATGCTCAAGTACAGAATGAATCCTGTGCAGGGCCTGGAGAAGCACATGTCTGTGATGAACATTATGATGTTTCAAATGATTCAATGCAAACCTTAAATAATGTTTGTACTGATGATGTCGAAGTATTGAAACAGTTAGATGCGAAAGCAAATGATTGTGATGATAGTGACAATCCTTGGAATGGATTCTTCAATGATTCAGAGCAGCTTCCGGAATTGGTTGTTAGCTCAACGTCTGCGAACGAGGAAGAAAAGATAGTGCTTGCGCCCGACCAAAACCATGTTGTGAATATAAGTTGGTTTTGGAAAAAGTTACATTCAGTGTATGATGAACACGATAAATTGTACTCCTGCAAGTTCCGCAATCTAAAAATTGTGGGCTCTACATCTGTAGGTTTGCGCACATTTATCAATTTCAAGTGCGGTATGTGTGGCATGGGATCTAGGATTCCTTGCGTTCCTGACGAAGTACAATCCTTAGATTTGAATATGGCTGCTGCATTGGGATGCTTTACTATTGGCATTGGTTTGTCTCAGTTTCAGGAATTGTTTGGTATCTGCAGTATTAATCCAATGAATTTTAAAACATGGCAAAAACAACAAACGGAAATTGTTGTTAATATCAAGAAAGCTGCTGGGAAAGAAATGGCAGAAGCTGCTGCAGAAGAGAGGCACCTCGCTATTGAACGTAAAGATCTAGTTCATGATATACCATTTACGATGGTTGAGTGCGATGGCTCATTTATGAAGAGGTCATATGTTAATAGCAAATATGACTCACCAGCTGCTTGCCTTGTTGTCATTGGAAGGTATACAAGGAAAGTAATAGATATTGTTGTAAAACAGAAAAATTGTAGCACGTGTGAGCACGCTGCTAGGAAAGGAACACAACCAGATCCTCACCAATGCTTCCGTAGTCATGACCCACATCTGAGTTCAACCAGTATGGAGAGTGCAGCGATTGTCGAAGCCTTTTCAAGAAGTATTGAGAAGAATAAGCTGATCTATAAAGTATTAATATCAGATGGTGACAGCAGCAATTATTCTTCGATTTTAGATAGTAACCCTTATGGAGAGTTTGGTGTTGAAGTTAATGACATACTTTGCACTAATCACATCAAGAGGAATGTTGCTACTAATTTGAAAACTTTATCTAGAAAGAAGGGACAGTTAGGTACAGCTGTGCGAAAAGCAATTTATGACAGCTCAGCAACGTTTGCCGAATGCATCAGCTTCTCAGTGAACAACATTTGCCAAGCTGATATCTCTTGGGAAAGTAAGTGTCGTGAATTGAAAAATGATATCGACAAATTACGTTTCCACATGTTTGGTTATCACAGTCATTGTGAAAACAACAAATATGGTTGCACTGGACAGGCTCTGAAAAATCAAACAAATGTTGTTCCACTTCTTGAAAAACTAAATTTAATGGAAGAAGTTGAGCAGTGTTTGTTCAGAGCTAGAAGTAACGTTGAGAGCCTGCTTCATAATGTGACAACTAATCGGGTTGAAAGTCACCATGCTCTAATTGCGAAAGCTATTGGAGGCAAGCGCATTAATTTTGCAAAAAGAGATAGTTACGATGGACGCTGTCACGTAGCTGTATTAGCTAATAATGCTGCTGAAACATTGAGGCCAGTTTGTGAAATCATGGAAAAAGATGTTCCCAGTATTGGAGAGGACATACAGAATCACAGAGCTTCATTAAATGTCCAAAGGCAAGTGCGGTTGCATATGAATGGTTCTGCAAGAAAACGAAAAGCTGTACTTCGTAAAGCAGATAAGGATTATGGATTATATGCAACACAGCCAGACATGGATGAAGAAACCTATGTAAGGTCGGTACAAGAACATTACATGAAATTAAACAACTGGAGATTAGATAGAGATGCAATAGAAGTACGTACAAGAGACCAAAGCTACAACGACGAGTGGAGGAATATGAGCAAGTGGTTGGTAACAGCATCGAAAATGGGAAAGATTTGTAAAAGGCGTTCTACAACGAAAAGTGCTGGAATGGTTTCCGATATACTTTATCCTCGTATTAATAATAACAATCCTGCTCTTGATCACGGCATTTCTATGGAAGTTGTTGCCAAAAAGTTGCTTAAAGACAATGGCTATGACATACGGCCTTGTGGTTTGTTTATAGATCCTGAAACACTTGGAATTGCAGGTTCACCAGATGCTCTAGTAGGCGAAGATGGCATCGCAGAAATAAAGTGTCCGTACACAGGCCGAGACATGGATCCAGAAGTCGCTATACGGGATAAGAAATTGTATATTGGAAAGGCTTTCAACATCATACAAAACGTTCCAGTACTGAAGGAAAATCATGACTACTATTACCAAATTCAAACTCAATTGCGTGTAAGTGGTAGACAATACTGCCTATTTGCCATTTGTACGTATGTTGGTATAGCAGTTATGAAAATTGAAAGGAACGAACCTTTTATAAATGATATGATCATGAAAGCTGCAGAGTTTTATCGTGATTATTTGCTTCCTGAAATTATTGACAGTCGTAAATTTAGACGAATGCCTTTACGAGAGCCAGATTATGTTATTGAAGCTCAGGTAGCAGCTAAGAGAAGAAAAATTGAAAAGGAAAAAAGTAAAGAGCAAACCAATCAAGATAATGCATCGCAGCAGGTGGAAGACGTTGATGTACCTAATTCAATTGCTTCTGATGATGACGTACCTAATTCGAGTGACTGTGATGATGTACCGGATTTACTGGGCTCAGATTTAGATGTTCCTGATTTAGTTGAATCAGATGTTGGAGAAGAAGTAGTATAATGGCGTTGAATTATCACGCCAGAAAGGCTGTGATGGCGTTGAATTATCGCGCCAGAAAGGCTGTGATGGCGTTGAATTATCGCGCCAGAGAGGCTGTGATGGCGTTGAATTATCGCGCCAGATAGGCTGTGATGGCGTTGAATTATCGCGCCAGAAAGGCTGTGATGGCGTTGAATTATCGCGCCAGAATGTCTGTGATGGAGTTGAATTATCGCGCCTGGTTCTATTGACTATGATGATGTACCACCTGACTTAGATGTAGATGTACCAGATTTAGTTGGCTCGATTGTAGATGTACCTAATTCAGTTGGCTCAGATGTTGGGGAAGAATTACTTTAATGGCGTTGAATTATCGCGCCAGAGAGGCTGTGATGGCGTTGAATTATCGCGCCAGAGAGGCTGTGATGGCGTTGAATTATCGTGCCAGAAAGGCTGTGATGGCGATGAATTATCGCGCCAGAGAGGCTGTGATGGCGTTGAATTATCGCGCCAGAGACGCTGTGATGACGTTGAATTATCGCGCCAGAAAGGCTGTGATGGCGTTGAATTATCGCGCCAGAATGTCTGTGATGGCGTTGAATTATCGCGCCTGGTTCTATTGACTATGATGATGTACCACCTGACTTAGATGTAGATGTACCAGATTTAGTTGGCTCGATTGTAGATGTACCTAATTCAGTTGGCTCAGATGTTGGGGAAGATTACTTTGATGGCGTTGAATTATCGCGCCAGAGAGGCTGTGATGGCGTGAAATTATCGCGCCAGAAGTCTGTGATGGCGTTGGAATTATCGCGCCAGAAAGGCTGTGATGGCGTTGAATTAATCGCGCCAGAATGTCCTGTGATGGAGTTGAATTATCGCGCCAGATGTCGGTGATGGCGTTGAATTATCGGCGCCAGAAAGTCTGACAGTGTAAAAGGCAAAGTAGGATCAAAGTACTGTAGAAGATGTTTAATTAGTTCAATATTACATATATTTACTTG